>VWZT01016559.1:166318-223824 GCA_013397055.1 Pachycephala philippinensis | reverse complement strand
GTGGCGGAGGGCGATGCTGTGTCAGGTCACCGCGGGGTGTCGGGTCACGGCGGGACCCCGGGCTGTCCCCAGGCGGTGTCCCCGCGGCTGGGGACTGGCGTGCTGAGGTCCCGTAAGGTCCCATAAGGTCCCGTAAGGTCCAGGCTCCTCTCGTCCCGTTGGCAGTGCCGCTGTCGCATCCCTGCGGTCCTCCCAAAAATAGAAGAGCGAGAAGAACCCAACTCCCAAATAAACGTGAAAGATTACGATACTTTTTAGATACCTACACGGCCAGCTTTCAGAATTTCAAGAAATTAAATTGGTACGTAGTGTGGTGTCACACTGCGACTTAAAAATTGCTGTCATCAGGAAAAGGACATAAAATGATGTTGCGTGCTTTAATCGTGTTTGCTGCACGCATTTGACAGTGGGAAGCCGAGCAGGCAGTAATAAGCTGGGAGAGGACAGCCTGGCCCCTGAAATTGGGGGGTTGCAGGGGTCTGCACCCAGGGCTGGAGTGGGTGAACACTGACTGACTGTCACTTCACGGGAACAACCTCATCAATACCTAGGAAGCAGCAAAAAAAGCGTTCATAAATCAGATTTTGAAGGAAGTTTTAAATAGTTCAAGCAACAGTTTGTCTGAGCATAGAATTATGCAAAATGAGTCAAATGGAAAATAAAGTTACCAGTGTTTGGAGGTGAGTAAGGGCCTTGGCCAGCAACAAACCTGAGAATGACTTCCTTGATTCCTAAACAGGTCCACTTTGTGTCTCATCATTTCCCTTCTCCAGTCCAATCTTTATGGCACCAAAAATATTTATAAGTGCTGAGTTTGGGTGAAAAAATGGAAGAAAGGGACTTGAAATTCAAGAGGTATGTTCCAAATGCATTTAGGCCACTGAACATTTTAGGATGGTGGAGGGAATCCACTATGTACTGCACAAACCCACACCTGTTGAAACAGAAGAACTTACCAAGCTTTCTCCAGCAGAGAAAGGACATCCAGAACATACGGACAAAATATGAAGTGTTTAGTTAAACACTGCATTTTGTAAAAAACAGAGGAAAACACTGACAGTGTGATAAGGAATATGTAAATTTTTTCACATGCTTCAAAAAGTTAGAACATTGTTCCCTCCCCTCTGAAATGTATTTTGATAATTTCCAAGCAGACGGCAAAGAAAAGGAAATTATATTAATCCCTTTGGAGAGAATGTGACATTCTGACTTATTGAAGCCTAGAAAGAGGTTTATAAACTTAAAAAATGAAAAAGACGAATTTAATCTTTCCAGACTTGTCAAACTTGTCTCAATTAATTTTTGATGACATAATTAGAACTTAAGGCTTTAATGTGCGCTTTTTTAGTTTACTTTTCAAAAGATTGAATTTTTTAAGACTCAGGGGAAACGGAGGGCTTTGCGGTGGGAACTGGAGCAGGAAGAAGGGGCGGACTCTGTGTAGGTTGGAGTGCTGATTCAGAGTACTCTATTAAGCCAAGAGAAGATGAACTCATTTTTATACTCCCTTGGGGAATCAGACAAGAAACAGGAAGTCATTGATTCTAAGTAAGATCATTCACTCTGCAATTGTAAACAGTGTATTATGTGCCTGTAAATATTTCCAGAACCCACTGGCTTGTTGGAAAATACGAAGTAAATTATTACAATCTCTAGCAAACAACCCACAATAAAAAGAGTTATTTTCAATCGTTTTATCCATAGTGTTTATGCAGTGGACTATTAATGAGTTTGGACATTGAGAAACTCCTTGGCTGGACACACTGTTCACTGCCAGAAATCCATCTACTCAAATGCTTTGTCTGTTGAAAGACAAACATTTTTAACTCCACCCTGTAATATTGCGCCCTACCAAAAAGCAAAAATTCTTTCATTACTTGACCCGTTTGTGTTTTCACTGCCACAAACACTGAAATATCCCACTGTTAACCAGATGTCGGCCTCGTCCATTTCTGTTTTATGTAGCTGCACTTAGTTAAAAAGGAAAAACCTAAAAAATCCTAAATAGTCTAATAGTATGTTGCCACTCCTCATGACTTAGGAGAGCAGAATCCAGATCAATCTGCAGCTGAAAGTACTTCTTCTCTCTGAAGTAGGAGAAGCTGCTGCTTGGAAGTGCCACCTTCCCCATCCTGAACGGGAGGATTCTGGATAAGGAGAGAGGAGCATGGATTAGGGATAGGACAACAGTGAGCAGCTTGCTTCCCTGACAGTCCAGGGAATTTTCTGCTAAGCTTAAAAGGTGGGGGAGAATGGCAAAAGACATCAGGAGTGTCTCAGTCACCTAGGAGGACTGCAGTTGAAACGCTTGTGTTTAGAATGTGGGTGTTGTAGGATCGGCTTAGGAAACTATTTTAATAGCATACTTAAGTCTTAGAAATTCCATGGGGATTCCTGAGTGGGAGATTCCTGAGTAAGGATAGTTGTAACCTCTGGCTTAGCAGCTTGAATCCTAGCCTGCAGGACCAAAAGGAAGAAAGAGTGAAAAATGGAGCAGTTATCTTCAGACAAATGATTGTGGTGAAAACTTACAAACCTCAGTTTTTCTTTCCTAGTTTTCCTTCTAAGTTAAGGTATGGAATGAAAGAAACAAGGAATTTAGGGTATGAGAAAGGAAAGAAGGTTTTGAGCCAGAGTTTTTCACGTGTTTAGTTATAATGAACTTGAGAGTCATCTGAGACGTGGGAAATGTATAAGATAAATAGCAAATATTACTGTAGCAAAGAAAAGTGAAGGACTTTTTGGAATCCTGCTCATGACTTTGATCTGTCTTGCAGTGCTTTTCCTTTTTTCTTCCTGTTGTCAAAAACAATGAAGAAGATAAATTCATAGGTCCTTCACCTCCAGCTGAGGGATTTCAAGTGAGGCTGCCTCTTCTGATGCAGAGAGGAAGGGAAGTGCTTGAAGCCAGGCTTTCTGGAGGCCTGGGATAGTCATGGGAGTGGGGCTCTCAGTGGTATCACTTATCCATCCATGCTAACTGTGTCAGGACTTGCAGTGTGGAGATCTGTATTATCCCTGATCTTCCTGTATCAGCCTCCTTCATCACACTGGAAACAGTGCCTACTTGCTGTTCTTTGTCAGTGTCCCACTGTTCAGGTGACAAACATGCAATATAACTTCTGACTTGTGTTTTTTCTTTGTTGTGATCTTCCAGCAGCCTTCCACTGAATGGTGTTTTTAACATGTTTGTTATTTCTGAGATGAATTGGATACTTAGGAGCTATTCAGGCTTTATTTTCAAAGCCAGACCTAAGTGTCCAGAACCCTGCAAAGGCCAGGCCTTTATTTAGCAAGGGAACTTCTTGGACTGAATGGTTACATTCAGCCATCCACTTACTCTTCATTAAACTGCCTACAAATACTTGGAATACAACAGAGCCCAATCCTTCTGCTTACACACAGATGATTTTCTTGGCTTCTCAGACTCAAACCATGATGACCAGCTCTCATCCTGAATAATTTTTCCAGTAATGTTTGTCCAAAAGGGCAGTGAGATTAATTTCCAGAAGGCATGAGCAGTTAAATGTGGATAAAAGCACAGATTTGAGACTGAAATATGCCTGAACCAGGATGTCCTGAGATCTGCAACACCTAATGCAGAAGGATTGTTTTGGGGGGGGGGGGTTGGGGGAGGGTCCATTAGGGACCATTTGCTCACCCACCTTTACATTTGGAATCAGAAACTCCCCCTTCCATCTCATTAAGGATATTGAATTTTAAAAGCAATTTGATTAAGCAGAAGAATTTTAAAAGACTTTTAAAAGAGTGGTCTGCCAAACATTAAACTTGCATAAAACCAAATGTGCTACTAACTCACAGGCAGTTACACCCTGTAAGGCATTTGCTAAGCAAAAGCTCAGTTCCCTATGAGACTCTCCTGAGTATGAAAGGATATATGCAGTAACTGAAGATTAAAATGTGTGATGTGTCTCTGCTTATCAAGGAAAAATAATTGCAGTCCCAGGATAATTGAAGAAATTAAAATACAATAAACCTAAACATTATCAACACAGATTTCAGAATTTGATAGTTATGATAATGGCCTCTGTAAACGAACATACTTTTAGTAAGTTTTATTTTATACAAGTACAGCTATGAAACTGTACTTGTATAAAATTTGGGGGCTTTCTTGAGATTTCTGTAAAATAGGTTAGTATTCATATTAAAATAAAGTCAGACATTAAATACAGACTGAATTTCACATGGGGATTTTTTCCCTTTCTTTTTCCAGCATAAATATGGCTGAACTTTCAGAGCCAGAAGGTACTGTAAACTGGAAGGAAAGATGTTTAACTTTGGAGTCACAGTTAATGAAATTTCGTCTCCAGGCAAGCAAGATCAGAGAACTGTTAGCAGAAAAGGTAGGTCTCATGGGATGAATTTTAATGATGTATAAATTATTTTATTTTATTATGGAGGCCTATCACATGTCATGGTTTGAGATTACAAGTACTGGGATTTTTTTCAGAAGGGGAAAAATAGCATTTTACAACAAAATATATGGAAAACATGTATGTTTTAATGCTGTGAAAGAATTCTACACATCAGAATTGCCAGCAAGAAATGTTCATTTACAAGTAAGAGCACACTGGCAACTCTCCTGCAGAGAAAAATATGTATCCAGTAATCACTTTTACAACACTGAAGTTAATATTTAACGTATTTATTAAGGATTTGAGACATGATTTAAGTCACAGAAATCATCACGGAGAAAATCCAGAAGTATTATTTTCCCTAGACTTCATAATTTACCAGACTTCATTTTCCTGTAAGAAGACATCTCCAACTATGGCTTGTCATCTGAGTCTCTGGACCCAGAAAGTTGAAAAGTATTGTATCATTTAATTTGAAAAATATTGTTTAAATTTTTACTTTATTTTCCAATAGAGAAACATTTTACTTGGTATATTCCAATATGTGTATCCCAACAGTTATAATTGAGCCCATATTTGATATATAAAACCTCCACCATTTTATTTACCTGGTAACATTTTGACAGAGTAAGGCAATTAAAAGAGTACAAGAGACAAAACATCTTACAGATTTATTGGAACTATGTCATCATTAAAACTCACTTCAGTGAATTTCTAATTAAAAAGTTTTATTGTAGTAACTCTTCTATGAGCTAAATTTTCCATCAATTGCTCCCCCCTAAAGAAAAGTAAAATTCAGATAATCTGATAGTATGTAAGTGAAAATACTTCTACTTTTTACATGGAAGTTAATGCTTCTCTTTTGTGAGTTTATCCATTCTCCCTTTGAAGCCTTAGATACATTTAATCTCCACATCTAGTCCTCTATGAATCATTCCCATTTTCCTATGTTTCAGTGAGGGCAAGAGCTAAATTGTATTAAAGTAGGAAAAAACAGATACTTTTGTATTAACAAAGAACCCTGGATGACAAAGTTCCAGATGTGTTCTGGGCCTTTCCTAATAATACTTAACATTGTTTTTCTTTGACAGCTAAATTAAAATTAACAATTGGGTATCTTTTCATGGAGATACTTATCTTAACTCCAGGATCTTACTCAAAGTCCTTTAGATTTCTATGTTAGTGTGTCATCTATTATTTTATTAACTGTCCACTAATCTTTTGAGGATCTGCTTGTAAATCTCGCTTGTCAGAAAGCTTCTCTTATCCTGAGTAACAAAATGCCACCAATGTCACTTCACTGCCCAGTTACCAAATGTCCATTACCAAATGTCTCCCTTGAACAGCAGTGAGCCCTCAACAGACCTCTGCAGATCTCCCCTGATAGCTGCTGGTCACTGTAGGAAGTAAGCAATAATGTACTATTTTTATTGAGCCCTTTTTTTAATTCATGGAGGGACATTCCCTCCTACCCCATGGCTTTTTATTTCCTTGAAACACTTTGCAAAATCCAAATAATTATAATAACCAGACCCTCCCTTATCTTCAGCCTTGGTGATCTCCTCAAAACTTCATCAGCTTTGTCAGCAAACACCCCTCTTTTTAAGGGCCACTTTAACTCTTCCTTTACCTATAATACTTACCCACATGCAGCCTAATTTTGCTGTTACATTTTCTACTAATTTGCTTACTACAGACATCAGATTTACAGATCAATAGTTGGTTCAGCTATGTCATCCGGTTCTTGACTGAATAAAATTTGGCCATTTATTACTATTCATTTTATCTATTCATGGCCTTATCTGTTCTATGGAGGCACCAAACTTAAATTTGAGATGGAAAAAAAAAAGGAATAAAGAAATTTAGTATTTTCTGTATTAGACTTCATTAAGTAGGCATGAAAATTTACAGCAATATAAAGTAACTTCTAATAAAAAACTTCTTTAATAATACCGAATGCCACTGAAATTGTATTTTTAGAGTTAGTACTCCAATAGTTCTGCTTTGGCATAACTAAAAATATTGCTGTTAGAAAGCAGTGTAGTTGAAAACTCATGTTTCCTAATGCTGCAGTTTTTCTGTATGGCAAACTCTCATTGAAGCAGTATTGCAGAATATTAGGTTTGGGAAGAACAACGAGCTGTGCAAAAGCCATCCTTGGAAATTTCATTTAAGAATTTAAAAAAAAAAAATAAAAAAGGAAAACTATCTGGGTCTTTCATTGTAGTTAGCAAGGCTCAGAGATGAGCAGGTTATTATCACCAGTCTTGGAGAAGAATATCCATCCAAGAGCACAGTCCTGGCTGCTGTAGCACTCAGCAGACCACTGGATCCTTACACAGTCAGAGCTGTTAGATCAGAGATATTTGTCCTCTCCTTACTCCACCTGGATCACTGCATTTCGGGATGGAAAATGGCTGCACACTGGACATGACTTTACAGGCGACCTTCCAGCAGCCATAACTACCAAATTTTACGTGGCTGCTGCTGATTGTAGTTTTGGCAACCTAAAAGTTAAGATCCATCAACAGCGCTTCACAAAACTATCTGAGTTTAAAAAAAGATTTTAGAAATTTGAATGCTTTCTATTTGACTTTTCACTTTGTTCATTTACAATTTGCATTTCTGGGCTCTTAACTGAATGAGAAATATCCTGTTAAATTCATAGAAATGTATGCATAATCATATAATTTCAAATAGCAACATAAAAACATAAAAACAAGCAGAATAAGAGGGATAAAATCACAACTCTTCAGCACTGTGCCTGAAATAAAATATTCAAAAGCAAATTACTCTCATCTGTGAGAAATATGGTTCTGAAACAGATTAAAAAATTTAAGAACTTGTCATGTTACTGCTCTCTTGTTTTAGTTTGCCTTATCTTTATCAGAAATTTTAGAAAAAGCAAAGTGATTACAGGAGTTACATGGGAGAAACATTTTCTGTTGAAGACCACAGGTCCTTCAAGTATTCAGTTGGGGTAATTCGACATAATACTCTCCAGAGCACAGCATTAGCTGACTTCAAGAAAAATGATCCTTCTCCTTACTGTGCCACTTTGACTTTTTAATATGAATCTTTCACTCATAAACTGGAATTCAGTTGGGACATGTATCAAAGTCTGGTCACAGCTTAATAAAATTTGATCATATTCACCTGCAAATTTAGCAATCTTGCACAATTCAAAAGCAACCATATTCAAAATGGGCACTAAAATCTTTGTATGTATTTCTGAGTTGGTTTTATTTGCCAATAACCCAGTAGTTATTTTTTCCCAGGTTTTATTTTTGAAATTATACAGACAGTTCTCAGTATCGGTTAAAGGAAAGATACACTCACACTAATTTGAAATTGAAACGCATGGAATTGTTATTTAGAAATATATTTGGGAAATAGTAAAGTGAGTAATGAAGAGCCAGTTGGCCAGTAGTTCATGGTCATCCTGATACTAATGACAAAAGAACAATGCAGCTGATGTCAGCCTGTATAGGTACTTTCTAGATTTGTTACTTGTTATAGAATGAAACAAATTGGCAAAGCTCAGAAGTAATTCTCACTCTTACTTTGATTAGCACAGGCCTTTATTTGTGGTTTTGTTTACAATCATCTCTATGCTATGAAATGTGTACTAAAACATTGAACAATAGCAGCAGACAGTGTTTCACCTCAAAACAGCAACAAAATCACAATACTCTGGTGTGACAGACATAAAACCCTGTGGGTATTATACTATGTAATTGTTGTAGAAAACAGAGTAAGAATGATACTGTGACAAAAACAGGGAGTCTATACAGAAAGGTAAGAGAAATGGACTGGTGGCAATTCTCCAGCCTTCCTCCTCTATCCGTTTTTGAGAGGTATCTCTTCAAGAGAGTGTATCAGGGAAAGGACTTTCCATCCTATTACCCTACATGCATGACTTACCAGAAACTGCCATTGGGTTTTTCTCTTACACTTGTTGTATAACTTAGTCTAAAACCAGATTTAAGTACAGGATGTCTTGAATCTATCCATTTCTAATATTTGTGTATTACCCGTGTGAGTCCATAAATGTGTTCAGGCTGGATTAATTGAAGTACTTTTCTTATATACTAGAAATGAAATACCTTTGCAAAGTTATTTTATTTAATAGCGCCCCTGCAAATAAATGAACAATTAACAGGAAAAGCCTTGAGTATATTATTCTAACAGATGTGTTCTAATTCATAAAAACAAACTATTTACTGTGTCCTGTAGGTTTAGGAAGTACTCATCCTTGAAACTGAGTTGAGGAGTGTCAGAAATTTGCATTGTAAATATGTTGCAGCAGTACGGCTACCAGAGCTTAAATTTTTTACTGAACTTGAGGAGAAGAAGAGAGAGAAGCAAGGGAATATACAGTGTTTTCAGAAAACTTAATCCATTCCCTGTTGTTTATTTGTTTTTAATATTTTTTCATTTTGCCAAGTAAAGAGTCTATATTTATAAATCTGACGTGAAAAGAAAGAGACCTTGTTGGAGTTTTAAGCAGAAGCTGCTGCTGTAAGTGGGAGAGGTCTTTACAGGAATTTAAGGAATGATGTTAGAAAGTATCCTGGTATGCCAAATTTAGGATGGCTGTGAAACTGAGCTTTAAGCAGAAGCCTGTATTTTAATGCAGCTTGAGTCTTACGTATGTAAAGAGTTTACAGAAAAAACCCTTTGTTGAGTAAAAGATTACATGTTTCTACTGCAAGTTTAGCTTCCAGCTGGCATTTCAAGTCATAGGAAAAGTTGGTGACCTTCATTCTTTTCAGAGTAAGTGCATTTTTCACCTAGAATACGCATGCAACATCAGGTATAAATTTGATGTTCTTCCTACCACTAAAAAATCATTTTAGTAGGAGAACTACATAGCTGTGTTAAATTCCCACTTGGGCAGCCTCCACTGAATTTCATCAGACCCCATAAGGGCTGAATATGGCACTGACCCAAATGTTGCATTATGGGCTGTCCAGTAATACTCAACCTTCCTATGAATGTCTACAAGTTTGTTTCCTGCAGTGCTGAGGGTCATTATGTTGTGCTTTAAGTGATTTTCAACAAATAAATGATTATTTTAAACAAATAAATTATTATGAGAGAGAATTCTTTTCATATGTACATTGTTTTAACCTTCCACTTGGATATTCTCTGTATTCATGCTCAGCTGGCAACGAGTGTGTACATCACAAATGCAATATTATTTATACTTTCTGTACAGGTTATGAAATTGAATGATAACCAACTTTTAGACCAAATACTATTTTCAATATATTTCAAAGCATAACACTTTTTGGGCTTTGTCGTACAAACCAACAGCTAAATCCATATCCCACTGTATTTTATTCCTTTCACAGTCCCATTTATGGTATGCCATTTGACATTTGAAAATGAAGCAGATGCAGTCTGTTTTGTTATCTCTGGCATGGCAATTTCACATTTAATGTTTTTGGAGGAAAAGTCAGTAACACATTGGACTTACGCAGCGATTGCCAATATAAAAACTGTAAAAAAGCACAATAAGTATTTCCATTTGCAATCAAAGGATTATGAAAAGCAAAGAGGAACAGAATAGAATTGAACCAAAATTATTCAAATGAAGGTTATTTTTCAGTCTTTAGTTGTTCTTAAAAAACTTGTCATTGTGGAAAATAATTCAGTTGCAATTAGGAAGGTACAAACAGGAGAAAGCAAGGAGAGTTAAGGAGAATAAAGGTTTATATGAATAGAGTCGTAGGTTTGTTTACACCTTTTAATACCTACACATGTTTCTTAGCTTCATTTTTATCCCTTGTCTATTATTAGGTTTATGCTATGCCTTTTTAAAATGGTGAGGCTTTTTTTGTTTTGTTGTTTTTGAACATCTTAAAACGACATTCTTTCTGAGGAGGCTGAAAATGGAAAAAAAAAAGAGAACTCAGGAAGCAATAAATTAGCTGTTCTTGTAGAGGTCTGGCTGGGTAATGGCATGAAGAGCACAGCCTTTGCTGTGAGGCCAGAGGATTAATATCTCCTCTCTGGTGGTATTCACTTCTATTCCAGCCCACCTGAGATGGGGAAGCTGATAGAAGTTGTGGAAGCTGTGGAAGCTGTAATAGTGGGTAGTCACCTGTGCAGATCCTCAGCCAATCAAATACTCATTTAGCATTTCACTTATAGGAGCTACAAGATGTTTTTTCTCCATTTTTCAAGGCGAGACCTCTTTTTGCTCATTTAATTTTCATTGCCTGGGAGAGTACTTCTACACTTTAAATACCTGTCGTCTTGTCTTTTAAGTGCAACATGCTGCCTTACATATATTTCTGGAATCTCTTGCTCCTTTACCATGTGTTTCCAAAGTGTCCTATACCCTTTAAAGTCATGAATAAATTCAGTTTCAGTCAAGTTTTCTTTTTTTACAATGTTGGCAGTGAGTGGTACCTTTGTTTTTTAAGCCGTCACCTCTTAGGCAGTGGCACATCCTGTTTCAGGTGGACGCTGGTGTTGTGGCTCTAATCAGAAGCCACGACTCAGGGAGACAGAAGTAGCAGAATTTCCATAACTGCAGTACAGTGATCAGTACAAAACAAAGCAGATGAACAACCAGTTCTTCATAGATGTTTCTCTATTTCATGTTAAGCACTATATGAGACTTCTTTTTCCTTGACTGCCCAAGTGCTTTGGTACCTCCTTCCCTCTCAGTGAACAATATCTTCACTCCTTTCAAGATTTTCAATGCTGTGATAATGTCTGTGCTAAGAGTGACCGTCTACATAATTTGTGTTTGATTGTGTCTCTGCAATTTAACTATCAAGACAAGATCTGAGTTGGAAAAGATGACTGCCAGAAAGAGGGAATTTCCTAGTGTTTTACCAGGCTTAGCAAGGTTCTGTGATTGACATTGGGAAAAGCACAGTTATTGAGCCAGCATTACATGCTGCGCAATTGTCCTTCACTACACTGCCTCCTTGAATCCCACTGCTGAGTTTAACTTTTTTAAATCTGTATGTTTGCTAGCAGCTGTCTTAGACTACCAATTCTGGAAAGGTTCCCTCTCTGGGCTTTTCTGTTCTATATTTTTAAGTTATATAGTTTCCCAAAGAAATCATTAATTTTACTACAATGAGCTCAACTGAGATGTGAAAGATTGTTTTTTCATATGTACTTTTCACTCATTTAATGACCACTAGAAAACCTTCTGAGCTAAATAATTCTTAAAATTATGTTTAAGTATTGAAAAGAACTTGAAAGAAGTAAAATAACTCAGTAGTAAAACTGGTTTCATCAAGGAGAGCAATAGAGATTTTGAGCCTGGTTCTTCGTTTTGGAAACTGAGCAAATAGAGACTAATAATTCTTGGAGGTTTCATTTTGTTCCAAGGAAAGGCTGTTGTACTAAGCACAGTTTGTATGAATGAGCTGAATTGCTAAAAAGGAGAAGAAAGAGAGGCTTGCAATTAAGTGCCTTTTGCCTACCTAGGAGAGAGCAGTGCCAGAAGTTGCTGTAGTTAGGTGTAGTTAAGTGAAACAGGACTGTGATTCTGCACATGCAGATTGTAGAACTGCTGGTCATCTGTGGGGTAAGCAGGAGTGGATATGTGTCTGTGTGTGTGCACACACAGATGTAACTTTGACAGCAAAGAATGAAATTGTTCTTACACTTCATACATTTGTGTGACAGAGAAAGACAAAAAGGAGTTGGTTAGGTGGCAAATTCGCAGAGGAATGGTTGACAGTGCTTTGTTCACGAGAAGAATTGTAACCTTTTACCTCTTAATTGGTATTAAAAATGAAGAAGATGGGAGAAGGGAAACCATGGGAGAGCACTGGAAGGTGGCAGCTTGCAAACTGCCAGGCTGTGAGCACTAAGCTGTGGTGCCGTAGTCATTACCCAGGTGAGCATTCAAGCGGGGTTTGAGGGAAATACAAGGCTGTAGCTTTCTGAATTTAAGCCAGGTGACTAATTCTTTATCTGAAGTTTGGTTTTTTTTCATGTAGGAAATAATAAAAACCCATAAAATTTCATATACAATACATGCCTGGTCTGTAATTAGCCTAAGGAACATTTGAGCCCCACTGGGACCTGGCCTTTAGCATTAGCCCTTTTGGGGAGATCTGTGACAAAAAGAAGATTAGGTTCAGAAAGCAGTTCTTCATTTTGAGGACTGAAAAATTGAGTAATATTTTTATAGGTTTCATGTTGTTCTAGGGAAAAGCTATTGTGCCAAAATATTCATTTTTCACTGAAGGCATATTTAATTTTATAAACACAGGTGGGTCTGAAGTATCACTTCCTAGATCATATAACAAAATGGATTTCTACTAATAAGTTAAATCCAAAGCTGTTCTATTAAAGATAAGTCTCTCTAATTATTGTACTCCCTTTGGAATAAAAAAATCAGCCATTAAAGAACAAAGTATTTCTTCCCCAAGGCGTATGCTCATTCCTTCTTTACAAATTATCTTCTTGTTTATTTTTCCTATGAAATATTAGTATAGTTGTTTTACATATCTTTTCCTTAAGTGTTTTGTCTATATGGCTTAATGAGTCAGGTCATATTTTAAAGTTTGTTGTAGTTTAGAAAGATTTAGCACTGTCCTTATGGAGAATATATAATAGATAGAAATGTCAAGGCAGAAGGAATAATGTTGGAAAATATGGATGGAATATACCTAGTCAGCTTTTTAATAAATGAGTTACAGAACTAGGAGGAATATTACTGTATTTTCCTAAGCTAAACCACCAGAAGAGAGACCTTTTTTGTGAAAAGAGCAAGTCATGCTTCTGGAACAGTTTTACCATTGCTTTTAACTAACAAATGTGTGCAAGGCTTTATATGATTGGGCACAGCATATTGTCAAACATGAAAACTGGTGGTCATCAAAGCCATTGAGAAGCAGATTACTTGCTTTTAAGCAGTACTAACTTTTCTTCTGGAAATGCAGAGATTTGTTGAAATATTTGGGTCTAAAATAGGAATACAGAATCAAAAGGGCAAATCTTGGTCAGATGTAGTGCTGTGGAATAGCTGGCAGGCGTATTCTTCAAACCATTTATAAATTTATCAAGTATCACATAAAAAAAAATCAGATCTTTTGTCTTCATAGCTTCTATTAGAAGGCAGTTCTAAAATATTTTTTACTCAATTTGAAAAATGGGTGTCTTTTAATTGCCAGCCTGTGTTTATTCATCACCTGTTTATATCTGCTGATACCTTTGAAAGACAGTTGTAGGTGTGATTATCCCTGAGTTGCTTCTCCTATTTCTCTATTTATAGAAGCAACCACATACCCTTGTCTCTGGTTTTGGTAAGGCCTGTGTGGTGTGAGGACTGGGAGTTCACCACATCTAAAAATGGACAGATTTACTACTCTTTTTTTTTTTTTTCTTTTATGGGGAACATTATTTTTCTACCACAGATGGATTGAGTTGTTTTTTTTTTCAGATTATGATTTGAAAAACTGAAATGCAAGGAAAACAACAGACTCCAAACATACCATTCTCAAATCACTGGAAGTTCTGCATTTCATCAACAGACAAACTGTTCAGAAACATTAGGTTTTAACTCATTTTTCCTTTTTGAAAACTTTGACCCATTATCAACATGCTTTGAAAAGCATCCAGAGAAGTGATGCTTTTTCTTTTTGTTCATTAATGGTTGTATTTTTTCCTTTACGTATTTCAAAAAGATTTCCAAAAAGTTTATGTGTTACAAGCATGTTGTTTATAATATTAAAAACTAGGAGACTGTATTATGAACCGATTATAATGTAAATTTCAAACATGAATGGGATAAATTGTTACATTGAAAATTGACTTGGATAAAAAATAGGGGTTTGTTCCTATACATAACAAACATTTTTCAGATTTCAAAAAGGACCTAATTACAACAATTTTTATTTTTAAAATAAAATGTTTCCTTTAAAATTATTGAATATCTATTTCAAATAACAGGAATCTTATAATTTTAGTGCTGTGATTTCCCTCTAATACACACTAGAGGGATAATGATCTCTCTATATATGTATAGAAATGAAAATATATCTACACATATATGCATACAAAATAGAAATTTGAAATTTGAGAGTGATGACTTTTGAGTTTATACCCTTTGGTGACTTCATGTAATATGTGCTTTACTCAAATGAAAATTTCTTTACTTGCACAAAAATATAGATGTTCAACATTTCCGAGTACAGCCAAGACACTTCCAGGTGACCTTTGAAAAGGAATCGCTTTATGATTTGCCTTTGTATTGTACAAAATTCCCAGTGACTGTGTGTTGTACTTCAATGTCCAGACCTCCAAGGCAGTACACCTCTGGTTTTACTGCTGCCATGTTTCTTCAAAGCATGCACTATTTATTCACATGTGGCATTTCTCTGTTCATTGTTTGAACAAAAATAGCTCAATTTGATGAGTGTCAGATGTAGAGTGGTTATTTCTTTGCTAGGTTTAAAACCAAATCTGTTTCTAACAATAGATACTGTTTTCTATAGTTCAGTAATTGATGCAGCATGCACTGATCCGTTCTCTGGAAATTGTAAGAGGATTTTTCACTTAAAGACAGAAGGAGAAAGTGCAGGTTAAAGTAGCATCTGTTCTTCTGTACCTGTGTTCTTCAGCCAATATGCATGTATTTTTTGTTCACGGGCCTAAAACATTTATTCTTTATATTTAAGACTGTAAAATCAAAACCAGTATAGATTATGACAGGACATCTCTGAATTCATACTGAATTTGCACCAATCCGAGGTGGGTGACAAGAATATTCCTTACAAGAGGTTTGTTGAACTGGGGCATTATTTCAAGTTACCTCATTTAGGATATGATAGAAAATTAAGCTTAGATATATTTCACATGTCAAATTTTATCAAAAACATGATGGTCCTCCATGTTTCTCCTGGGAAGCCAACTTTATGTCTGTTGATCCTTTAGAGACTGAAGTTCATTTGAGCAATGTCTCACCTAATAGCTGGTACATAACATGTTGATCCAGTGATGCTGGCAATTTGCTGAGATTTATACAGAAAGAAGTTGGTGGGACAGAGGTCTGATTCGACAGACTTTTCTTTTTTTCAACTCTTGTTCTTTATAAAGTAAGGGTTGGTTGTCTATATTCAGGATGCTGCCACAGGTAAAGGTTCCTCTGTACATTTGCCCCTAAGCATGGATATGGCTGCCATTACCTTCCACATCCATCCTCAGGTTAAAGATTTTTTTTTTTTTAAATTTTTATTTGAGGATCTTAAGCTATCAATCCATGGTCTGAAATGGCCTTCATAGTCATTGGGTAAAAAAGATTTAGCACTGCATTTTATTCTTGGTGAGTTCAAAGCATGACTTGATTTAAACCATTCGACCAGTCCCATATTTCCACCTTCTCTCAGTAATGCCATGATCATTGTTGAGAAACTTTTCACTCACTTAAGAAAAAGGTTTAAGGTTAGGTTTTATTTGTGAAGAGAAATTCTTCCCTTAGAAATAGTTCCAGTCTTTTGCCCGACAAGTTTGATAGCCTTCAGAGTATCCTAAGGCAGTCGTTTCTTCTGTTTAAGTTCACAGGCTTATAAACAAGCAAAGCAACTTATAAACAAGTCAAAGTATAGATGTAAATCTAATTTTTCAGGCAAAACCATGTGGTAGATTGTTCAGAGATTATTTATGCAAGTGGAAAAAACCATTTTTTAAAGTTTCATTATTGTTACAGTAGACTCTGCAAAACAAAACTATATAAACTCCAAATAAAGGGAAAATCAGGACTCAGTAATTATTACGTAGCATCAAATTATTGAAATGCTGGCAAATTTAATTTTAATAGAAGTGCTCATGTGTGGTAACCATGATATTTCATCCTTGCTGAATAATATAGACTGGTTTTTCTTAACAGGAGTCTCCTAAAAGAAATTGAAGACCCTTTAGAAATTTTGTAAATAAAATCTCACATTTAGTTGTTGCCAGGAAGCTGACTGACGTATCCATATTGTGAGACCACACAAAGCTTCTTAGCACACCTTGAAATAGTTAACTCTTGAAGAGGCAAAAATAAACTTAGTCCTTCCCTTTATAATCTCCGAATGATCTTTTGCTTGGTAGTTACTCTCTCAGCTTCTCTGGCTCCTGGCTTTACGTTCATCTTAGCAATAGCTTTATTCAAATCATATTCTTTGTCCCAGTAGTCTACATGAACATATTCTGTTCCTGGTCCTGTGCAACAGTGTGTATTCCTAGCAAGAGGTGATCTATTTCAGTGCACAGCCATGGAAGGAACATGAGTCTTTAGTGCATGGCATTATCCAGGACTCAAACTGTTGTGTAGAAGAGCAGCACTACACTCAGTGATCATGAGATGCTGCTGGAGAGACCAGCAGTTTTCAGGTTTAAGCCAAGTTGGAGCTGGTTGAGCTGCAGTGGCAGCGGGGTGAACTTGGGAAGCAACATTTTCAGGCTTTAATTCCATTTACTAAATCTGTCAGGTTTCTGATACTACATACATATGAAACTACCTTAACCTATTCCCCTAAGTTATAAATAAATTGCCAGTTGCTGGCATGCATTTACAAATTGCCTGTGAAAGTTAATGAACAACTTGCTACTCATCAGTGAATTTCACAATATAAATATCTGAAGTTTTCTGTCATAATATTATAATTTCTGTCATAATATTAATAGTTTTCTGTCATAATATCAATAGAGCCAGAACATTACAGAGCATTAGTTCATTATTAGTACCTGCACTCCCACTATGTTTAGCACAGTGCTTTTACTACAGTGCAATGTTAGCTGACCATATATTCAGAAATAACCTAAATTTCTGAATCCAAACTCACTAAAAAATAAATGTCTGAAAAACCATTTTAAAGTGAGTCTTGCAAACCAAACTTCTGTTTGAATGTAAAACCAAAAAGACAGATGGTAAGTAACCTTAGAAGTCAAAATTCTAAAAATGAAACTCAAAGTTAAAATCTTAACATGACATCATTTAAATATGAAATTAAATTTGTGTGACCAGAGAGGAACAAAGAAGGCTTATCTCCCTGTCCATCTGGCAAATGAATGACTGGGAAGATCATCTCCTTAGAAGTGTTCTTGCAAAACAGCTCACTGGGGACCTGACCATAACCATGTGGATTGTGAAATGTTTGTTGCTCTTTTATCAGTGGTGTGTTGTGGTATTGTTATGATGTAGACTTTGGGGTTTTGTATTGCATGAGAAAGTACTAGAAGGCGAGTCACAGTGCTTTTTTTTATTTTAGTAAAACTCTTTTTCTCCATTTTCAGTTATTGATTGATAGAAAATGATAACTCTGTCCTTGTATGGATATAGTGCTAAAAGCTTAATGTGATTGGCAGCATAACTGGGAAGAGAAAAAAAGAGATGGAGAGTGACAAAAAAACCTGAAAGATGCCAGAAATTGAGTACAAACAGGACAGGATGAAACTGATTGTTTTAAAACCATGCAGTAAACTGGAGAAGGAATAAATGGGTTTCATTTGCATTATTTGCATCATATGCTTTTCTAAGAACAATTTTCAAGCTGAATACTGAGTATGGCAATATTAATTATTTGATGTTTCATTCTCTTCAGATGAACTGAGGTGTTACCTAGATATTTACCGAGAACCACTAAGTCCTTAAGTCATGGAATACCTTATGAACTTACAAGTGTTACTTCAAAGCAGAGCTTACTATTTAAAAAAAGTTAGCAAAATCAGACTACAGGGCTCTTAACAAACTGTAACAAAATGTAAACAAAGTATATCTTTCTGGCCTCTTCTGTTCTGTATTGTTGGGAAAGCCTTCAAAATAAATGCTGTGAAATGCAGGGGTTTTCCAAGGCCCTGGGCAAACATTGAGCCTATGATTCATTAAGCTTCAATATAAAGTAAGAGATGTGCCCCCCTCAGAAGTGACCTGCACTTCACCATGAAAACTGGTCTTTGTCTTCATCCACTGCTGCTGTGGAGCACCTGAGGCCACCCGTGTCCCTTCTGCCACATCCTGCCTTCTTTCATGCAGCAGTGGAGAAGTCTGGGACAGTCCTTGTGGCATATTTTGTCCAAAATGCTAAACTTGTCAACTTCAGAAGGAGTAGCAGCCAAGTACCCTGTACTCTTGCCTCTTTTGGAAGGACATGATGAAAGTTTCAGGACTATTGTCAAAGGAATTTCTACTCTTGGTAGCAGGGGAGACAAAGCAGTGTGTCATATGGCAGCCAGAGAATTACCTATGAAGAAAAGCTGTATATGTTTTTTTCTGTTGAAGAGTCTTTACAATGTTTTAATACAGTCATGATAGTGAATTCTTTTCCAAGTCTGACACACTGTTTATCCTTTTATTTTTATGCTACCCACCACGTGTCCTTTCCTTTTTCAAAAGAGACCATGAAAATACGTTTTTCCGATGAGAGGCAGAAGGCATGGCCATTTAACTGTATGTTTTTATATATCTACAGATGCAGCAGCTTGAGAAGCAAGTTATAGATGCTGATCGTCAAGCAGAGAGAGCGTTTCAGCAGGTATAAACACTTAGAAAAATATCTCCACTAGCTCTGTGTGTGTGGTACTTTAATGAAGTGAAATTCAAAAAATTGCTTTATTCTCAAGTACATCTAAAATTGGAGAAGACAGTTTCTTTTAATGTCTGTTGATTTGTCTTAACCAAGAGTTCTAACACCCTTCTTTGCTCACTACTCAGTTCAGTTCAGTAAAATCACAGCTAACATCACAAATCAAAAATAGATACATGTAATGAGCTTCTTCACTGATGCATCATGAGTCTTGTATATATGATGCATGTGGAAGCAAAAGGGAAAGGAAACAATGACCTGTTCAAAGAGATCTGTAAGAAAATAAAATGAGGCTACCCAATACAGTCTCTAAATAGAACTGTTCTGGGTTGTTTGTTCCTCTTGTAGAAGTTACATAATTTAGAGAATGAGATCGTGGCTAAATATTTAACCAAAGTTGCCTTTTGATTCCAAATGGCAGATTTAGCTACTGTAGACATTTTATACCTCTGCTATTCGTGAAACATTCCTCATATCTTACTGTGAGACAGATAGAAACTGAAAATTATAAGACTGAAAATGTTCATGTACTAATTTGGAGTTAGAAAACATTCCTGACTACAAGCCAAGTACTTTTAAGCAATTTTTAAGAATGCCACTGATAATTTGCTGGGCTTTTTTACAGCGTGCAATTGTTTATTTATTAAAACATTGTTTACAGCTCCGTGTAGATAAATTGCATTCTTCCCATACTGGTGTTTCTAAAAGCTTATGTGTTACAAAATGAGCAGCCTTTCACAGATACTAACAAAATCTGTGTAAGATCTTTTGCCAGTCCTGTTGGTATTAAAGGCACAGGGAGATATTATGAACTGTGGGGTTTCTTCTCAAATAGGCTTCAAAACATTGCAGGGTTATCTTGGATCTTAAGTGTGGAGGCAATTTTAACAGTCTATTTCGTGATTAAATTACTACCTTTGACTTGGAGTTATTATGTTTCTTAAACTTTTATATTTGACTTTCCAAATAGGTGCAGATCATGGAAGAGAAATTAAAAGCAGCAAATGTTCAAACAAGTGAATCAGAAACCAGGTTGTATAAGAGATGTCAAGATCTGGAGATCCTGATACAAGACAAAAATGATATAATACAAAAATTGGAGCAACAACTTGAAGAACAGGTTAGAAATAATGGTGTTACAAAAGAGAAGTTCCCTTCTTAATTATACAAAAGGAAAATCAAAATTCAGATCAATAGAGGACAGAAAAGTTTAGCATTATTTCTGTTGTTTGATTAAAGAGGTTCCCATTGGAAGTATGTAATTTGAATAATGTTTATTCCTTTCCAAATTATGCTCTGGCTTTCACTGAAAGAATATCTGACTTTTAAGAGGGGAAAGATAAGGGGATAATCTTCTTCACTGTCTCCCCTGAAGAGCTTTCATTTTTGCTAGAGGAAAGAGGAATAGCAGTCTCTGTGAAGGCCCTATTCCTCATTTGTTTTGAAATCATCGTGTATTGCCCAGGAGCCTGAATTACTTCAAGCAATCTTAGGAATTGTGTCTGAAGATACTATTCAGGCAGCTTATATTACTCAGTGAAAAATATGCTTATGTCAATTTTTTCCAGAAGCAAATAAGACTGCAAGAAGCAAAAATCATAGAAGAAAAAGCAGCTAAAATAAAAGAATGGGTGACAGTCAAGCTTCATGAGGTATAACTCTTGCTACAGTACTTACACAGAAAATGTAATGGTGTGACTGGATATCCCTTAGACCTTTTGGCTGTTAAAAGCCTGCTTGCCATAGTGAAAAAAATGCTTCCCAGTTTCATTTACTTTATAGTTATTTGCTGGAAAGAGGAAAATTGAAAACAATGGCACAGAGAGCAGAGTGTCCATGTCACTTAAATTCTGATGTCAGATTTGGTCAGCCGGTATGATCTGGGTCCTCTTTCTGGAGAAAGGGCCCAGAACTGCTCTCTGGAAGGTCAACTTCTCCACTGGAAGAGCTGGCAAACAGAGTTTATTCAAGCAGATGCCTAAAGTGTGAATAATCCCCAAAAAGCAGACCAAGCCTGCTGGGGCCTGGCAGAAAAAAGGCCTTGATGATTTTTTATTTCACAATGCCCACGCTACTCTTAGTCATGAATAGTTTCAGGGACACCAGCTCTAGTTTCAAGAGACCAGTTGTCTCCCTTTTTTCCCTGCTGTGGTAAGATAACCATGTCTTTGCCCTGCCTAAGGCCGCCAGCTTTGGAGTGCAGCTGTGCTTTCTCCTCCCTGGGTGTAGAATTTAAAGTTGCCTGTAAAAGTTAAAATCTTACGCACTTGTAGTTAACTGAAAGTTATATTCGAGCTGAAAAACAAATTATTGTTTTTGAAGTAAGAAACTAGAAGGTACTTACATAAAATATTTACTTTTAGTCTGTGAGGGCTAAAGTAAATTATTTTGAAATAATTTAATAAAAATGCCATTAAATTTAGCTAAAATTACTATGAAAAAGTTTGGACGAAATGAAGTATGACTCAAACTATTTACTTACTCTATATGGAAAATCTCAAGCTAGTCTGACAGATGTGACTAAGTGTCACTCAGTGGGAAGTAGAATTGCTGGCTCCCTTCTGTGTGACAAGGGATACTCAGATTCAAATCTGTTTGCCTAATCTGGAGCAGGAGTTTGGACCAGCATCTTTTACCTCCCAGTGGTGGGCAACAGAGATGGGTTTTGGTATTTTATTTCCTGTAAAAAGACTTTTGCTTTGTATAAAGTTTGTTGGCACCTTTTTTTTTTAAATTTTTGCTGTGGGATGGCAAAGAGGCATTGGAACCATCATTCCCTCTGATTCCCCTGCTCGCTCTTGGTTTTGAAAAGTGGCACAGAAGTATGTCATTCTAGCCCTCTGCTTTTATTAAAAATGCCAGTGCAATTTTATTTTTCTCTCATTTATTAAGGATTTTTAAAGCAGTCATGGGTTTACTTGGTTGGGGGGAATGATTTTGCAGAATTGAGCAAATAACCATTGCGGGGAGTTTAGTTGCTGAGAATAAAGAGATGCCTCAACTGGTATTTAGAGAAGTAGCAGAGAGGAGCTTATTATTTGAACTAGCTCTGTCCTTAGATAGGCAGAAATTCAGAGAAAATGTAAGTGATGTAATGACTTTAAGATTTGTTTCACCAATGGATGAGATTACATTTATATGCTTTTAGTTAGAGGTGGAAAATCAGAACCTTCGCTTGATCAACCAAAAGCAAACCAAAGAGATGAAAACAGTACAATCTAAACTGCAAGGTAAATGTACCAATCTTCTGAAAACCTCTCTCTATATGGCATATTTCTTTCTATTCCCTATTAATGTGTGCATCTACGTGAATGAAAATATTCTGTGAAATCACAAAGATTTCAGAGAGTATGAACTGACATCAGAGTGACTGTACATGAAGGTGTTAGGAAGGAATCATTTGGCTTTATACTGAAAAGACACACAGACAAGGCACAACCGGTTTTTGTGGGGTGAACAGGTATCGCTGTTACTTAAGAGGTTCTGCAAGTAATAAGATTTTACTGGATTTATGACAGATCTTTGCTTTCACTTCTTCATAGCATAGGTGGTCCTAGCACTGTTAAGGAATACATGAATGGCAGTTTTCATTTGCTTTTTCTAGCAAATGGTCAGCTGGGAGTCAGAACTCCAGTCAGATTTTTTTAGTTACTACCTTTGACCACAGTGATCCAAAATCTTAATTGAGACCAAGTATCACCAGGTTCCTCTCCAAATGGAGATAGTACATTTAAAAATCATAAAGTGTAAATAAAAAAAAAAGAGGAATATCCCCTCCAAGAAGCATAATTTCACATTAATAAAGGTTGAATTTTATTCACCACCATATTGCCTGTTCATGAACTTTCTTAAGTCTGTCTGAAGTTTCCCATCGTCCTCTCCATACTTGGTTGATCTGACAACTTACTATCATCTGAAAATTGTGTTAATTTGCTACTTAGCCTTCATTTCTTGATTAAGTATCTCACATATACATGTAAATACACAGGTATTTAGCAATGTGTGTAGAGAAGTGTGTGTGTGTACACACATAGTATGCATAACATATGAAAATAGAAAAATTTAAAAATTCATATACAATATGAAGCTTTTAAACTAAGATGCACCTTTCTGTTAATGAAGAAACTGGATTGTTTTTTTGCTGTCTTTTGATAAGTAGCAATTCCATCCACTTCTAGTCATTCTCTTCTGAGAGATCTATTTAAAAGCTTTTTAAGGCCCTGTAGTTTCCAACACGCAGTTACTGATACGTCCAAAAATATTAAGAAATTTATTACTATTTGCAGTGTCCATGCTGGTGACAGACTATAAATTATGAACACATGGTACTGTTTTAAGCAGTTTTACAGGTATGGATAAGGGCCTTTTGTTCCTGGATCTAGCATAGGGATTTTTATAAACAGGGATGGACAGATTTCATGTTTCAGGCAGTTCATTAATTTCTGCTTTCATTTTCTCTTGAAGTCCTCCTCCACACAGACCTTCTAAACCTGGTACTTACTCTTCTGTATTTACTGAAGCACCTGTTACAGATTCTCTTAATATTTTTATCTGAAGGGAAGGCCTTCACATATTTTAATACTACTGTTCTACAGTCTTTCCCATATTACATATCCTAGAATAGCCCATAGGTTTAATTGCAGTCATAGCAGAATAAAATCAGGCATTTTCACTAGGTTTTCATTAAGTACATGTTTTATATCTTACTACTGTGAAATTGTTACAAGATATTTTTCTTTCTATTGTTAAAAAAAAATCAATTTTTAAGAACTAGAAATGTTGCTCTGGGTTTCTCTTGATATGGGGAGGTATCAGGTAGGTTTTATCCCTATAATAAATTTTTAATTATCTTTTTTTTCTAAATTTTAGTTACCTTTAAAAAAATCAACTTTTCACAGCTGAGTAAAGAGAAGAGTAGCATAGCTTGTTGTATCTCACTAACAGAAGATTTCTGAATTACTATTCTTCAGAAGCTACTGGCAAGAAATCTGTTACTTCAACACAAAAACCTGGAGAGTGTCAGCGACTAAGCAGTTTGACTTTTGGATGCTTTTCAAATAGAGCAAGAAGTCCGCAACCATCTCCTAAGCCTGAAGAAATAAGCAAGGCTTCATCTAAAGAGCCAGACTACTCTGAAGGCAAAAACATGCCAGGTACTTTGTCACCAATACTGCCATTTTATTCTGACACTAGCAGAAAACTAAAATCAACAACTCTGTCAGTGCATCCAGACCAGCTGTTTTCAAAGTGCATACCAGTACTGCCTCCCTCTTCACTGCTACTCTTTTGTCACTAGGAAGAAATCCTGTTGAGTGCTACAGTCTCTGCAATACCACTGATACACTGTTTGCATGTTGAGCATGCAGAGGCTCGTGGGTGCTTTGGCTGCAAAGGAAAGATGTGGTTGTGACCTTTGTTTTTGCCCTGGTCCTTTGCTAGAATCCCTTGTACTGTTCATGACCTCAGTGTTTTCTCCACAGTTAATCATGGTATCCAAAGTGGCTAGCTGAGGTCTTTTGAAAATCAGAAACTGACAGAGATCCTATGAATATTTTGTGTATTTATAGTACAGCAAGTTCATTATGAAGGTGGCTATGTATTATTACTTCCATTTTTATAGATGAGTGAATTGAAGTGAGAGTGATTTTTTCAAGGGAAAGGATGAGAAATCGAACCTTAGGCTTGCCTAGATCAAAACAGATAATTTTGGGGGCTTCATTACTTTAATGTGGGTGAAATTAACATCTTTGTTTTATTCAATCCACTTTAACTTCATACAGCTATTTAACGTAGACTTTTCCAAGTGTCTGTGGAGAAGAACCCTAGTTCTTGAATCTGATTTAATTTAGGAGCATGCAGGCCTCACTAACATGTTGCAAGCTCTCTCTTGCAAAACCAGGTAAAAGTGAAGAGCAGGAACAAAGCTATTTTTAACACAGCGTCTTTCCTGAAGTACTTTCCATGAGACTCTCTTGTATATCTTAAGCATTCACCATTGGGAATACAATAATAGCTTCCAGAATAAATTCTGTGTATAAACACTGTAGAAATGCTCAGAATACTTGATTTGTTAATGACAATCCTTTCTGACAAGCTTTTATTAAACTCTAATTTTCCTTAGATTTAATAAAGCAGCTAAATTTGTATGCCCTCTTAAGTATTTGGCTTTTTGTTAGTTTTGTTTGTTTGTCTTCGTACACACATGGCTTACTTTAAAATACGGCTCCAGTCTGCTTATCTTTATATTTATTGCCATTTTTAGATCAGCTAGAACTTTGAGTAATGTTTATTACAGTTTTTTGGCAAACATAATTTGCATTCAGTCACATTAAAAAATTTATAATATTTTTCTTAATGTTTATTATTTACAATATTAAAAACCTCCTGCATTTGAAATTATTACCTACTTACTACTTGCCGGCATGATGACAAAACCATTTATCAGTCAAGTTTGCTAAAGTAATTTTCTCATGTTTATTATATTTCTCCTCTAGAGAAGGATATCCTGGAAACTACCTTTGCTGGTCCTGTACACGAGACAAATAAAGGTCAGAAGTCATTGCAACAAAGTTCCTCTGGTTCAGAGCAGAACAAAAATGTGAGAACAAGCTGCTCATCCAAAGACATAGACAGTGACATGTCAAAGAATTCGTGCACTACTGGGAGTGACTGGAGCTCAGATGAGGATGGAGGAGACAATAAAGGACTGAAATCCAGGTGTGCATCGACTCTTTCAAGCCACACATCGGAAGAGAATGCAAGGTACAGTAGAGTGGGAAGTGAGATGTATTTGACAGCATCTGATGACAGTAGTTCTCTATTTGAAGAAGAGAGTTTTGATGTTAAGAGGACTCAGCAAAAGAAGCTATACTCATGGCAGCAAGGGTCCCAAAGAAAAGGCCTGAGCAATCCGGGTGGAAAGTGCAATTCTGACTTCACCAGGAAAAAGAAAGACCAAGATAGCTCTTCAGATGAACTGAATAAGAAATTTCAGTCACAGAGGCTAGATTATTCATCCTCATCCAGTGAGGCAAATACCCCAAGCCCAATTTTAACCCCTGCTCTGACACCCAAACATCCAATTCTAGCAACTTCTGCAGGTTCTCAGTGCACAACTCCATCAGATTTTCCCTCAAATTTGCCACATCCAAAGCTACGGACTCCTAATGTCTTTAGTCTAAATTCAGCATTAGCAAAGAAACACCTAAGCCAGCCCCAGCTGAGTTCTGACAGAATGTTTGGTAGAAACAGAAATGCTATAAGCATGATCCGTCAGTGGAGACCTCAGGAAACAGACATAGATCTGGTGGACGGAGAAGATACTGATATTTTAGAGAAAATGGAGATTGGCTGTGATGAAGGAGCATTTACCTATGACTGCACTGAAGCACAAAATGCTGAAGGCCAGGAACTTTGTGATACGACAAAAAAGGGTGCTAGCAACAAACCTCCAACGCCCCCATTACATCGATTTCCTTCCTGGGTAAGTCTGGTTATAGGTATTTTTCCTACTGGAAAAACTTTATTTTCATGGCTCTCTTCTATGATTTTTGTTGCCTCTATTTTAATTATTCTCTGTTTAATGACAAGACAGGGCATTACCTTAATTGTAACTAAGACTACAAACTCAGAACCAAGTTTTATTTTAAGGACAGTATTCCTGCCATTGAAAAACATGGTCTCTATTTTATAGATAAACCCAGCTTTTTTCCATGTCACATCTAAGTTGTGTATGTCCTTTTGAGTGTATCCAAGGATGTAATGCTTGTGACTGCATTTCTTTATTTATCACTAACACAGCCCAAGAATGCTGGTGTCAATGCCCTTGCTGTAACCACTGTAAAACTCACAATCTAGACAATTAAGTGGACAGCAGACTACACTACAAATTACAGAAGTAATTGATCACTTTTCCAAGTAAAATTTTAAAGCTATCAGTCAGGATATTAAAATAGATATTAATATGTCTTGCACAAAATCCAAAATTAACTGTGTCAAGACTCTCTGATTCTGTTGTTTCAGTGTCAGAGATTTATTAATTATTTATTTATTAATTATTTTTCAGATATGAATAATACATTGATGTAACAGCTTCTCTATGTATATATTTTCGTGAACTTTTTGCATTATACATTTTCTTATTGTAGCCTTTTAACACAAAATGGGTGAAAAGTTGTCTTCCAATGGCATTTCTCTGTTCTTTACACACAATCTTCCATTAAAAAACATTCTTGCTATAGCTTCTTTGGCACCTGATAATAATATTTTTAAGAATAAGTTACTTACAGGGCAAGCATTGTATGAAAAACGTTGGAAAAGACTATGGCTATGATGTGTATGGCATAGAAAAGGAGGATGTATTTTTCAGCTGCTAGTGACAATGCCATTTTATGAACCATTTTATCACATAGTTGCACTAACACAAACACTAGGAGGCTAAACAGAACAGAAGTAATTGTTGTGTTTTAATTATCTACCATCAAATCCATTCTGCTTGTATAGGAAAGCAGAATTTATGCTGTAGCCAAATCTGGTTTAAGGATGTCTGAAGCTTTCACCATGGAATCTCTTAACAAAAGTAAGTGGTTTAGTTGTTCATTGTCCCATCAACAAAAGTTCTCTTCTTATGGTGATTTGTGAGCAAGGACCTTTAAAATATTTTTATAAACATTTAGTTATCAGCTATTTAAATGCTAGATCACTGGTTATTTTTCCATTGTCTTCTGTTACCTTAAATCTTGATTTTGTGCTGAATTTGTACTTTGTTCACTCCAGTTTACTTTGCAATTCAGTACTTTGAAGATTCTACACCAGGTACCAATTTTAAAAGGGTTAGTGTTCATGACTGCAATTTAAAAGCATTGTAAATTTCAAAAAGCTATAAATCTTGCATCCAGAACTGCTCAGGAGTTAGTTTGCTTTTTATAGCAGTTATACAACACCAAAAAAAAATTAAATTTGAATTTGTTAATTGAGGGTTGAATTAGGAAGATAATTTATAAAATATGTTGCTTTTTTAGGTGCTGTTTCACTAACTTCATGCTCCATATCTGGATTATATACATCTCTGATATATAAGAACATGACCACTCCTGTCTACACCACTTTGAAAGGGGTAACTGTTTTACTGTTTAAAGAAAATTTGTAAATACCATGAGGCTTCACATCCAGGAACTTGCTGTTTCACATTTGATACTACCATGCCAAATATGGTGTAGGTTGGTGTATAGAGATCACAGACCCCCAGAAGTAACAGAAATGTCAAATAGCTGGGGAATAAAAAACTACTGCTTGTAAAATGCTACTAG
Source organism: Pachycephala philippinensis (assembly GCA_013397055.1). Taxonomy (NCBI): domain Eukaryota; kingdom Metazoa; phylum Chordata; class Aves; order Passeriformes; genus Pachycephala; species Pachycephala philippinensis. The sequence continues at coordinate 195,591 of VWZT01016559.1, read as the reverse complement.
CCTAGGTCAATTCTTCTTAGGTTCTTTGGTGATTTTTTCCAAAGGCTTGTTAATTATTAAACAGAACCACATGGTGTTCAGTGTCATAATTAAAAGTGTGTGTCTGTGTAGAAACGTCTTTGTGTCAGTGCCAAAGCTGTTTCTAGTCACACAGCCAGCAGTCAGTAATCACAGCATTGTTTGTTTTCTGGCAGCCTTTTGTGATTTGGAAAGACCCATGCCTTGAGCTACCTTAGGTTTCTGTTTTAAAGTATGGGTGTGGTTGAGTATACAGAGGGCAGAGGGAATTCAGTTTCGTGTTAATATTTGTGTGCCAAAACTCACAACCCAGGCAAGAACAGTTTTGACTATTATGAAGCCAGCAGAGCCCTGCCACAGTATGAAGGAAATGACTGATACCCTTCATGGAAGGTATCAAAGAATGTTGTGTTCATTTCTGCAGAAAGCAACTCAAATAAGCAACAGCCCATTTCTAGATGAGTCATCAGGATCTGAGGAAGAAGACAGCTCTCGGTCCAGCTCAAGGACGTCCGAGTCTGACTCTCGAAGCAGAAGTGGTCCAGGGAGTCCTCGGGCCATGAAACGAGGTAGGCAAAAACTATAAGAACAAGTAACTTCTGGGAAGTTTGGAAAACTAGGCAGTTTACATGATCTTCTTAGGAACTGGTTTCTTCTTAAACAGTGTGGACATCTAAAATCTAGGCTCTCAAACCTAGATCTATTATTCAAGCAGGAGAAAGGGCTGTTATAGATGGCTTTTTTTTTATTGCTGTTATTATAGATACCTTTTTAAGGCATTCACCTTGTAGCTGGCTGTTGTCATGGGGGGAAAGCGACTTGTACATTTAAAGCAAGAAGCACCATTCTATCTATACTCTATCATGCCAAGGACTCCCTGTGACTTTTAACTGTAGAAAAGTAAAAATTACATAGAAAAAAAACAACTGCCATCAGAAAAACCCCATACAGATATTCAAGTTTATAAAACAATTCCATGTGATCAGAAAACAAGTGGAAAACTTCCCTCAATAAATTATTTGGTTCTGTCACCTCATGCAATAAAATACTTCTTTCATTTTTACAGTGATTGTCTCAAGGTCCTGTGCAAAGATTTAGTTAAAACACTTGAATCCGGTAATGTCTGTGGAAGATAGATCTCACAGTTCTAGGTGGCTGTGGGTTTTCCATCTGCAAAATGGAAATAATATGCTTCACAATATTGAGAGATACAGTGTTTCGTCATTAGGTGACATTATCAGTCTTACATCCCTATGAGTATTTCTTCACTGGGTAAACCAAGGGAGATCAAGATCCCAGTGAGGCCAAGCATTAAGATCCATCGTTATATACTGCTTTAGAAATGCAAAATAACTTTATTTGGTAGTCTCTATTCTGCATGTAAAAATCCCAGTTAGCAGGAGCTCCACTCAGTGACTCTGGAGCAGGTTGACAGAGCCACTGGTCCCACTCAGCGTTTTCCAGTGGCAGCCCCAGCTGGAGTCCAGTCCTGTTTCCAGTGATGTAGTTTTGCCACATTAGTGTGAAATGGACCCACAGATCCTGCTTCCCAGCAGCTCCATCCTGCTGAGCAAAAACCAGTGCCACGGCTGCAGACACATCTCATGTTATGTGCTTACACAACAGGAAAGCTAAATTGGGTAATTTAAAAGCTGGTTTCACCTGCAGTTTCTATCTGTGTCTGTAAAATGGAACCATTCCTTTTGTTTGTGCTTTCTTCCCATAAAATAGTCCTTGCATTGTTTTGTGTGTGGAAACCTTTCTTAAACACAAAACACAGATGTACGTGTCTTCATTGAGATCACATTGTTTAAAAATCTAGGCAGTCACACATTTCACCAGAAGCATGATTAGCTCACTGCAATTTGTTATTAAAGACCCACCATGAGAGGAGAAGAACCCACTCTGAAAGTCCTGGTGGCTTACCAAAGCAATAAATGAGAAAAGCCTTTTTTAAGAATAAAATTGCCAAATGAGTTGGGAAATTATTGAAACAAAGGAAAAAAGGCCTTTTCATTTCAGTTTTGGAGAGTATAACCTTGCAGAGTGGAACACTAGTCCTTATAAAAGGACACATTTACATGCATAAAAATATTTCTATAATAAATGAGGGAGTAGTTTGAATTTTTATTACTGATTGACTAGAATTGAAAGCAGGGTGCTTTTTTTTCAAGATTAAAGCTAATAAACTCCTAAAATCCCCTGAAATATGAAATTCAAACTTTTAGAAAATCTTGGTATACAAATTCATACTAATTGCAAAACACAGTCACCTACAGCTTCAACACAAAGCAGATGCTGAGTATGACTTCTTAGTACGCAAGCAGTTGCATGAGAAATCCAGATGCTACAGTGCGTGAGAGAAAGTGCAGGGGGAAGGTTGCTTAGTTTAATTAAAGATCCTGGGTTTTTTTTCTAGACAATGAGTATGATTCACGGCACTAACTCCCTTCTTAAGAAAGCTGTGGTAATGTAACAGAAGGTGATAATATACAGAAGACATTTTCTTGTTGTTCTATTTACAAGGGACTTTAACTGTTTAATTGTGAATAAAATGAGAATTAGCACTGTGCTAATAGTTCAGTGAGCTGATATTCTAAAAAATCCTTCATTCCTGATGGAACTTCTGCCTGCAGATTCTATTCAGATGTTCTTTCTGCATGGCTATTCTGATCTCAGTTGTTTCTAATGTAATGAAAATATATATATAAAGAACTCTCTTTCTTCTTTTACCACAGGTGCTTCTCTGTCTTCTGTGACCTCTGAAAGTGACTATGCTATTCCTCCAGATGCCTATTCAGTAGATACAGACTATTCAGAGCCAGAGCAGAAACTTCCTAAGACCTCGTCCTCATCTAGTGATAATGGAAAAAATGTGAGTACTGAAGTTCTGTGAAGAAGTGCACCTGAGGTGCTGTGTGTATATTTGTGTTCAAAGACTGCTACCAAATCTTTTCATTCAGTCTTGCTGACTCACAGACTGCCTCCTGAGTACAAACAGCAAAATATACCAACCATGTTAGCCATGTAAGACTGTAATTCGCGAAGGAAAGTGGACGATAATTCTAAGCTTTCTATATAATGAAATAAAAATAGGTCAACAACTCCAGAACACAATTCAAAGTACTTGAGATTTCATTTCTTGGAACCAGATCTGGTGTCAGATTGCATATGAAATACTAAAAGCAGTTTAAAATTATTATTTGAATATTCAGGTACATAGAAGGGCATTCCAAGAAGGAGCTGAAGTCATCAGTAGAAATCTATGTGCAGTAATAAGTTTCTATACTTTCCTCATACAGGGAAAACATCAAAGAAATCTAAAGTAAAGTAACATGTGAAGACAGGTCAAAGAAACCAAACCATTATGAGGTATTGGTCAGTCTCCAAGAGATTTTTAATGGCTTGTGTTAGTAGTTAGTGTCTTAACATACAAGTGGATTGACTACCCACTGATGAAGATTATTTTAGGCTTTCTTCACAGAGCAAAACTGTGAACTCTGCTCTGCAGATGTACACACTAGAAGTTTGTCTGTGAGGAGCTCAGAATTAGTGCTTTATATCTGGTCTTCACATTAGGACCTGGAGTTGGGAAAAAACATGTATTTATTCTTCATTCATTCTGCTCCTTTTTTAATATAAATAACTAGAAAATAAAATCAGAAATCATCATATTCTTCATTCTTTTGTATAGTTCGGGGCACTTACTCTCCTTCATGTACTATAACAGTAAGTAGGGATATTCATTAGTTATCCCATGTGCATGATATTTGTCTTAATTGATGCCTGTAAAAACTTTGTCATTGGATTAAAAGTCTCATCAAATACTGTAATTATTATTTAGCATGCTTTTAAGTCATTAATATATCTCTCTCTGTGCATTTATACATATTTCTGAGGGGCAGAGGTATATATGTGTATCTAACCACTTGTCATCTAACTTCTAAACAACCAGGAACCTTTGGAAAAATCTGGATATCTGTTAAAAATGGGTGGTAAAGTGAAGACCTGGAAACGACGGTGGTTTGTGCTTAAAGGAGGTGAATTGCTATACTACAAATCTCCAGTAAGTACATGTAACTTACCTGCTGTTTTAGATTAGAGTGTTTACTGAGAATCTAAGGCTGCTAGAAGGAAAAAAATTGCACTTCTGGTTTCTTAGCTGTTAAAGTGATTCAGTACTCAATTCCTCAAGAGGTGTACAAGGTACACAATGTCTAACTAGAAAGTATTTATCAAGATTAATGTTTAAATGAGTTTTATAATTATTTGTTGCTATTTGTTGGTAGATTTAAAATATTCTTTTTCCATTCTTTCCATACAGAGTGATGTCATTCGAAAGCCCCAAGGTCAAATTGAGCTAAATGCATCCAGCCACATTGAGAGGGGTGATGGAAAACAAACAATTCAGGTGCCTGCTTTTCTCCTCTGTTGCTGAATGTTACAGCATTCCCTCCATCCCCAAACCCAACCCATTGTTCCAGTCCCTGTTGCACTGGAAGTCCAAGTGTGGACTTGGAATTAAATAATCAGTGCCTTTCATTTGAAACCAAAGAATTGTTTCAGTGACAGAAAATATAAAAAGGCCTACATGGAGTCTTGTTTGTATTGCCACAAAGGTTAAATCATCACATATGAGATAGAAATAATGAGAGCAGTCTTGGGGTCAGCCATTGGGGTTGAGAGAATTCATTTTTCTGAAAGGAGAATTGAGTTTTCTCAACTTGCCATCCTGGAAGTTTTCAGATAAAGACTTAGAAAAGGTCTATCTGCTCTGTCTGGTTATGGAATGTTTCATTAATAAAAAGTACTTTGGAAAAAATGAACTCCCTGAAGTTGTGAAGCTATATTGGGTGGTGCATGTTACAAATCCCACACTGTGAGGTCAAATGTGTCAAGTTCTTGAAGCTCAAGACTCTTTGTTACTACACAGCTGGCCACAGAGAAACGAACATACTACCTGACTGCTGATTCCCCCAACATCTTAGAGGAATGGATCAAAGTACTGCAGAATGTTCTTAAAATACAGGCTGCCAGCCCACTCTTCGTACAGTCTGAATTCAAGCCAACCATGAAAGGATTACTTACAAAGGTAGGAAAACACTTCTTCCCCCAGTCTGCTTTATTCCAACACTGTTTAGGTTAACACTGGCCTTACTGTGCTTTAGATGAGCATCTCCTCTAATGCTCTGATTCTTATGCCCTTAATAGGGTTATGCAGTTTTAATTTTACGTCTAATAATGGGGATAGGAATTTCAACCGAGGCATGCATTCCCAATATCACTGAAGTTCAGAGATGATGAAAATAGTCTGTATTTCTCTGGCTGTCATTGTTCCTAATGTTCTGTAATTACAGGTGAAACATGGATACTCGAAAAGGGTTTGGTGTACCCTAGTTGGAAAAATTCTGTATTACTTCCGTAACCAAGAAGACAAGGTAAGTCCCTTAGTTGTTTCTTCAGTGAATGTAGACTTTAAACAGTAACCTACAGCTCTATTAAGGTACAGTTGGCGTTGGTATTATACACAGATTGTCAGCTTGGAAGAGTCTATCTAATAGGCAGCAATCCAGACCACACCCGTTGGTCTCTTTCTACAGGACATATTGTGCATCTTATCCCTAGCTGAAGGGAGACATTGGTTTGCTGAGAATTCAGGTGTCCCTTTCTGACAGGCATCAGAAAAGGCCCAGCTGTCATGTAGTTCTGGAAGCAGACCCTTTCTAATGTCTCTTGCAGTGGGCAGTGACTCCCAAGTTTCAGGAATTTAAATGTTCTTTCTGTCCCTCAGTTGACTTCCAAATCCTGTTCTTTGGTATGTCACTGTACCTCTACACTGCTACAAGAGCTAGGACGCTTCCTAGATGTGATTTTCACCTCTCCCTTTGCTCCCAAGGCATTGTATTTTGTCATTGAGAAATATCTTTTTAATGGAGGCAGGTCAGAAACAAGATTTTGGAACAGTCCACTGAGCCATTATAAAAAAAATCAACAGAAATTCTCATATTTGTACTTCTGTTTTAAGAAGACAGTCGCACTGGAGCCAGTAATTCCTAGCTTTTGTGTAGAGCCAGTTATTCCCTTTGTCGTCCTTTCCTTTTATAGCAGTTTTAAAATGAACTAAACCTCATTTCTAGAACTATATGAATAAGATAGCAGTAACCATCCATTGAAACATTTTATTTTAGTTGCTCCTAAAAAACAATGTAAAACAGGGTTTGGGAATCAACTGACTACAGTATTAATCTCTAGCTCATCCTACAGAGACATTAAAATTAATGCACAATTTCTCCTGAGGAAAAAGCTCTACGTTTAACATACCTGAATTTACACAATTTTACCACTGAAGATTTTAGTATTTTAGCATGCCCTTTAGTGAAGAATTTTGCTGGATTCCTGTGAATATTTCCCTCACATTTGGAAGAAATTTAGCTGCCCTTTTAAAGTAAAATTGAAACTAATTTGCTAACTTGTAACAGAATGAGAATTTAGCTTTTGTAAGCAGAATATGTATGAAAAGTTTTCCAAAGCTACTTTATTTCTAATGTTCAACAATATGCTAATTAAAACCATGTTTTCTGTCACTGTGTCTGTGCAGAAATAAATTACACAATCTGCAGTGGTTAATACAATAATGGAGTCCATTTAACTGACGTCCTTTCAAAATGGAATTTAAATTATAAAGTCAGCCAACTGAGTTTTAGTTAAACTTGGTGAATAAATCAATCTGTGAAACGACATCTTTTGATTCTCAGAATCTCATCTTATTCAAAAAGTTGAATGCTTCAGAAGCACTGAAGAAAATACCAATCACCACATCATTCTTTAATCCTTACCAGAAGTGCTGTGTAGAGTAGCCAGTCAGCCTCTCTCAGTCCTGGCACCCAGCTGAGAAGAGATTTCACGCTGTATTTATGTTTGTTGCAGCTTCCTGTTGATAATAGCTATGAAATAATAACTTCTGTGAAAATTTCCTCTTGAATGGCTTTTTTAGATAAAATATTTCCTGATAAATGATGCTAACTACATAAACATCTCAACACTGACGCTCTGTGATCTCTCAGACTGGAGAAAGAAACTACCTAGAAGGTCTATCATAAAAAAAATTTACGTTTTGAATTTAGAGCATGAACAAATCAGATACATCAACAATACATTTCTGTCCTCTAAAATAACAAGATCATAATTAAAGTTCTATGCTTGACACAGGAAAGTTTTGCTTGGAACCAGGTCTGGTAACTCTGAAGAATGACTTGTCTCACCCTGACATACATTTATTGCAGTAGCTATGTATAGAGGCAGACCTGGAAAAGCATTTTTGAAAATCTCATTTTCAGACTTTGGCACATATCATTCTCTTTTTGCTCTCTGCAACATCTGGCTTATCTGACATTCCTTGGCAGGACTGAAAATGAATAAATACAAATGGGTATGGATGGTAGTTCATATTTTAATTTCTATTTGCAGTATAAGAAAAAATTGTGTATAATAATAATAAATATAATAATATATAATATAAAATCAGTGTGCACTGAAACAAACATTACCCCTCTCACCACTTTTGATGTTTCCTTTCAGTTTCCTCTTGGTCAAATCAAGCTTTTTGAAGCAAAGGTTGAAGAAGTTGATAGATCCTGTGATTCTGATGAAGACTATGAAGCCAGTGGTCGCAGTTTATTATCAACCCATTACACTATTGTTATCCACCCCAAAGACCAAGGACCCACTTATCTTCTTATAGGATCTAAACACGAGAAGGTAATAAATAAATGGTTATTTTTATTGAGTTTCAGTAACACATCTATGAGTATGCTGCTGTGATATGAACATTTCTTGAGGAGGACAAGGATGACTACAAATCACTTGGCTTGGATTTTGATATAATGAGAAGGTTCTGCTTTAGTAACATCGATCAGAGTTTGTCTGCAAATCAATGCTAGTGTAAGTAATCCTTGTTAAAATAGACAAAAATATGCAGGCTTGCCTACGTAAGTAGATGGTGCAGAATACCTTCTATGCTGTAATGAGAATTTTTCTTGCATACAGTAACTTGTAGACAGAGCTGTAGCTGACCTTCCTGAGAGGTTCCGGGGTACTGGTATCTATTTTCACTGACAAGATTAACATAGCAAAGACTTGCCCTACTGTAGTAAAGGAGCAATGAGAGGTAGGGTTAAAACCATTCTTATTATTGTTGCTTCACTGTTCTCAAGTAATCTTGTAGACCTCATTTTGCTTTCTGGCCTTATCCCCAGGTTAGCAGGATCTGGCAGTGATAAAAAACTACTTACATAAGCTTTTGGAAGAGGAAAGGAAGAATGCCCTGATAATCAGACATGATTTCTGAGGGTAAAAACTTTTGAAGAGAGCCCTGTCCAATCTTCCTTAATATTTGTAACACAGAGAACATGAATATGTGTTTATTCAGCCGAAGGCAAACTCCTTTGGGCTTCAAAAGGAGTGCATGGTAGGGTTTCAAGTTGAGAGCAACATCCTGATGACGCAGCTCCTTCCAGCATGGAACAAGTGAGCTGCTATGTTTTTCTGCTTTAGGACACGTGGCTTTATCATCTGACTGTTGCAGCTGGAAGTAGCAGTGTGAACGTTGGATCTGAGTTTGAACAACTTCTTTGCAAATTATTAAATGTGGAAGGTGATGCCAGTAAGTTTATTCTCATTTCAACATACTGATCTTCCAATGCTTATTTACTAAATGTACTTATGAACTGAATTAATTGAAAAATGTATATATTTTATCTGTTTAGCTTCTCAAATTTGGAGACATCCTACCCTTTGCCACAGCAAAGAAGGAATTACTTCCCCTCTTACAACATTGCCATCAGAAGCCTTGCAAACGGAAGCAATTAAATTGTTTAAGGTAAAACCATAGCAGCTGCCTTTTTTATTAACTGACTATTGTAACTCTTAGCTAAAGAATGGCCATTATTTGGCTTACTAGAGAGGCTCAACAGATAAGATAAAAGTTTATTTTTATCTTTAGCGGAGGTAACTAATGGACAGCAGCAAAATGTGCTCATATTACCTCACCAAAGACTATCACTTCCAATATAAAGATGACCTTTAGTTGTGAGGGAGCAGTTTAGGCTTCAACTTTTGGTGTTCCTACTTATTTGATAAGTTAGTGATAAAGTTCAAGTCAGTAGAAAAATCCATGGCCATCATGAGTGAAAATAACTTTACCTTGAAGTTCATAGCTCCAAAGAATCTAACAGCAAAGACAGATCTCTTCATTCAGAAAACTGTATCTGAAATACTATTTTTTCAATTAGATTCAGGAAAAAATTAGTAGGCAAAAGTTTTGTTGTAGATACATTTAAATTATCTGGGAGATATTTTAAAAATCAGAAGACAAAGAAAGTAAATTTTAAGTTTAAGGAAGTTGTGGATTATTTCAAACTGAGATAGAAAGCTGGGATTGTACTGCTCTTTTTAATAAAAAGAAAATATTTTTATATGAAGTAGCTGTTCTTAAAAGACCAATTAGATACTCGGTAATCTAAATAGAGAAAATATTCCAGAGCAAAATTATTAAAAATATTTCACAACAGTTTTTNCACTCTTCCACAACATCCTCTACATATATATATATATATTTCCCAGTGTAGTGAAAATGATTTAGGATTAGGAGACACATACTGGTTCATAACCACTGAGTCACAGCTAGTTTATTGAGAAACTTTGTCTGCCTTACAGCTTTCCCAGTTGAAGGCCAGATGAGAGGGAGTTGATGCCTATGAGAGGGAGTATGCTGCAATGCCACTAACCTTCTTCCAGGCTATAAAATCTGTTTCAGAGAAAAAATAAAATTTTGCTGTTCCTTTGTCTGTACGTTGTGAAATAAATTACAGGTTGGAAGGCATGGAGCTTGGATAAATGAACTTTCTCCGCAAAACTTACACAAGTCTAAAGAACAAATTCCCTGAAGCATCAGCTATCTGGAGAATTTTGATGTTATGGTTCAGATCTAGAGAGGAATTCAAGACAAGCACTGTATGTTTAGTCACGGCCACTTTTAGGCAAACTTTCCAACTTGTTTCTCTGGAATGTTTAAAGCACTTCAAAGAAGTACATCCATCTTATTTTCTGCAATCCTGCAGCATGAAAATTTACAAGGAAATGTACTTCTTTGATAAAAACAAATTTACACCTACTTGGAATCACTTTTCAGACCTAATTCAAATCACAGACACTTGCCCAAAGTAAATAAATAAGAGATTACTTGTATGACCTTTATTGAAACCCTGTATAAATCAGCTTAGAAGTCAGGTAGGGAATTTATTTAGAAGCAGATCAAGTCATGTTTCAGTTATTCCATTGCTGATAAAAATAAACTAGAAATAGATTTGGCTTCCATCCAGTTCTTGTACTTTTGCTTATATCCCTTAAAAATTCAACTATTGTATACAGTAAATGCAGTGAGTGATACAGATGCATTCTTCTAACACAGCACAACAAATGCTTGGCACCTGGCTTTCCTGAGTCAGTACTGGGTGTAGGAAAGGTCATACTTAACCCAGAGTAAAAATACCATGGAAAGCCAAGATGTAAATCAATGGCTCTGAGTTATGGATTTTTTATCTGTGTATATGCTGCCGTGTTGTGCTCACTACTTACAGAAGCATTTTACATTGTCTGGCACTGAGAGCTGTAGACTTTGAATTTCCAAGTCCTGTAGAGGGGTTAGCTGTGTTCAGCATGTCCTTAAACCTGCCTACCACCACAATTGTTGCAACTCCCGTTACAGTTCACCCCATTAGATACAGAGTGAAAAGCACGGGTTGTAGGAGGTGTTTTATTTCAAGTCTCTCTGTATAGCTTTTCATCCATTCTGGCCACTTTTCACCCCGTTTTGCAGAACCAGCAAGGTTTCCTAAGTCTCCTGGCAAACTTACTAATTGTGATTTCAGTTAAAGTACGCTTTTGATATACAGAACATCTTAAAGATTTGTTGTATGTAAACTCACGTGCTTATTATTTTATATCTAGACCTGCCAGTTGTTTATAAATGCTGCAGTTGACTCTCCTGCCATTGATTACCATGTATCTTTGGCCCAAAGTGCTTTGCAGATCTGCCTCACACATCCTGAACTTCAAAATGAAATCTGTTGCCAACTTATTAAACAGACCAGACGTCGACATCCACAAAACCAGGCAGGACCAATACAGGTAACCCAGTATTTATTTTAATGCTATCGATTTCAGCAGCAATGAAGGAACTACACAGAATGTTTAGGATGGTAAAGAGGCTCTGCTCTTCTGTAGCATCTGCTTAGTTAAGATCCAGTTTACTGCTTCTGTGTCTTCGTGAAACAAAGCTGATGCTATCCTCCCACAAAGCATGTGTATCTGGTGGTAGAGTGTATCTCTGCCCGTGCTGTTTGTAAAGGGTGGACATAAAATGGGCTGTCTTTAAGTCAAGTGTTAAGTAAGAATGTATGAAACCTAATTCTTTTTTACTGCTTCTTTCCTGAGAGAGGTGCTGCCTCAGGAAGCTTGGTGGGCTAAACCACATGGCAGATGACTCAGTAGCATGAGTGTGAAGAAAAGCTGTGGTGTCATGTAATGGAATCTCAGATAAGGCTCAGGCTTCTGATAGCTGTCACCTCTTGTGTGCCCCGTTGTTCTGCATGCACCCTGCATGCTAAATTATAAATACATACCTAAAATTCTTCCCTTTGTCCACTGCCACCTATTCACTGGTATCCAAATATGAATTAAAATTGAACAGGCTTCTCCTCATTTCATAGTGCTTGGCTTTGCAGCCTTAATTTTTTTTTCCTTTGTATTAACTACTTTTTATACAAACTGAGCAGCTTTCCCATTTCCAGCCCCAAAAGAAACTTGCTGTACACAGGTAAATAGACAGAGAGCATTTGGGCCTTTCAATGAGGTGATGTGCTTATTTACTCAGCTTTTTCTCTGTGTTTTGTTTTTTCCATTCCTATTTCAGCAGTCTCAACTTGGCACAGTAAGCTGCACTCCTGGCCAGCAGCCACAGCAGGAAGTTTTATGTTGTAGGATGTTTAAAACAGTGAATGTATTCCTTTTGTTCAGGGCTTGCAGCTCTTGGCCCTCTGCGTTGGACTCTTTCTGCCCCAGCATCCATTCCTTTGGCTTCTTAAACTTCACTTAAAGAAGAATGCAGATTCCAGGTGTGCCTGAATATTACTACCCAGCCAGTCAACTGGTCTTTCTGAAGTACCTTGTTTTCAGTCTTTCCTGTAATATATCAGATCTTTTGACATATATTTTAAAATGAATTTGAGTAGAATTGCTACTAAAATGTAGTACACGTTACTTCTGTGCATTGCTTGGGAAAGTTGTAATTTAAAAAGAAAAATATTTTGCAGTGCATACTCTGAGTGTTACGTTGCAAAACTGTGAAAACCAAAATATGGCAGTTACACAACACACCCTGAGCCATGTTCATCTTTGGCACAGTTCTGCTGGTCTCGGTAGACTTTGAATCTTTCTAATTCCACGTGTTATTCCAAATAAATGTGTTGGAAATCTCAGAGAGTGAAATCTGAGTGCTCCTCCCATCTGGCCTCTCTAGAAATATTCACTCACAGTTTACCACCCTTTCAATCAGTCCCCAGGAAGTGCCTTATTTCTCTTTTTGCCACAGGACTGAATTTGGGAAATATGCAATATATTGCCAGCGCTGTGTAGAACGTACCCAGCAGAATGGAGACCGAGAAGCCAGACCTTCCAGAATGGAAATCCTTTCCACTCTTCTGAGAAATCCCTACCACCATTCACTGCCCTTCAGTATTCCAGTTCATTTCATGAATGGTATATATCAGGTAATGTCATGCAGGCCACAAAATGTGAGTTCTCACAATCCCCTGCTGTCAGCATATAAATGAAGCGGTACATCAGAGAGAGAATTGTAAGGTAAACATGGCTCAAGTTTCATCCTGTGCCAGTGCCAGCAGTGGCAGGCACAAAGTACTTGTGATCTGATTTGATCAACAATGAGTAAAGGTTTGGGGGAAATGTTTAAGAGAAAGAAAAAAGTTGAACCTCTTAAGAGTGAAAAATGCCAAAACTCTGTTTCTTATTTAACCTGACCACCAGATGAATGAATTAGACTGAAGGAAAAGGAAAGGCATTAAATTCCACTTCCTTTCATCAGACATCTTGGAAGTTAAATATCTCGCTGAAGGCCTGGAAGCCCAGCTGTAACTCCCATTATCAGTCCTGAAGGATAACCAGATTTGTTACAGAACAAACATGGCTCCGTTCTTAACTCTTTTGGGACATCATTAGTCAAAGCCTGTAGGAAGCATTCCATGGGCTTCCGAGCATGCTGCTTCACATCCTGGTTTGTGTTTCCAGCTGTGAGAGATGGCTGAAAAGACTTTAAACAGTTCAGAGTATTCCGAGATAGAAAGCAACTTTTTATATGAAATCAAAGTATATCAAATAAATTTTTCATTTCAGGTCACAGAAGAACTCTGCATTTTTTCACCTCTAATTTTCTTAAATTTCACCTCTAAAGTTTCTTAATTCCTTACTGCTTGCCCAGTAAAACGGAAAAAAACCAACATCCTTTAAATCATCCTAAAGGGTTTGAAAATTGAAGTTTGGAGTAGAAAAGGAGTAACTGCTCATTAGTTATTTACTGCCCAAAATTGTATGGTTCCATCCAAGGGCTAAGAAAATTGTAATTAAATACATAAATTACTTTAAGGGGATCAGCAAATAAGCAATTATAGTGGTATTAAAAACTCTTGTATTAATCTCTGAGCTAGATTAATCAGATTTTTATTTTAATGCCAGCCACTGAGAAGTACCAAACAGAAGTTCAAGATCCATTTTCAAGACATTTTTTTATCAAAACATTTTCAACGTCAAATACACGAAAATACCCTCAATACAGATTTAAGTGAACATCAGCCACTGGTATCTGTAAAGAAGCCATTTGCCATCTCTTGGTAAAATGCTTCAATGCCAGTAACAGCAGACAGAAGTTCAGATTTGGGCAAGTACAATTTAGAAGATTCTATATATCACTGACCTATGTAATAGTGAGAAAGCAACATTCATAAAATATTTTGGATCTGCCAGTGTAGATCTGCCATCTGATATCCCTCTGAAGTTGCACATGATGAAAAATGATTAACTGATCTTCTTTGCTTCTCCACTATATTGGAAGGTGCAGGAAATTACAATCTTCACTTTTCAAGTGGTATTTGTCACAAAAAGCTCACATACTAGACTGCTATCTGTCATATAAATTCTGTAATCGAATTCCAAGTGTAGCAAGTGCAAGGAAACCACTTCCACTAAACTGACTTCCCATGTGGAAATCTTTTGCAGGCCCTTTATGGCAATTTTTAATTTCCAATGACAGTAATGGACAGAATGGGTCTTATAGTCCCACCATTATTCTAGAGGTATTATATTTCAAAATCTTAGATTTAAGGGGGGAATGGGTATGAGTTTGATAGCAAAATACATTTTGGCTGCTTTTTTAGGTTGTTGGGTTTGATGCCTCTACCACAGTGGAGGAATTTCTGAACACCCTGAACCAAGATACAGGGATGAGAAAACCAGCTCAGTCAGGATTTGCACTGTTTTCTGATGATCCCTCTGGCAAGGATATAGAGCACTGTCTTCAAGGAAACATCAAGGTAAACAGAAGCCTTTAATAAGCTTTGCATATAAAAAACCAAAGTATCTTCATTTGACAGAGCTCTCTTCAGACAATGTAAAGGAAAACATTTTTCAGGCTGAAAACTGTCTTTTTTTCTTAATGTGAAAGGAAAGATTTTTTTTTTTAAAAATCACTTTTTCAATTGCTGAAATTCATTCAGTGAACTACAGTTAAAAGCTTTCTCCGACACTCATATTATTCAGAAAAGTAACAGCTGGATTGAAAAAGAGAAAGTAAGCTGTTACAGTTCTTTGAAACTAAAAAGCAATTAGAGTCAAATGCGGATTTAGAGACTTTGGTCAACATTTTTGATATAGCTCCAGAAGATGACCATGTGAGGTCCAAGAAGTCATTGATACTGGGGTGGAGATCCTGGCAAATTAAAAAAATAAATGGTTCCTTCTCTAAATACAGAACTATTTTAGTGTTCAGTTTAAGAGACTCCAATTTTTGGCTTGCCTTTGTTCTGAATTCTGAATTTTAGCTCCCTCTATTGCTAGAATTAAATTCTTTGCAGTAAAGAGTGACAAAATGCAATATAATCTGTGCTTTAGTAAAATATTAGATATTTTTCAAATCTTTTAGCAACTAACGAATAAGCAATTTTTTGTACTTCTACCGAGTAGCTTTTTGCACCCTTTGGCCAATGTTCACAGCTGCACTTTTGAGTTCCAAGGTATGGTACAACCTGGCCTTAGCAATAAACAAGCAGTGTCACCACAATCAGAAAAATTACCATATGGAAAGCAAAATTTATAAAATATGTACTTATTTCCTAGGTAACTGTAACTTTAGAAACTACTCATATTACTCCTTCCAGGAAGGCTGTCTTATGAAGGAATGGTGACATGAAGCCCAGCTGGGGTCCTAAGATCTCTGTTCCACCTTCTCCCCATCCGCCCGCCTACCCAGCTTGTTGTGAACCACTTTTGGTGCATTTTATAACAAACTTCATGCCAACGTTATACCAGTTACTAGAAAGGACCTGAAAAACTTGGGCATGTAGCAGAAGGAGAAGGGAGAGATCAAAGGCATTTAATTAATTATATAACAACTCACTCTGTATTATTACACATTCATTGGCAGCTGCTAGATCAAGTACCTGGCCTTTCCATGTTATGGCTCTTTTCCAAAGGTAGTGCATGTGTTGCAGGATAAACAAAACCCAAAAATGTTAATTATTAAACACTTAGACTAAGAAATGCAAGTAAAGTTATACTTCAGTGTGTATGTTTCTAATAGATGGTAGGTAGAGGATATTAAAATAAGTTGACTTCTATTCAGAGGTGTTTTCACCCAGGGAGACATGCCAAATCAGTTTTGTATTGCTCTCCTTCTAGATCTGTGACATTATTTCAAAATGGGAGCAAGCCTCCAAAGAACAACACCCTGGGAAATGTGAAGGCACAAGGACTGTCCGCCTTACTTACAAAAACAGGTTTGTTTAGCAAGTATAATATCTCTGCCTTGTCCCAAAATTTGTTTTTAAGTTTCTGCAGTTTCTTCATCTGAGAAACACTGGCTGACTTGAAGCTTGCAACAAAAATAGTAGATGGGTGTAACTGGAGAATTTTTTTAAAATATAGTTACTTTTTTTTTAGTTCTTAAGAGGTGAGCAGGGCTGCAAAAAAGCTCTGCTGAAGTCAGAAGACTGACATTAAATATTTACCCACTGGTTCAAGTACAAGTGTTGCTCTGCTAATGTGTTTTGACACTGAAATAAACATGTCACATTCAGAGCAGATACTGCTAATCCTCAGGGCTAATGCATTTCCCCATCTTCTTTATTTAATAACTTTCTGTCTTTTCTGTAGGCTTTATTTTTCAGTTCAAGTTCATGGGGAGACAGACAGAGAGAAGCTGCTGCTAGTCTATCAGACAAATGATCAAATAGTCAATGGACTTTTCCCTGTAAACAAAGAATTAGCGATGGAATTGACAGCCCTTTTAGCTCAGGTAATCTTTATGCATGAATGACTCACACAGCAGTTTTTCAGGAGAAAATCTTAAACAAACTGATCCAGGATTGCTTGACACTCAATTGACCTCCACCTTTTACATATCAGTGTGCAGGAAACAGACTGGGCTGGAATCCTTGTGTAAGGCAGCTCTGCACTGGAGTGGAAATGCTTTGCAGCATTTGCTGCTGCTGGCATCAGCCTGGCTAAAATGTGCTTTCCCTCTTACACAGCCAGGTTTTCTTGCATTAAAGATCATGAAATCATGTACCATTTCTTCTTTCACTATTCCTTCCATGATTTCTGCAAGTTAATTCTCCAAAGTAACAGCTGTTCAATGAAAGTCTAAGACTCCTTTACTAAACATGGTCTTGATAAGATCTGTTTTATTTTTAAAAAATTAAAAGCTCAAATGAAGGGTTCTGAGAACGTTATTTGATGTTGTTATTCAATGAATGTAAACTGATTGTGTCAGCTGGAGATTTAAAAATCTAAGAGCAGAAGTAATATTATGTTTGTACAATTTATGTTTGATATTTAACTTTTTGCCATGGTAGATAGAAAATAAGAAAATCACTTGTGTGACTTTTTTATCAGTGAAAAGTATACATTGACAAATTTGTTTTCATTTATACTTGGTAAGACACATTAAAAGACAGTTCATAATATCCAGCTAGAAAATTGCTCTGGAGTAACAAAAACCTTCTTCACGGACTTCCCCTTAGGTAGAGATTGGAGATTTTGAACGGCCTTTCTCAACTCCAGCAGGGCAAGTCACTTCCCAATCCAAGTCCAACCAAACACTAAAGCAAGTTTTGGAGAGATTCTACCCTAAGAGATACAAGCAGGGTTGTTCAGAGGAACAGTTAAGGTGAGATGGGCTTTTTGATTCATATTCACTAAAGATCTAGGAGTGAAACAAGGAAGTTTTAAATTGTCATTGGGAACAACATACTATTGTGCTGTATTTGCCTAAACCTGTGTTTGAAACTCTTTTCTCACTAATCCAGAGAACCAATTTCCTCTGCATGTTTCTAATCTAAACAAAGGACCATCATTAATAACACATTGCAGCGAAAGCTGTAGCAGTTACTACACAGTGTTACAAAACCCAGTGATTTTGAAATTCTTATTTTTCTTATCCAGCAAATCTAAACTAGGTCTGTGCACAGACTACAGAGTTACTGAAGTAAAGGACATGAGGACATGGTCTGTTTGTTATTCTAGTGTGCAATCTCTGGCAGCCAGTCAAATTGCCAATATGTAACTTAATGGACTTACTAGTAAGGTATCACTTCATTTAAAATTAATAACCTGCCAGACATTTAAGGCAACACCTACTGACATGAAAAGGAGCAGACCAGTGTAATAAATTATCCAAAGTCAATGAAACAGCAGTGTTGAAGTCCAGTAAACATCATAGAAATGTTTTTCAGTACAGGGTTGAGAAAATTCAAAGCTATTACTATTTATACATAGTAACATTATTACATACTCAGAAGACAATGGGGCATTCAAACTTATGCAATTAATTTCAAAGAACAAATTATAAAAGGTCTCAGATTAGATTAACTCACGGAGGAAAAGTGAAACACCTGTTGAAATGTTTAAGTAGTCCCTACACTACCAGTTGTCAGAGCTGGAGATCTGTGGCAGGGGAAGAACCACTCTATGCCTGCCCTATTGCCTGCATTTTTTTGCTTGGGATGCAGTTTGACTTCATAAACAGTAAGACCAAAGCTGCAAGTGATGGATCTCTCTTTACACATTAGCCCTCCCTTTTCTTGGGGTACACCTAATACCCTTATGGCTGCTGGGTAAATCATCGCTGCAGGTCAGTGTCCTAGAAAGGTATTCTGGACTGGGGTTTTTTTGAGGATCAGTTTTTGCCTAGTATTGAACCAACTCACCAAGGAGCCACAAACTCACAAAAGGAGACAGAAAAAAGCCCCAGTGTGAACACATGCCCAGACACACTAAAAGAGAGTAGTGCTAAGCCACGTCTTTCACACCTCCTACCAGTCACAGGTAAAGATATGTGCTAAGCTGGATGGATTTGTGGAATAGCTGTTGAGTACTGATAAAGGTAGATTGATTCTCTGTAGAGACATGCTAAAAGCTGTCCCAGACTTTCTGCCTTTATGCTGCAACTGCTACATCAATATTTAATCATAGTGTTGCAGAAATTAGAAGATACTTCATCATTTTCATATGCATTAAAATACGAAGTGACATTTTGGATTTATTTAATACTGTATCAGTGATAGTCATTGTATTAACTGAAATTATCGTTTTAAGAAATGGATTCTTTTGTTGCTCATTAAACTTGCTGTGGGCAAGCACAGGAATTCCCTTCAATAAGTAAATTCCATCCTTCATTTCAACAGACAGCTTTGCCAGCGACTGTCGACAAGATGGATGGCTCTCCGTGGGCACAGTGCCGCAGACTGCGTGCGCATTTATCTCACTGTGGCCAGGAAATGGCCTTTCTTTGGGGCTAAACTGTTTGCAGCAAAAGTAAGACATTTTAATGAGTTTTGACTGGGGAGGCGTGGGGGGGTTTAAATATAAATATAATTTGCAAATAGTACTACTTTTTTGTTGAAAATAACTGTGTAATACGTGAGCTGATTGAAGCTCCTGTCAAATTATTAACTTTTTAAAGTCATACACTTGTGAAATATAATAGCCAGAGTACTAAGTGTATCATAATAGTAACTTTCCAATACATTTACTGCTTGTTGTACATTATTAATCTGTATTTCCATTTCTTTATATCTTAGTTTGAGATAGTCTTTTAGGTTTAGACTCTTACCTGATAACTAATAGAACATTGAAAAGGTATCATTTAACTGGCTGTGGAAGCTGAACCTTGCAGAAGCACTAAATGTGGTTAAGGGTATTTAGAGCACTCCCTTCTGTGCTGGCCTCTCTCAATCTCTCTTAACCACTGGTATCTTAATTCTTTTGATTCAAATAACAGCTCTGTTAAACGGAACTGTCACCTCATGCCTTCAGTTTTATTAGGTAATGCCTGAGTGTGTTTGTGTATACAAACATACATATATATATATACACACACACGTATATACACATAAATAAATAATTGCTTGTCAGCACTCTGTTCTTTGTGTATTTAGATATATGAGCTAGTGGACAAACTTCAAGACACCTATTTTATTAATGAGACTAATATTATTTTATTGGACTAAGCACCAGGGTAGGTTTCAAGTGTATTAGGTTGAGTTCATCGTTCTGCCACTGGCCACCTACACGGCTTTGGGCAGGTATTTCAATTCCTTTGCTGAAATTTACACTGAGAGGGAACTGAAGTGAGAACTGTGGATACACAGAGGTCTATAATAGCTGAGAATTAATAATTACTCACATATTGCCTCATTTTGAAGTAATAGCTAAAGAACATTTCTCTTTGTAGCCTCTAGCAACAGCCTCAGTTGAGAAGTCCTTCATATGGTTTGCTGTCCATGAAGATGGCATAAGCATCCTGGATTACAGCTCCATGGTAAGTGAAACTGCTATTTTAAGTTTGGTCAAGATGGATTTTAGTACTAATTATATGGAGAGATTCACCACCATACTATCTAAAAGATGGCATTAGCCTTCCATGCTAAGTTATCTAGTCCTTCTCTTAAAGCAAAAATTGATTCTTTTAAAATGCTTTAATGTTATCATCATTACAGTAGCACTAATAATAGAAGTAAGTAATGAATTCTTTGTACTGAATTTATTTTTGTTTATCAGATACAGTTTTTATATCCTTTAACAAAATGTTAATGTTTTAATCATTCAGATGTCAGGAAATCCATAGTTATTGTAATGTTATTACAATAACATTAATTTTCGTTTCCTAGAGACTTAATTTTCCAGTATTATTCATAATACATCCACTCTGCAAAGAGCAGTTACTTTAAAAGATTGTTATTTTCATTGTATTATTTTTGTTTAATAGTAGGTAATATAACCCAGTGTTATTTAATTATGTCATTTTAGGCTCAGATTTTTCTTGATTTGCAATACAAGTTTTCACAGACAACGACTCATAACCAGTGTAAAAAGCAGTGCCTGAGAAGATCCCTGCTTTCATTTATATCCTGCAAAGAAAAAGAATGGCATGCTGCTATTAGCAAGTGCTAATATTGAATATCAGAAAATTAAAATCTCAGCTTTATAATTGTGCTGATATGGGCCTTTTCATTACATTTCTTTGCCGTTAAAGAAATAATAAAACAAAGAGCATGAGGAGAGCAAACAGCAGCTCTCGGGGAACAAGCAAAATGTGCTTGCATCAGACTGCAGAGAGCTCTACAAACACTGCTCCTGGAGCTACTGCATTCCTCTAGGGCATTGCCAGGTTAAATATTGGCAGGCCTTACTTGACATTCAAGGAATGCTCAGTTTCCAGGGAACATTGGGATTTTCTTTAGGAAGGATCAGGGGTATCAGAAATGATGTTACAAGGGGTAGAGATAATACTAATTCAAAATTGGGGCAAAAAGGGGTTTACTAAGGAAGGGCACTAAGTCAGTTGTTGTACAAATGTTGTCTGATGATGAATTTTAAATGCAAACATCTGCAGCAAGTTAAAATGAGGTGTAACAATAATTAAATGCTGATCTTAACTTGAAGGCCACTATTGTGGTGTTAAACACTGAACAGTAAGAACCGAGGGATGGAAAGCTGAGGAGCCTTGGAGAGCATTTATGTTTCATCAGAGATCTGAAAAAAAGAGAACAGAATTTGTGTGTTTGCAAAACACATCACTGCACAAAAAGAATACCTGGAGTTAAATTCCTTCAGATGTCTCATACTCTGCCATTTAATTTATTTAAACACTGCTTCAATTTCAAATGGAATTAGTAAGATTAACTTCCCTCAGAGTTTGTCAAGATTTGGGTAAATGGAATTCCACACTTGAGTTGAAATCTTACATCTTTGATCTAATTAATTTGGAATAGAAACAGAGTTCAAACTTACAAGAGTTATCTACAGTGAAAATTCCTCATCATGAAGGTCTAAATGAAGCTATCCCAAAATTCACAGTTAATTTCAAGTTTCATAAGAGGCTACCTCCATTGAAAAATACATGTGTAATTATATTTTTAAAAGAAGAATTTTTCATAATCTGTTTTTCTTGCACTGTCCTGCTTAATAGCTTTGTGTTTTGTTCTGGGGGTTTCCTTTTTTCAGCGATTAACAGTTACATACACATATAAGAGCCTGATGACTTTCGGAGGCTATCAAGATGATTTTATGCTGGTTGTTAACAATGCTCAGACAAAGGACAAATCAACTGAAAAACACCTTTTTGCCATGACAAAACCAAAGGTTGGTATATTACCTGAAACAGTTTCCCACCATCTGCTTTTGTGCTGTCTCTAGTGAGTAATCCCTAACAGATGTGAAAGATGAAACACCTTCTTTAATCCCAGCCTGCTAGATTACTGACTTTTGCCAGATGAATTTAGAGGGCAAATAATTAGTAATGTTAAGAGCTAACTGTGACAGTACCGATGTGTTTCTGTTCTTTTCATGTCCCTGTCTATAGCATTCCAAGTTTTTTGTAGAAGGACAAAGAAGGCTGTTAGGGACAGAAATTACATGCAGTACCTAAAACTTAGTCTGTTTGCCTAATCAGCACCAGAGATAATTTTTTTTTTAAGTACATTCGGGATCTACAGGGAAATTGTAGAACACAAGATCTGAAAGATCACTCACTTCTTAAAAACCTTAGGATATTTTTCCCTTTGGTTAAAAAAAAAAAAAAAGATACTTTTTAAATCTGGATTTTCTCCTTCACTGGTAAGACTGACTGTATTTTTTTAAAAAAACAAAGTTTTGCTGTTTGTCAGAACGATTTATGAAAGAACACAAAATTGCACATATAAATTGCACATATAAATAAGTCAAAACATGATTCTTCATACAAACAAGCACAGTAAAATACATGTGTTGAGGTTTGCATCAGATTGTTCCCTTACAGAATCACAGAATGGTTTGGGTTGGAAAGGACCTTAAAGATCACTTACCTCTGACCCCCCTGCCCTGTACAGGGACACCTTCCACTAGACAAGGTTGCTCAAAACTTCATCCAGGCTGGCCTTGAACACTTCCAAGGATGGGACATTCACAACTTCCCTGGGCAACCTGTGCAATGTCTCAGCAAGGCTTTTATGGGTCACAAAGAGAAAATACGATAAAAACCTCCCAGAAGTCTTTATTCCCTTCATCTGCCCTACATCTTGAGTTCTCTGAGCACTGGATACTTCCTGGCAAAACTTCTCAGAGCGTCATCTTTTGGACTTCAAAATCTCTCTCAAAGAAGTCATTTCTGAATCATTTAAGACTGTGGAAGACAAAGTATCTTTGAAATGTACTGATGGGAATAACATTACATTATTTGCAAGGAGCAATAAAAAAAGCTTTATTAGTTATCTCCTCTTCCCCCATCATTAATTTGTTAAAGTACAAGTACTTATCCAGTTGATGGTGATTGTCACTTGCTAAAAAGTTAGCTATTTTTTCAGCTGTCAAAACACATCACTGTATTTTTCAAAGAGTTTTGTATGTTCCTGTTATAGATTCTTGAGATCACTCTACTGATTGCCAGCTACATTAACAACTTTCATCAGCTGAAAGGAGCTGCTCATCACCTCTCTGCTCCAGCATTACTGGCACCTCAAAGTGGACAGAAACTCAAGGAAATGGGGAGCCAGCCACTTCTTGCAATCAACAGACCAACTAAATGTCCCACTTTGCTATGAAAGGATTATGTATCATGATAACACATCCTTGCTGCAGGGTTTCTACATGGATTGAAAACCTTCCGATGTATGAGATGTAGAGCATAACCAGCTCCATAAAGGAAAGGTGGACAGGTTTACATTCCCTTCAGTGGCATATCACAGGAGTAGCTCTTTAATTAAAGCTCTGCCTGAACTGGAAAGATGATGAGTCAGTTTAAGGGGTATGATTTACTGGAAGTTGCTTGTGCCTACAGCTCAGAAAAAATACATCTGTTTATAAAGATGAAGAAAGGTGTCATTGGAAACAACTGTATAGATTTTTATAGTTTTCCAGATATATACTCAGGGACCAAACTGTCTTCAACTCTTCATCTCTGTTTTTCAGAATTAGACTAGTTGTATAACTTTCATTTTGAAAATGAATTTTTGTTTAGAAAAGCAGTCAAATACAAAATACTTTCCACTTCCAGCACCATCCTTATTTGCAATACAAGTATCATGGGACTTAAAGGAACAAATTGTGTCTAATTGTTTCTCCTTTGAAAAAAACCAAGCAGGTAAGCACATCATGTAACTATTACAAATTTAAAGAGTATTCTCATGATACACTCTAGCCTTTGTTATACAGCTGTTTTACTTGGCAAATCTTCAGCCTTGGTCTGGTAAATTTCTAAATAAATCCTCTCTGCTTCAGCCTTTTGAAAAAATATAAATTGGATAGGCACTGTATTTATTAAACAAGACCCTGTACCTAATTCCTCCTTTAATCCAGAATAATAATATAATACAGATGGCAAGAATAACTCACAATTCAAAACACAAGAATAACACAGAAAATCATTGATTGAAATGTTGTGAGTAAACGTGGAGACCTAAAATCCGAGTACAATATGTATAATATAATAATGTATATTCATTGAGTCAGAATAGTATTTACTTCTTGTTGTTTATTTGTATCTATACATTTCTTATAATAATACTAATATAATGTTCTTGCACACTTAAGACATGCTGCATCTGCACTATTGGACCTAGGAGCACTTTCCAGTTGCCTTTTTCAGCTGCAAGCCTCAGTGCTACATAGGTCAAATGTATAGAAATTACATCCACTGTTTTTCTTCCAGTCCTCTTTTTTGTTCCCATGCAAATAAACCACTTCTGCAGGCTCTGAAATGGATCAGCACCATACTCTAATAGATAATTTAGGTCCAGCCATAAAGAAGGTACCCAAACATAAATCACTGATTTATGGACATTTCAGTTTCCACTTCAGCTCATGCTAATGATCATGGATCGTTAATCCCTTACAGCCAGCCCTCATTGGTTTTTGTTTTCATTTTTACTTAAAACTGAAGTAATTTCACAATGGAAGATCTCTGGTTTATGTTCTTTAAACATTTCAAATGCTTATACTGGGAGAAAAGGAATTTTTAGCTGTTGGCCCTCTATTAAAAGTAGGGAGTATCCTCCTAAAGAATTAAAATAGATTGGAAGGGAGATACAGGCCATGAAGAGAACATGATCTTAAAAATTGGAAAGGCAAACAGGCAATCTGACTTGATAAACGGATTTCTTTAGAAAGCTCTCACAGTCCTGCCACAGCTACTGAGATTCACAGGACTCAAGCACCACTTGATGAATGGTACCATGGGTCGATGCTTTCTCTTGAAAATTACAACCAAACAACACACATACTATATCCAGATGCTTTCACTTTTGCAAGGTGAAAAGAGCTTCCTGGTAACTTCCACCCTTTGATGGTAGTGGGGGCACCAGACCCTGCTCTTTCCATGAGGCAGGGCCAGCAGCAGGAGGTTTTACCTCCTCGTAGGCAGCCAGTCTCCTGCCATCATCCAGGGAAGCATCTTGGGAGTGACGAGACCAACGGCATTACTTCTTGTGTTGTTCCCCATGGCAAGTGATACAGATCCCATGGTGAAACTCATTGAGGAATTAACACCCCTTTGCAATCAGCAGAATAATTATCTTTCAGATTTGAGGGGGGAAGGGTGTTTACAAATTCAAACATGTTACTGCATCAGTTAGGTCATAGTCTAAAGCTTCTCAAATATGATTAAAAACTTCAATTTACAAACACAGAAGTCTTGTAATCATGAAATTACAATAACCTGGAATACTCCAACTAGTAGTCTTTCCTAACTGTCCAGTTTCAAATGAATGTGTCAAATCAGCTTCTGTTATTAGAAAGCAAAAAAAGTGGAGTATTTTGCCAGTGAGCTTGTTCATGTGGTTTTTTAAATCCTTGTTGAATTTTGAGACAACAGGATAAACAATACAAACAGCCTATGTGCAGATTTGGAGATTTTGAAACAGCTTTCATTAACAACATTACAAACTGTTGTTCTGTAAAGCACTGTACAGTCTATGAAGCAGAGTATGACCTTCCTGCTTGCCTTTGGGTAGGAAACTCTAGACACTACTTTGCTTTTCAGTGTTGAGCTCTTGCTGCTGCAGTATGTCCCTACATCATTGTAATGAGAAGCAATCCATGCATGAGTTCCCCTTTTTTGGCATGACTTTCCAAACTTACTACTGCTAACTGCTCATTATAGGTCACCATTAATCCCATACAGTCACATGACCAGCAATGCTGTGTTAATTTTTATGAAATAAATGCACTCACAGTTACCGTGACAACACTGTGTTAAACAATGGAGCTGCTTTCCAGTTTGATTAGCAAGAGTGAGGTTTCTGTAGTGACAGTAACCTCAGCAGACACTTCCCTTCAAGGTAACAGGGTCACAAGTGGAGTCTCTTTCACAGGCAAGCACTCTTCCAAACACAGCTCTGCCTATCTCAGGGCTTTGCTCCACGGTCATCAAGCTCCAGAGCTACTTAAAGAATACCACACAGTGCAAGGCAGCAAAGCTGAAAATTTCACAGTCCAAGCAGATAATCTGTTCTGCCTTCCCCACCCAGCCCAAGCCTCATAAGTGATCCACATCTCAGTCTTGAGTCATCCACCAAAGAAATTCTCACTGTGCTACCTAATCCATGACTAAAGCCCAGGTAGGAACCTGACCTTTCTCACCTCAGCAGTCATGACACTGTGGGAGCTGTCAAATGAGCAGCAACTTCTGGGACTCTTGCTGGAAAACTTCCCATGCTCGAAGCTTGCAGAACCTAGGTTGTAAAAATATTGGCAGGATGGGATTAATATGTTAGCACATGCAAGGAGACTTCACCTTCTACCATGAACTTCAGAATACCTTTCATGCTTGCTTTGAGCTAGTGGTCAGAATCAACAATCCATGTAAATGGTCAATGAATCTGAGCTTGACAATGACTGAAAAATCACTGCTAAGTGTCTGTATAAACAATGACGTTGATTTGAAAAGAGTATTTGGAATGCAATGTAAATTAATATATTACTTGAACTTCAATTTGCCTTGTCAATTTTTGAGCAGCAGTATTAGTAAGAGAACAGCTGATTTCTAGAACAAGCAAGACCCATTTGTAACACACCTGGCAAATGATAAAGCTTTAAGGCTTTAATACAATCCATAAAATTGATGGGGTTTTTTATTATTTTATATTTAAATTCTGTTTAAATTTAAAATAAAATAATGTATTTCCCTATGAAAGAAGGCTGGTAGGTATTTGGTGTTGGAGTTCCTTGTCAGACTACCACAGTTTTCATAGGTTTTAATTGTTCCTGAAGGAAGAAAATCTTTCTTGCATAAAGGAATGCACCACTTAAAGCTTTAGGTAGAGCTTTAATAGTCCATACAGCTTGGTGCAATCCATTAGTTTGAGTTAATTTTAACTAAGGTGATTAGTAACTTAGCAATAATGAATTAGGGAAAAAAGGTTTTGTGTGTGTGTTGTTTTGGGTTTTGGTGGGGTTTTTTTGTTGTGGTTTTTTTTTTTTTTGTTTTTTTGTTTTTTTGTTTTTTTTACAGTTTATTAGGGCAAAAGAAATTGAGAAAGTTGAAACATAAAATACTGAAAACTCCAGTTTAAATTCCAGATTAGGCTTCAGTACATTCACTAACTATACACCCTTTTCCTGTGCTTCCCAGCTCTGTACTGCAGCATCTTCCAGATCTGCCACCTCTGACGGTGAGTAAGTCACTGTAAAAATACTTTGCTTTTTATGCTCTTGCTGTTGCAGTAATACCTGCATAGGTCATAGTGCCAGGAGCAATTCCTACCATAGTTCTGCTCTCTGTGGCAGAGCAAGAGCAGCTTTGTCTAGGGGTTTTACTACCTCTAGCTGCTGATTACAGATCAGCACTGGCTTCATATATATACCAAAATATCAGAAGTGTTCTGTTGAACTGAAATTGATGAAAGAAATGCACTTAGACAGACATCAGCATGACCTGCACTGTACAACGCTAAATAATTATGGATTTTAATTAGCAAAACCATGGTTTCCATAGGAAGTTAGCAAATTCTTTAGAATATGCATGTAAAAACCTGGAAGTAATTAAAAACAGACAAAAATAGCCATATAAAGGCTTCTGAAACTGAAACTGAGTGATTATGCAAGCTAAAATTTAAAAAAAAAATCTTATTTAAAGAATGAACATTACTGAGGGTCAGTGGAAGGATACATCAGCCTTCTTTAGGTAAGGAAAAAGGAAGAGTTAAAATTAAATCTGAGTTAATCATTATGAATGAGGCCGCTTTCCTGGCTTTGATCAAACAGGTAACTGAATGATTTTAGTTAGGATTTTCTGTCTCTACTCTCTCAAGATGCAAAGCAGCTCCTCAGCTACAGAAGATAGCTGTAATGGCTGTCCTGGATTTTGGGTCACTTCCCTGATGTAGGACACTTTAGACTTGTTGGGTTCACCTACATTCTATACCCCTTTCATACTCAGGGTCGTCATCCTGTTTTACTGTACCCTTTAAATCCTACATTCTAATCCAAACCCAGCAGTTTTGGACTTCATTTTTGATAATCTTGAAATAATCTAGCCTCTGTGTTACAGTTTCTTACTTTGTATGCCCCTGTAACTACAAAGTCACAGAATGCCAGAATGGGTCAGGTTGGAAGGGATCACAGTGGGTCATCTGGTCCAACCTCCCTGCTCAAGCAGGGTCATCCCAGAGCACACGGCAGAGGATTGTGTCCAGATGGTTCCTGAATACCTCCGGTGAGGGAGACTCCACAACCCCTCTAGGCAACCTGTTCTAGTGCTTGGTCACCCACACAGTGAAAAAGATCTTCCTCATACTCAGGTGGAACTTCTGTACATCAGTTTCTGCCCATTGCCTCTTGTCCTTTTGCTCAGCACCACTGAGCAGAGCCTGGCTCCATCCTCTGACCCCTCCCTTCAGATACTGACAGACATTGATGAGATTCCCTCTCAGCTGTCTCTTCTCGAGGCTGAACAGGCCCAGCTCCCTCAGCCTTTCCTCCTAAGAGAGAAGATCCAGTCCCTCAATCACCCTCGTTGCCCTCCGCTGGACAATAAAGTAATTACACAATAATTTTTGTAAAATAACTACTCTGTGTTACACAGCAGCTCCCAGGGAGTGGGAACTACTCCCTCCGCTGGTAACAAAGCTCACTGAGGGACAAAGAGTTTCTCAGGAGCCAGTGCTTAAGGCCGAGGCCAAATAAGACTCCCGGTGATGCTGTTTACTTATCCCTGGCTTCCCCCACAGTTGGAGTATTTTGTCCCAACCAGAGGGGCTACAGCCGAGGGCCCTCACACTCGCACCGGTACTAAGGCGAGGGGAACTCTGAAAACAGAGGCAGGCGCGGACTCCACGAACTAGAGTCGGGGCGGGACCCTCGGTGGAACCGCCACACGAACCCTCCCTCAGCGGGCGGCCGCGGGGCGGGCTGGGCCGAGCGCGGGGCCGGAAGCGGGA
>VWZT01016559.1:72089-166303 GCA_013397055.1 Pachycephala philippinensis | reverse complement strand
GGCGGCCCGCGGGCCCGGGCCCCCCGTCCCTGGCCCGCGGAACTACAGCTCCCGGCGTGCCCCGCGCCGTTCCCATGGCCACGGGCAACCGGGGCTGCGCCCCGCGCCGCGATGCCCAAGGCCAGGTACCGGGAGCCCTGGCCGGGCTGGTGACGGGAGATCCCTCCCGCTGCTCTGGGGGGAAGGGCCCGGCGGCCGGGGAGGACAGCCTGGGAGGGAGGAAGGGAAGGGGGGCTTAAAACGGGCCGTTCCGGCCTCTACCCCTAAAGCGTGCGGGGCCGGGGGCAGGTGGGTCACGCCTGGCCATTGTCCGGTGCTTCTGTAAGAGACCCCACATAAACGGGGTCTGCAGGTGACCACGGGTGAAGCTGAGCACGGGGAGCCCTTGTTGCCCCGAGCAGCAGCTTCCCGGGACACCGAGCGCAGATCGGAGCCCTCCCGAGCCCACCGAGCCGTGCCCAGCTCCTCCGCTGCGGGCTCCAGAGGCTGCCAGCCTCCTGCAGGGTCCTGCCGAAAGCCTGACACGCCAGGAAACCTTGTAAAGGTGTCTTAGTACTGCAGTGGGCTGCCCGCGGAGGTGGGGGAGTGACCGTCCCTGGAGGTGTTTAAGGAAAGCCTGGACGTGGCACTCTGTCTGGTGGCGTTCGGTCACAGGTTGGACTCGATGATCCCAGGGGTCTTTTCCCACCTAATTGATTCTGTGATTAAATGTAGTCCAAGCAAAGCCTCTCGCTGCACAGCTGTTACGTGCTCAGTGTGTGCCACAGGTGGCTGCTCGGGTTACCTGAGGAATGTCACTTCAGCTGGTTTGCTTAGAAGTACTTCGACAAGCAGAGAGCAAGTGATGTGAAATAACAGTAATAATCTCCACCACAATAACCTTCATTTAGATCTTTTCAGGAATTATGGTCTAAGGTGTGTGTTTCCTCTAATTATTCTTTCTTTGTTTTCTTCCAACTAGTGATACTTTATGGGATCTTGCTATAGCTGAAGTGGAGAAGAGAGCAAACCCTCATGATGATGATGTCAAGCCAGGGGAAGTTTGGGAAAAATCAATACTATTTATGGGAAACAAAAACGGGGTAAACCAAAATACTGTACAATTCTACACTTTTCAAACAATTTGTGTCAGGGAAAAATATCTCATATTTTCAGATGTTAAGGTTCACTTAAAGACATAATATCTCATGGTCTTATTCTACAGAGAGTGGACATCCCAGAGTGTGAATTCAAATTATGGTTAGGGTTATCGATGATGTGCTTATTTTTTGAGGTCTGGCTTCATTATTTTTTTGGAGTAACTGCCAGAAATCATGCTACTCTCTTTTAATTATTTCCCTTTGTAAAGGTTTAACTGGTAGGAATCAAGCTTAAGTGCATTGATACCAGATTTGTTGTAGATAGAGGCCTTGACATGCTGCAGTGAATTGTGTCTGTATTAGGTCAGACCTATTTGAACATACCTTATCACTGAGTGCAAACTCATTATTCAAGATGCCTAAGATTGTTTTAACTCAGTGCCCCCTAAGTTGGTCACTGGTAATTCCATATTTTTCTTCTGTCAGCAATTATTTGGAAAGTTAATAAGGAAATATCTGCCTTTTTGACAAAATTAGTCATATTTTTCAAGAATACAATTTTTATTTTAGAAGGATTGGTGATTGTGCAATCTCTTAATCAGCAATTTACAAAATACCTTTTCCAGAGAAAATTACTTTTCAGATTTATCAGAAATTCACTAATTTTTGAGATAGGAAATGATAGAAGTGAAGAAGTGCTGCCCCCTTTAGTGTGGCATTGTACTCAGTGGCTGCACTTTAACAAAGTGAAGATATATTTTTCTGTGTGTTTATTTGTATTTTAAGCAATCTTTTTGTTTCCATCTCAACAGTATTAATTAATTCCAGTGGAAACCACATGTTACATAAATGTGTTATTAATAATTTAAAACTGTTTAACAGTTTAAAGAGTTGGTCTAATTGACCACTAATGTCTCATTTAAGTGCACTGTTCCTGTTACTGTATTTGTCATGTCTGTTCATTTATACTTATAATAATGGCAGTGTAACTTGATTCTGATTAAAAATAGGACTTAAGTTTCCACTATAAGGCTACAAACAGTTACATGCATTTGCAGTTTTCTGGTACTCTGTTATTGGAATGTTAAATGAATTTGACTTAGTGATACACCTTTATGCTTTAAAGTAGAGTTCTTTGTTTTTAATTTCCAGGGGAAGACCACTATCATGCTGAGGTGCCTTGAGAGGTATGTGTTAAATATTTAAAAGCAGTTTTCAGCTGTAGACTAGAATTTGACATAAACAGTCACATCGTGTGATAATTCATAATATATGTATGCAGGTGTGTTCTGTGACTGGTTGATCACTTAGGGATGAACTTATCTCCCTTCCCTTCCTTATAACCTGTCAGGTGACCCTTTCAGTCCTTCTCCAGTGTCAGCTGAAATGACCCATTTCTTTGGGCTGGTGCTGCTGCTTCTCCTGTCTTCAGTACCTGACACCTCCTGTCTAAAAGTGTCCTCTCTGTACTTCTGTCTCTAAGCCAAATTCCAAACTGACTGATAGATATAATTTAGTAACTGTAGAATTAAGTTCCTTTCTTTAGAGGATCTGGACAAAATTAAGTTACTTTTCCTTTAGGGAGGAGTCTCCAAAGCCCACATTAGCCTTGGAATATACTTTTGGAAGAAGGGCAAGGAGACACAATACAGTGAGTATAAAGTATAATTTACTATGTCTTTAAATATTTACACACACCTAAAAATAACATAAAGAAACTCTTTTGCAGCCTAAAGATGTAGCTCATTTTTGGGAACTAGGTGGTGGAACATCATTAGTGGAACTCATTCGAATACCAATCACTAGCCACAACATAAGGTAAGTGTAAATATTACAATCCCAGAGTTAATTTGAGCTTTCCTTCAAACCTTAGTAAATCTCTAGACTTTTTTTTTTTTCTGAAAAACTCTTTCCAAGTGTAAGAAAGAAAATTTATGGGGTTTTGCTAAAACTCATTGTAATACCATGATGCTTTGCTTTGGCCTTCCTTTTCATGCTTCTCTCCTAAATAGAGAAGTTCTAAGTAATCTTAACAAAACAAAGCAGTAACGTGGAGGAAGTAGGTTGGCCTTAAGTAGATAGAACAAGAAACACAGAAAAAGAGAAGACATAGTATCTTTATGCTCAGTGAAAGAGCAAAAAAACAGACTTGGGGACATATGAAAAATAAAATCTTGCTTCCTACTTCTGTGTGCAAATGTAGATGCTCTTTCTGTGACAGGTATTTTTGGGTGAAAAACAAGGCCAAAAATTGTGCCCAAAAAAATTCTCTGGATTTTTGGGAAATGACCTTTTAATGAGAAGGTCATTTCCCAACCGAGAGATGATGTTCCCAAGAAGGAATAAAGCTATTGAAATTATTTGAAAACAAAAGGAAACAGGAATTTAGATAAAATTAAGAGAATGTAGTGAGAAAAATCCATTAAAGTAATGGATAGCATAAGAAGAGGAAATGCCTGAAAGCTTGCATGAAGAAATGACAAGGTGATAGGGGCTGCTTTTTATGGGGTTATTTTGGTCAGGGAGGATAGGAGTTGAAAGGGGAGAAAAGGATCAAAAGAGAAGTTTTGTATTATGATATATTGCTCTATTTCATTGCTATTGAGCTTTAACTTCTGTGGGAAAAAAAAGGTAGGATATCATTTTTATCAGGTACGTTTGCTACTGTTTTGACTACTGAGATAATGCCATTATTTGCTGAGAGACGAAGACAGAAGGAAAAAAATAAAACACTTATGGCATGTGAAGCTCTTTGTTTCTAGAAGAGTTTGGGAGAGAAGAAATTAAGTATAATTTTTCAGCCCTTGACTAAATTAAATTAATTGAACTCTACTTGCATCAGTCTTTTCTTCCTTTTTTACTGGTAAGGGATTTTCTGATGTGGACAATCTTAAGATTCTTTGCTGGGATAGCAGTGTTCTGTAAGAACAATTCCCTTCTGTTCACAAGGCAATGCTTTAATATCCTAGTAAAAATTCTACCATTTCAACTTAAATATAAGTGCTTTTTGCTGGTTTTCTCATCACTGTAGTCAAGCAATTTGCTTATTTAAAAGTTCCATAAACTGTATCTAGTTTCATCAAGAGACTTTTCGCCAGACTTTTTTCCCCCACAGCATTTTAAAATGAAATTGAACGCTTTGTTTCTTCATAGCTTTTGTAATACCACTCTGGTCTGGAATCCCCTTTTTCAAGTCAGGCTGGAATGTGATAGAATGATGGCATCCATTCAGATTACTGCATTTGCAATGATCTTTACAGTTGCACTGTAATGCAGCTGGTGTCTTGAGAGGTAGAGTTTTAGAAAGAGAGGACTTTAGAAAAGAGATGTAAAACATCTCATCAACAGTCCACCTTTAAAAGTCTGGTAGTAGCTAAGGATGGCATGAGTACTCTTTTGTCTTCCATTTATCTTTCAGAAGACTTTTCTCATGCACCCATTCGAGGTTCCAACAAACTGTCACAATCCATGACACAGATTATTGTCCTTAGCAGGCTTTTTTGATTTCATATTAGAAAAGGATAATGAAAGCAGGGAACTTTCCAATACAGGTCATAGTTAGGAAGGATCCTAGCCATTGGCTAACATTGGGGTTGGTCTGGGGTTGTAGACTTATGAGATGGCAGGGATACATGACAGCAGAAATCCTTAGTCATACAGGAAGAAGGAGCTACGGGGGCTGAGGATATTGGCATATTTTACTGCTTTGAAAACAGTCCCCAAAAACAATGCTTGATGGAAAGTTGCCAAAATAATAGTTCTGAACAAGAGACAAGGGAAAGGTTTCTCCAGAATGCAGAATATCCCTAAAAGCCATCTTGCTTTGCTGTCACATTTAATTCTATCTTAGCAGCTACATGTTGACATGTGTACTACAGGTATGGTTGTATGAAAATGCTGATTGCCTCATGCGCTAAATATGTGCCCAAATAATGCCTATTTAATAGGTCGTTTGCTGTAGTTCTGGTACTGGATCTCTCCAAACCTGATGAGCTCTGGACTACTATGGAGAGCCTTCTGCAGGTCACCAGGAATCACGTGAACAAAATTTTAACCAAACTGGAAAAGACAAACCCTGAAGTAGCTGCTGAAATTAAACAGAGAATGTGGAATGAGATGCAGAGGGATCACCCCGTAAGTTACTTCTAATATTTTCTCCAGATGTCACAGGCCTTTATACAGTTAAAGATAATGCTTTTGAAAATCATAAACAACTCTTTTAGATTTTTATGCATGACTGAAAATCCATTTGATGTAGATGAACCTGTTCACTGGAAAATTATAGCAATTTAATAAAAATTCAATAAGAGCAGAAACAAGGAAAGAAGGTTTCTTATATCTTTTTGTTAGATATCTAATGTGATTGTTATGGCATGTTACACCAATCAAAAGAAATAGTTTTAGAGTAGCAGTTTGCTTTTTTTCCCCCCTCATCTTTTTAAAATGAAGATGAAAACTAGAATGTACAAAAGTAATCTAGCAAGAGACTAGCTGAAGGTACAAATTTAAGCAAAGAATATAGTTATAACAGCCATCAACATGACTATATACTTTGCATTTATTTAAATGTCTATCACAAACTCAATGCCTTTTGATAATCTGACAACTAATTAAATTATAAAGTTTCAGAAATGTTAACATCAGTCCTTTAAACATAATTGCTAACTAAATCTCTGGAAAAGCTAAACTAGATTATGCACAATAGAAATGAAAAGTCATTGTGCATTAAACCTCTGCAAATGTTGTGTGTATATAATGCATAAATAAGTATTCAACAATTCAAAGACCTGGCATGTAAATCTAGTTACTGTAACTTCTATAAAATGCTTCAATACCGCAAATGCTCGTAGAGCTTAGAAATTTATAAGTAACTCAAAATATATATGAGAAAGAAACATATGCAGCACTCTGCAGATTTTGAGTATGGGGTTTGATCTTGGGATTATTATTTTGTTTTTTACTTTTAGAGAAGGTAATTCACAAAAAGAAAATATCTACATGCACACCTGGCAATAAATTATGACAACAGTGTCAAGTTTACGTATAGGGGCTTACATATCAGAAAACTGCAAGCTTATTGCAATAAAGAAAAATAATAATGCTATTAATTGTTAAGAAAATTTGTTATTCTTGCCCTGTAGGAAACAAAATTATACCTTCTAAGCTTTCTGTTTAGCTTCCATTATCAAATGCATCAATAATGCAAATAAAATGTTATATTACTGCTTGGTTCTCTTCTTACTTTCATCATTGTTCAAAGAAAAATTGTGTCAATTTTGTAGAAGAAAACACTATATTTTATAGTCAAATTACATGACAGTTTATGGAGATTTTTATGTGCCTTTTAATGGCTAAACATATTTTTATCATAAACAGGAATCAATGAAATACTTACATTTTTAAGGATTAGATATGTTTCATTGGCCTGGCTAAAGAATTATTTGCTATGATGATAAAGTATATTAATTGCAGAGCTTGTTTACAAAGGCTGGATGCATCTAAAGTACTCCATAGTCAAAAATTAATTCCACAGTCAAAACATGAATAGGGTTCAATATGCTAGTTCTACTGTTTCTGATGTTATCCCAAATTTTCCTCTTAGTTAAGAAACAAAAACTTTTTTTCAATTTTATATTCTATTCTATACTCATTTTTAAGTTGCGATAGTTTTGCTCAAAGCTTTTGCTTTGACAGTGTACGAGTGAAGCCATTATTTCTCCCCTCCAAGCAGAGGATTTTCAGTATGTGCAGCTTCTGTCAACGTTCTATAATTTGAAAGTCTGTGAAATAACTGGGGTTAGGAGGGAGCAGTTGGACCAACGTCTGCCACAACACATCTCTCTTCCACTGCTGCAGCCAAAGCAGCTTGAATAAATAATTGCCTGAACAAGAGGGGATTATCTCATTTCATATGGATTGCAGGAAAACCTTCCAGATCACTTGAGAATTCTTGTAACTTACTTGTTAAAACTTTTATCACAAGTTAGCTATTCAGCAGTAAAATCTACACTCTCAGACATGTTTTCCTCCATTGAAACTGATTCACATTTTCAAGTTTGATGGATGATGTTTCCTCTTTGTGCTGATATCAAACATTTGAAATTCACATTAAATATTGTTTTAAGTGTTTGGAAAACATGATGTGGGGAGGACAAATGTGTGACACAAGCAAATCATTCCACTCATTTTTCTTGAGATTCTGTCTGTATTCTTTTAGATTTTATCCAAGGAAGGTGAATATGTCAAAAAGCCAGTTCTGCTAATCCAGCCTGGGAGGTGTTCTGTGAATACATGAGGTTTTTCCTCTCTTCCATCTAATGTTGGAATATATCGTGTAAGAGCCCTTTGATGCCAGTAAGTGTTCTGACTGCTCAGAGGGATTATTTCCTGACTGTTTAGGAAAAAAAATGGGAAAATGGTAGAGTATGATACGGATATTGCATTAAAGTTGATTCACGTACCTTAAGATTTGGAAAACCTTGTCTTCTGTGAATTAATTTTAACCCTTTCCGTTGCTTTAACAGTTGCAATCTTCAACAGTTTGTTTACAGTTCTTAACCCGTCCTATATCTTTTTAACAGGACTATGCATTAGCTGACCCTTTTCCAATACCCTTGGTGATAATTGGAAGCAAATACGATATTTTTCATGTAAGTAATACTTAAGTACATTTCTAATAATTAAAATATTCCCAGTAAATATTCTATATACTAAAATTTCACAATATAATAGTAATCTTTTGAACTAAAGTTTGAGATGTACTTGGGAAATCTTGAGACACAAGTTGCTGCAGACCAAAAAGGGAAGCAAGAAAACACCATGTTGATGATTTCCTTTTAGAACGAGAGAAATCCAGCTCCATGTGTCCCTTGTGACAGCAGCTGTAAGTTTATGGCAGTGAGAGAGGGGTGTATCTCAAGTCAGCTGATCAGAGTTTTTTGGTAGTTGTGGCAGCACAAACAATAAACTATCATTTCAGTCTGGAACTGCTTTTAAAGTACTTCCTAAGTTTTTAGAGACAAGTGAGTAATTGCATCTTTTATGGAGGGGAGGAAAGAAATGTCATAGTACTGCTGGATTCTCTCCCAGGACATAAAAACCCCAAACAAATGCATACTCACAGTACTTGATCATGAGAAACTAGGACAGCATGTTTGATTTTAAGCAGTCACGCTGGCAGCCTGTGCTTCTCTGGATGGCTACACAGTGCCCTGATACCTGGCTGACCCTTTGAGTCACTTAATTCTTTATTAATAAGAGACTTGCCTTCTCTCATACTGAAGCTTTATGCTGAGCCATGACTTCCTTAAATGACTCTCATGTAATAAGGACAAAATGCCGACTTGATTCCTTTGGGGGGTCTATGGATTGACTCCTGTAGGCTTCCCTGGGACCAAGTTTGCACCCATTTTATCCAGGGAAGGCCATCTGTATGATCTTAGATTAAACAAACATGGATAAAAAGGTGTTTTGATGCACCTTTCAAATCTTGCAGCTATTAGAATTTAGAGAGCAAATACCAAAGAGTTACTTAAATATTTTCACAAAAAGAAAAAATCCTTATTCTTCTAGTAGGCAGCATTTCTACTTAGAAAAATTTAAAACAAAATCAAACAAATAAATTGAAAATTAAATGTGCATTCTCAGTTAAAAAACTTTTCCTGGGCTAACATATTGCCTGAATTGGGCTCCCTCTGTAAAAAAGAAACAAAGAGAAATTGTGACATTTCTTTTCAGAGTAGGCTGTTACTGATTGTGTCTTAAGATATAATTATGCTGACAGCTGAAAGCCTTATATATTGTAGCTTAAGTGCATTGCAGTTTATAAAAAAAAAAAAAAAAGAAAAGTTCTAACTGTAATATTTTGGGTTTTGTTTCTTACATCTATGTTCCAATATCAACTTTTTCAGGAGTTTGACTCTGAAATGAGGAAAACAATAAGCAAGACACTTCGTTTTGTTTCACATTATTATGGAGCATCATTAGTGGTGTGTATATTCACTTTCTATTCAAGGATGGAGAAGATGAACAATATTTCTGTTACAAAACAATATTTTTAAAAATAGTAATGTAAAACTCGTAGAGAAAATGGGATTTCATTGGTTTTACAGTAGCTTTCTTCGTGAGGCTATCTGTTGAATAAGTCACAGTACTGGCAGGGGATGGATGGATGTGCCTTGTGGGCAAACTACACAGTTCCCAGTATCAATAAAAACTAAATTAAAATAGTTACCTGTTAGCCAACTTAGTTCCTGCACTCAGTTCACTGCATCTTGGGCAGATTTTTTCTTGGTACAAGAGAGGAGAATGGGCAAAAGTGATTGCCTTAGATTGAATTAGAGAACTGGCCCTTTTGGTAGAAGCATGAACTTACATCAAGTGACCCAGCTTTGGTAGATTTAAAAACAAGAGCTCATTTTCACAGTAGTTTATGTATACCATATTACTACACTCAGGGTGTTGAAGAAGAAGGACAGGAGCTTCCTTACGGAAGTGAGTAGAAAGATGCCAACATGAGGACAATGAAGTATTTATTTAAGTTTGTCAGATCATCCTCTGAGTAGACAGAAATGCATGCTGAGATTCACAGTCCAAAAACGCTGCCTCTGGGGCTCACTGTGCATCAGAAGATAGGTTTAATTGTATCAACCATCATTTATGTAATAAATAATATTTAATAGTAGCTCAGTGATTACCATAACAACTTATGTTCACTTTAAATCTTTAAAATCCCAACATGTCCTTTGGCATCCATGTAAACCTTTTTCACTCTAACACATGAATTTGTCTTTTGTTAACTGAGAATACAACTGTCTTGGTTGGGGTTTTTTAAGTATTTAAGCATTATTGCAATTAAAAATTAAAACTAGAATATAAAATTCTTTAGCTGCTAAATCCTGATTGTCATTGAAATGAGTTGGAGAAACTTAATTTCCCACATCAGGGATCTGACTTTTTTCTCAAAGACATGAATCTGTTAGGATACAAAAGCCCTTAGAAAGGAAGAAGCATGTAGTTTGAGAATATTTTGAGAACTGCTTTCTGATAAGTCTGTACCATTCTGCCACTTTGAAGCTGCTTTTAGGACACTTATATAGTTATTTATTACATTTCTAAATTTTTATGGCATTCTGGATAATTTTTAATGGAATTTAAAATCTTAACTCATTAGTCTTGGGCAAAAGATTTGTGTCTCGTAATGTGCATATTTCAAAGTTCTGAATCAGTATTAAAATTTATTCTTTAATCTTTATTTATGCTACTTTTTAATTTAATCTTTCCTGAGCTATATATTCAGTAACAAATACATTCACGTTTTAGGAAGGGAATGTGATATTTTTATTCTAATCAATTCAGTGAACATACATACCACATTTATTGAGATCAGGAATTAGCAAGGCTCTATCCTCTTTGTAGATGGTAAATGTAATATATCTGTGATGGAAGTCCATAATTTATATTTTGTTTTCTGATTCATTTAGTTTACCAGTAAATCTGAGGCTCTGCTGCTGAAAGCCCGTGCTCTTATTAATCACTTGGCATTTGGCTACGATAAAAGGTAACGTTTTTGTTCAGCTATTAAATGTCTTGCCCAGAGCCTAAAATTACTTAATAAAAAGTATTTCAATAATAAAAACTTCTCTTAAATATGATTTCTGAAAGATTTTTGTTCGTGGACTTGGACTCCTGTGACTCAGCTGCCTATCTCTTCTAAGGACAATGATAACTCCTTGGTTTTGATCCTCAAACTGATGAATTAAAAATGTGGTTACCACTGGAAAGGAGTACTTTTTTATTTACATGTGTTTATATGCAAACCCCAGTAAGACTGTAGTCTTGGCTAGAATAATGTCATTTTTTGTTGATTGCTAAATGCTCACTTGATACATTTTCTTTTTTTTCTGCTTAGCAAGTCTTTATCAGTGGATCCCAGCAAACCTCTCTTTATTCCAGCAGGCCTGGATTCCATGAGCCAAATAGGTTAGAACATTTCCTGTTCATTGTGTTTGTTGCCTAATTGTTTTGAAAACAAGAAAAGCATTTTAAGCAAATTAATAAATTACAGCACATCAGGATTAGTTTTAACAGATTATTGAAGGAAATGGCTTACAGATTTTAAAATCATGATTCAGTATATTACTGAGATTTGTGCAGCTTTGTTAGGTAGTTTAATAAAGTCTCTGGACTATGTAAAATAGTAAAGTACCAATAAGCTTAGATCTGAAAGAAAATAAAATATACAAAACCTCTGAGCCCATTTCATGGTAGGAGATCAATGGTTTTTTTCAAACTTGTTGTAGCTTGTCAGTGTAGAAGGTAAAATACTAAATTAGATGGATCATTATGCAAAATTATTCTGTGATTTATGTTGTTGTGACAACACACTTGTCTTATGTGTGCTGTGATCCTCAGGACCACCACCTGCCTCTGACAGTGATCTTGGAAAGATGCGTGCCAACACGCCTTTGGAACTATGGAAAAAAGTATTTGAGAAAACATTTCCTCCCAAGGTAGGGATGTCAATGCCATGCACACAGCTGCTTTTGTCGCGGAATAGCAGCAATATCCCTACTCTTTTTTGTCTTCCAAGTCCACTGACTGGAATTTCAGTCTCACTTAGCAGTTCTCTTTAATATATTCTTAAAAGGTAGAGATTTGTATGTAGTGGTGCTTCTACATCTTCAGTCACCTTCCTACATTTAGAAATTATGAAAGATGCTGTTCTCAGTATAATATGCCCCAACATGATAAAGACTAAACTTCTCAGAAACTATACAGAAATGTTATTTTTCATGTTAGTTTTCCACGTAGCCTTTAAAAACACAATAAACAAATGTTTCCTTCTGCACCCACCCCTCCAAGTAATTCCTGAACTCCCCCTGAAACAGCTGGAGAAATGAATTACACCTCAACTTGCAAGGTCCATCGCTGTTCATCATTGTATCAGTCTAATTAAAGATTTGAACATGTGCCAAATAGATTCAGTTTTCTGTTTTGGTTCCAAAAAAGGCTTTAAACTTTGAAGCTGTTTTTATGCGTTTTTTAAATGTAAATTTCTTTCTCTATTGCCTCATCTAAGACGTAGAGTTCTGTTTTATTTTATTCCATCACTGGTATTATTGCCTTCTTGCTACTTTACATTTGATGTGAATAAGGAGAAACGTGCAGGACAACATTTTAAAAAACCCTCCTTATTTGATAGTTTTTCTTACTATTAGTGTATTTGCTTCTTTGGAATTCAAGTTATAGTTTGCTTAAGGTTAGGAAATGAAAATTCAGATATTTGGCAAAGATAGCAATCAATTTCTCAGCTATTGAAGTAATGCCTCTGATAACCAGAACTGAATTCTAGTTATGAGTATTAAATACTTTAGCAAGGGCAACCTCAACTGTGCCCAAATGCCATGGACCAGAAAGGATATTTTAATTTTGAGGCTCAAGAATAATAACCAACTACCAAATAAGAATATTTTCTGCCCTTTAGAATGTAGCTGCACTATTACTTTATCGTCATTTTACTGATAGAACAGTTTTTTTAACTAATCTCTGTCCTGTAGCACAAAGTTGTTCCATAAATGCAAGCTTTTAATATATTTGTATTAAAAGCAAATACTTTCAGTTCTCTAGAGTGGCGTTTTCTTATTAAAAGAAGATAAATTCTATCATTTGGGGTTTTGTCTTTTCTCCTTTTAGAGATTCTGTGATTTGCAAGATACCAAGGACCCTGCACAGGATACTCAATACGCAGAGTATGAAGTTGATGTCATGAGAGCTCAGAAAAACCAGGTGTGTGGTAATTCTCCAACTGCTGTTCACAGTCAGGTATTCCAGAACCACCAGTACTGCTGAACTAATAGCATCTACTCGTACTTGCCCTTTCTGCCCTTAAATAACTTCAGCTTTAGATTTCAGTTTAGTAGTTGGTTGTGAGTTTTTTTCCATTGTTAGACACTAAGCCAATAGACCATTGTTAGATCTCAAAGTTCTGGCTCTGAGTTTCTTTAGAAATTAATAATTTAAGTTTTCCCGCTAACTGTTCTCTAGAATTACCTCACTAAAATAATCTTGAAGCAAAACTTTGAAGCTTTCTTGACACTAATTTCCTCATTTCTTCAACCTGTACTCTCACTTGAGTGTTGACTAACAGAAAGTGTAGGAAGCAATACCAAGGTCTGGGGTGGGGACTGTTTACTTCTGTCTTTCTCCTTCAAAACTTGTTTAAACTGGCAAGATACTGAGATGATAACATTTCTAACTCAAATTTTTAGGCTACATACATTTTACCTTAAACAGAGTGAATGGAATTGTTCTATACAGTGATATGTGGCTTAACCCCTGAATTCCAGGAGAGACCTTTAGTGGCGAAAGGATCTTTTATTTTTTCTTACTAATTTTGAAGTGTTTCTGCCTTTCTCTAGACTGGTGGGGAATTAATTTTATAGAAAAATTCTGTGCCAGACTAGGTGAAGGTTAAGACATTAACTTACAGCTATCAGTATATAACATCACCTGAATAGCAGTACCCTACGTAACAGTCTTCATGACTGTCATAGGTATGGGTCTGTTAAAATCAATCCAAGATTTATCCAAAGAATAAAGCAATT
The DNA here is from genome assembly GCA_013397055.1 of Pachycephala philippinensis. Classification (NCBI taxonomy): domain Eukaryota; kingdom Metazoa; phylum Chordata; class Aves; order Passeriformes; genus Pachycephala; species Pachycephala philippinensis. The sequence continues at coordinate 152,619 of VWZT01016559.1, read as the reverse complement.
TCAAAAATCCCCTGCTGCCTTTGAACTTGCACATTACCTATAATATCCTATTAATGTAGGTATCAGTTATGAATTTCTGTCACATCAAGAGCAGTCTTAGAAATCATTAAAATTTGTAAAGCATGCTGCTTTTGGAATTTATAATACAAACATACTCAGTAAAGTTACATATCTCAAAGTAACTATAGAGAGTACTAGGTTTGTTATTTTTAGATAGTAATGTGTTGCAAAAGAAGATACTGGTATGCACTGATGAAATCATACAGGAAATTATTAATTTTCTGTTTTTAAACAAAAGAGAAAAGGCTTTTAGAATCTTAATCTGTTCAAGGGCATAGCAAACCAGTGTAGCTTCTTTTTGTTGGGACTGCTACAAGTAACTTAAGCATTAAAGAGAAAATTACTTTTGTTATCTGCAGTTATTTCCTAAGTTTCTATCACAAAGTTGAATTTTTGCAAGATTATTTGCACATTATTAAAATGTTTTATACTCTTAAGAATTTGAAATGCACCAAGATAGAAATATACATCTAAAAGAAAAGAACTCTGTAGTTGCAGTGTTTCTTGAAATGTCTTTCTGTTTTCCAGTTCAATGGAAAGTGGCACAAAAATCTTATTGTTAAAGCAACACTTCAAATAAGCCTGACATTCTTTATAGAGTCCCATGGTATCTCTTGTGTAGGAGAACCAGTATGTTAAGATGGTCAGTATGCAATATGTTGCTAATGAAATCATGGGACATAATGCAAAATGCAAAGTTTCACATGATGACAGCGAATGTTTTCATGTTATCATTTTTCTTGGTTACTTTCGGTTAATTAACGTTACTTTGGACTCCAGGTGATAGCCTGTTTGCTTGTTTATCTCAAAGATAAGCTTTAAAAGAAAAATAAGCACAAAACCAGCAAGGGAAGCAAAACACAGCCCTGTCACTGCATCTGATAGAAGAACCAGCAATACCTGACTGACTCAGTCTTGGTCAGGACTGCTTGATAATACCGTATCAGATTTACAGATAACTCTGGCAATACAAAGTTTAAATAAATCATTTCCAACTCTGTAATTTTGGTTGAAGGATTTACCTGCACTTTAGCAGAGTAAAAGATTGAATTCTTGAGTATAAAATAAGAAAACAGTTTAAAAAAAAAATTAGGAAGTCCCTGGCTGACTCCTAGGTACTCTCTGTCAGCCAGCAGTTATTTGAGATGCTTTGTTGCTGTAGCACTTTAGAGTCCAGTTCATCAGCATTCTGCCGTAACTGTTTTCTTTTAGACCAGATTATTTTGCCTCCTCAGTATTTTCAGAGCTAACTATGAGATGTACCACTCTCTCTCTAAACATTTTTGCTGGAAAGCTCTTGGAGACTGTCTTTTCTTGACTGTGCCTTTCTCCAAGATGGAGCACATCTCTCTTTCTCAACTATGTCTTTTCACAATTCTTTTCCTAGTTCTTGCCCCACAGACATACATGGTACAGGTTTATATCAAATGGTGCTGTTGGAATTGTTTACTGCTTTTTCATTCTCTGCAGTTAAGCTCTGAGAGAATACAGCACCAGGGACCCTACTGAAATATACATTTCTAATGTAATTCTTAACTAGCAGATTTTCTCCAGGAATTACTGGAATTTTGTGGATTTTGCAGGGCTTTCAAGATTAAAAAAAGTACTCAATTTGCATAGTTATTAGGCCTTAAATGTCTAGGTTTTGGTTGATTCTTCATATATAAACCACATGGCAAAGTTGTCATCATCTATCCATTCCCTGTTAGTTTTTTGGCTTTTGATGCTTTCAGGTCACCTTAATTTGGTTTTTGGTACACACATAACTTGAATAAGAGCGAGATCTTTTAAAATAATACTGCTGGTTAGAGCTACACACATACCACCAGCATCTGTGAGCACAGATGGGGAGCATGAAAGTCTTGTTCCTTAGTTCCTTCTAAATGTTTGTGGCAGTGAGAGCCTGGCACGTGGGAATGTCTGTTCTTTCCTTTAGAAGCGCTCTCTGCCACAGATATAAGTACTCTGAGGTGTCTTTTTGAAGGTTTTTCTTTGTCTTCCCTTATGCCTTCACTGCTAATACTCCAAGTAGGTGCTTGGACCTTTTGATCTGGACATTGGAGTGCAGCTTCATTAATTGATGCAACAGATAAAGTTAACCTTGAGCTCAAAGAACTGGAAAGCCTCCTACTCAGAGGTCGTGCAGTGCCAAAGTTCACGCTGAGCGGTCCTTGTTACACAGAGCTGTTACTTCAGGGATTGGTGCCAGTTTTAGCTGAAGCCTCATGCCATGAAGTAAAGTTGAAAAAGTAGATGCCTAGTGCCATTTGGTGTCAGCTAACAAGTCATGGAAGCAGATCTTAATGGACAGGGATGTAACTGTTAAGACTTTGAAAAGTCATAAACACAAGAAGATTCTACATCTCACAAGGAAGAATAGTTGCATTTCCCCTAAAATTCCAGTGACCTGATCAACCACGTCACTCACCACCAAATGTCACCTCCACGTCAGGAATCAGCTGACATGGGGACTGTGTTGGCCAACAGAATGAGAGCTGTATTTTTTCAGCATACTTTGCTGACATGAACATATTGCTGAACTTCAGGAGAGCATTTCAGTCTCATTCCACGAAACGGAAGATTTCATACTGTGCCATGAAGGCCCTTGGTCACACCAGTGTTACTGGGCAGAGAAGGATGGCAGGCACCTACCTTAACCTGGGTAACAGAGCAGTGCCACCTTTCATTTTCTCCAAAGGAGGACATGTGCTAGTCTTCATAAGAGAAAAAGTAATTTAGGACATTTCCTCAGCTGCCAAGAATAAGCTTTCTTGTTTTCACATGAAAGCATGTCCAAATGGCTAAAAAAGACTTCATTTTTAAACTAAATTAAAGAGCATTATTAGAGCACCGTTATTAAATTTTCTACTGAAGTTTGTGTGCTTGAGATTTTTAATTAGTGTTTCAGTACTTGGTGGCTTTCACCATGTTGCAGATTGAAGGCACTTCCAGTAACAAACTGCATGAAAAGGAAAGTTGAAGTCCTATCAGTCACTCAGAACAGAGGAAATGCAACAATTAAGGCTTCTCGTACAATCTTAATTTTTCCTTCTTGTTTGTAGACATTATAGTATTGTCTTTAATTACATGATCATATACTATTTTGCTGATGTCTCAATTCAATTGTTCAGTATTTCTTTTCATCATCCTCATTCTTTATGTACCTTATTTTTCAACCTGCCATTCAGACACTTCAATGAACACAAAAGTATTAATTTTTTTTTCTCTGAGAGTGTGTGGTAATGTTATCTTATCTGAGTGCCTCACAAACATCAGTTAAGTCTTTCTTCCCAATCCCTTTATGAGATTAGGTGTGATCTTCCCCAATTGACAGATGAAGAATTTACAGAAACACAGAAGTGCAGAAGCATTAAGGTTTAAAAAAAACAATTTAAGCCCACTTTGTGCCAGTGTTGAGACATCTGTGATAAGTTGCTAGCACTAATTACATTTAAAGCACTCAGAGCACATTGAAAGCACATTTAAATTGCAATTATTTTCTCTTTGTATATCTGATCTCTGCCCCCTACGCTTGCACCCACAAAACAAGGGTAGCATAATGCTAGCCTGAAGATTTTGGTGTACTTTGAGATATATTCTTTTGCAGGATCTTCTTTCACTTTGGAGAGATGGTCTCTTAGCTGACTGTATCATTAGTCTATTCCAGAATTCTGCTCATGTTTGCAGTATAGAGCTTAAGGAGCAGGAAGGGGCCCTTTTTCAAGAGGGTCTCTGGAGTGATCTTTAAGTAGCGTTTGAAAGAGTTTTGCATTACATTTCTGACTTATGGGGATGTATTTTACTTTCTATTTTGCACATAAACTAGGTAAGTGTACTTTCCTTAAAACACTTTCCCTCCTGAATCACTGACATTTGTTAAAAGATTATTTTTTCCCAAATATCCTCCCATTTTATCAATTTTTCTTTGATATTTCATTGTTTAAATGTTAGCCTTACCTAGATACACCCTCCAAAATAAATACTTAAAATTTTGTTCTGTATGTAGTGGAGTATCTATACAGCTTTAGTATATGCTGTGGTTTGACAGTTTGCATTTTTGTATTGCTTTGAATTGCCTTTACACTGAGTTGCCTCCTAGGCTAGCTAAACTTACAGCAAAATTAATTCCACTAAATTATCTGCCTCTTTCTTGAGAGAGTTTAGTCGGATGATAAATCTGCAAGGCTAATTATTTAGCCAACACCTGTAGACGTGACCCCCAGACAGTATTGTCATTATATGTAAAACCTGGCTATCTAATTTTACCCCTTCCCAAAGCCTTTGAGAAAGTTTTAAAATGAAATTACTTCTCAGAAAGCAGGTTACATGTGCTCCTTAAAATACCACAGTATTCTTTCTCTTCCTAGCTGTTGGCAAGTTTCCAACAGTTCAGTATGTTCCAAGGTCATAATTACTTCATATTAATAATGAGGGAGTGAAAATACTGAATAAAGACCAGCTTGGAGAGAGAACAGTTCAGTAGTACTGGAGTTGTAGCTAATAATGCAACTTACTGGATTTATCCTAGACACAATATGTTCTGTGTCAGTCACCTATGGAGTTACTTAACTCTAACAGTAGACTCCTACAAGCAGCAGGAAGAATGTGCATTAACTAAAAATATTCTCACTGCTCATACAGCTGGGGTGCTTTCTGAAAACTTTGCACCTCTGACAAAGCTGCTGAAGTTACTTCCTGAGAGAAAATTCCATTTCTTATTTCCATACAGTCTTAAAATGATTTTGTTGTTCTACCCTTTATTTTCTCCTTCTTCTTTCTGTGCTCTGGATTGATAGTTAATACTTCTGTTAAATTCACCAGGTGTAAATTTTGTTATTTTTGTCAGTTGTGGTACTTGCATGCCTACAGCAAAACCTCCCTTACTCTCTGAAGTCCACTCTATTAAAATCAAAGTAACAATTGTAAAGTACCTGTCCACCTTTGAAGGTCTTTGCTACATTTATACTAAGCACTATTTTATGTCCACCTCTTTCCTGATGTAAGTAAGATACGGTGAGGTTTTTTTGGCTTGCAAGCAGTACATGGTTGGTCTGACAGCACCTCATTAGAGCATCATCTTCTTGTAAATTTGCTGGAAGCCTTACTCTGAAATAAATGAAAAGCACTCATAATGCTTCCTAAATTAATATTTTTTGCTGAAAAAATCTTCAGCAATCAATCCTGACAGTACACACCACTAGATGAAATTCACCAGAGGAAACTGTTGTTTGTAATGGTGCTAGAACCTTCTGTTATAGGCTTCAGTGATCCCAATAGCACATTTGACTGAGATGAGCTCATTTGTCTACCTTGCTAGCACTCTGCTGATCTAAAGTACAGCAAAATGTAGCTCTCTACATGAGAGCAAAGTGGCAAAATTCATAGCACTTTTAGGACAATTTTGTTAAATATAAAAATAGAATACATTTTTTCTACAGTGAAAAGTGTTTGTACATACATACATTCACCAAATAAATATCTGAAGTTTCTTTTAGTAATGAGTTATTTTAGTAACTTTTAGTAATGAGAAGATTAGCTTAATATGTATTTATGTTTCTTTTTTTAGGAACTTGAACAATACAAAAGAAATGCCTCTAAATCCTGGAAAGAAATGGATTTTAATTCTGATACGTGAACTGCTCTGTCTTCAGTTTAACACCATTTACAAAATTATTTTTATCAGTTTTACATTACATTAGCAACTTCATCTGATGCAGTTGAAAATATATAATACCAAACTACAATGTTAATATTTATTCAGCATCATAAATGGAGCTGTTTATTCACTCAGTCCAAATTTGGACTTGCACTGGCAATATCCTGGCACTGGCAAAGAGGTTTAAAAAGTGAGGAGAAAGGAATTCTAGATTGCTCTCAGATGGGTTTGTGTACGAAGACTGGCATTAGTCAGTTCTACCTGTTTTATAACACATTATTGGGTTTATTTTTGTATACTTCTACCCTAAACATATATTTAAATATAAACAAGTTTTCACACCCAAAATGTAAAACTGTGTAGTGTGCTAGGCATCTTTTCGTAGTTCAAAACCAAAGCTTACGAAATACTTGCATAATTGTTTGATATATTTGAATAAAAAATAAAACTAAAACTGGCAGAATAAAGTGGAGTTAAAACCATCTTTGACCTGAATTCAGAAGTGTGCTCTCTGTCTCAAAATCATACAGTGTAATACAGGAGATATTTCTTGCAAGGTATAATGTCACATAGAGTTTAGAAAATGGATGTTTCTTGTCATATATTCAAATACTAGGAAGTCAGTCTGATTAATTTGACAGATACTTGGTTAGTGCTGGGAGTATTATTGATTCCCATTCAGCCTAAGCTTCTGAAATCCTAGCCTAAACTAGGTATGGGGTTTTGTCCATGCACACCTCACTAGTGTGAGATGCACTGAGTGTTCTGAGAATACACAAGACAATCCAGATTAAAGCCAGAGGTGTCTCCCGGGAGCTCAGACTTGTCAGGGAGTGAATGTCTGAACAGTTACTTGGCAAACCAGATCAACCCTACATGCACATAAAAATGGGAGAGACAAACTAATGTGGTATCTATCCAGCAACTTAAAGCTATTTGTTATTTTTAACATATTTGTTCACCAGATGTTTTTCCAATACAACATTTTTATCTCAGAGTATTTTACATAAAGATATTAGAAAAATTCTTGGCTTCACACTTAAGTGGAAATACTGTACTACCCTGAGGATTGGATGTAAAATTCTTTGTTATGAAGTGCCTCATCTCAAAACTATCATATAAAACTAGTTATATAATTACAGAATTTTAAGATACAAATATACTTACCTCCTTGGAGAAATCTATCTCTCTGCAAAAACTAATTTCTTCACTGAACATGAAAATGAGATACAAAATTTAGGAATTCTATGTCTGTTGTGTTTTCAGTTTTGAGAGGCCCATGAGAATAATTTCCAAAGATGAAAATGGTATTGCTTCTGACAAATAACTTTTATACTTTTTCCCTAGTTAAATTGACATTTTATTAAATAAAACCAAAACATTACTAAACAAACATTTTTCCCTTGTAATTCATAAACTGCTTCCAAAACAAGATTAGAACTTGATAGTGAAAAGAAGGAATTAATATAAATAACTTAACTGTCTTCACTGATTTACCATCATTTACAAGGCAAAAACAAGCTGGGTAACTTTGATACTGCCTCAAGATACTGTACTCATCAGTTGTGTAGTGTGTATAAGATTAAACTGGAGTGATGTCTTGATTCTGTCTTTACACGTATTTGTTTCCTTTCTACAAATTCCTAAAATGGTATCAAAACAAGGCATAAAACTGAAAATACAATTCTAGAAATGAGATTTACTAGCAGTTGTACCCCTCTGCTCATTAGTAGTGGTTAAAAAACAAAATAGTGGGGAAAAAAATTAGAGCACCATTGCTATGTTGTTAAAAATTGTCAGCAACAGCTGACTAAATTATATTCAGAAAGCCCTTTAAAACATGAAATACTGTTGATTATGGCTGATCTGGAGATCAGCCAGAGGAGAGGAGTAGGGAATACCAATATCAGGACTCATTCACACTCTTAGGAGAACATTGGTTTTCAAGATGAAAACAAACATGAGAAGATGAATGTGTTTATCTGTCATCACTTAAATTCTATCTAAAATCCAACAATGTAAGCCTTTGACGATAATAAAGTTACAAGTGTAGCATTAGACATTGTTGGAATTGCTACTTTTTCATTGTCTGTCAACAATTCTGTCTCTTAATTTGAAGCTTAGAATTGCAATGATGGCAAGGACTGGTATAAAAGCATAGAGTACAAGGAAATCGATTGTGAACCGGGACAATGCCCCAGGATAGTTTTTCTCAATGAACTGGACACCTTGGGAGAAAACACACGCAGCGTTATTTGCAGTGGAACTGTTGGCTCCACCTGTCAAGAGAAACAAACAATTTATTTAGTAGGTAAATCAGTAAAATTAAAACTCAGACTCCAGTCTCTAGCTCATGCATTGAATACACCTCACCTATCCCTGACATCATTATACCCACAGCAGTATTTCTCATCACTTTGGAGTAAAACCAGACAAGCCTTGTATTTCTGCAGTTAATCCATGACATACTTTTTGAAGGGAAGAATAAAGGGTCGCTAGGAGCTCTCTCTTTTGTTCATGCCAAACAAAGATTTATGGCTTTTCAGACACATTATCTGGAGGGCCTCAAGAAGCAAGTTGCCCCATGTGGTAGACTTAGAGTGTTCATATGTGTTGAGGGTTCCAAAATGCAAGAAATGGTGACTGTCTGAAGGGCACATTAAAAATGAGGTGTTTATTGGTACTAATAAATTCATGGATTAGTTTTCTAACAGTTGTTAATCCTGTAAAAGAGGTACACACGAGAGACTAATGGATAAAAAATATGTAGCTTTGGAGAGGAGCACAGACACCTGGCTACAAAGCCCTAAATATCTTAGGGTAGGTCCCAAGCTGTAAACTTTACCCCACTTATGCATATTAGCTACTAACGCCGCCAACCTGACTGATTCTCTTGTTTTGCTGGTTATCTTGCTCACAACTAGCAAAGCACAGCCTGACAGACCCAAGCTGCTCAATACATACCACAGAAACCTGTTTGAACTGAAGCCTCTCTATTATCAGAGGAGGTTTCTGGTCAGCTGTTTGTTACCTCTCAATACTCCCTGCACTGATGTTTGATCTTAGATTGTGCAATTTGTGTAACATTGCTCCAAAAAAATTTCCAGCCTGTTAGAAACTTAGCTTCCAAAATGCCTCCAAAGAGGGGATAAGAGAACAGGTGAAAAGAGAAAGATGAAGAACTGGAAGAATGAGAAATGGTTGGAACAAAAGAATCAAATTCTACTCTATCTTGCTGATGTGGCATTATAGTCTTTACTAATTAGTAAGTTCGTTTTAGCAACTCAGAAGTTATCTTTTTTTTATCAGGATACATGTACATAGAAGGAAAATAAGCATTAACATCTCATTAAAATTATTTATAATGGATATTTTTTTAGAACACTTACCACATGTGAAGTTTAAGCCATAAAATTCATTGACTACAAGGACTTCACTGCTGTATTTTTGAAAGGTAAGAAAACTGAGTAGTTTAAAAGGTGTTGGCATTTCTTCAAGGGTCCTTAAAGAAACAGAGAAGTTAAGCTGGCTTTTGCTACATACTAAAAGCCCCCAAATTCAAACAAGCTCTCATTGTTTCTAACCTATGACAGAAACAGTTCTTGTCTCTACCTGTTGGGTTTTCAAACATAAAGTCCATTTTTAGGGCTAAGTGATGAGACAACTGTGAAGGCTGTCCCTGACTTTGGTACAGTGTCATAATATTCAGCCCTGACTTGTTTATGGATGGTCACAAAGAATTTTGTGGTTGTTTGCTGTTCACATGGCAGTGATAAACTCAAAATGACAATATAAACCTTATTTGCCAAAATGTATTGCTTCCAAAGTAAGAAAGCACCACCCTTCACTCCATTTTCAAAACCAAGTAAGACTGAACAGCAATTCATTGCAGCAATAATAACAAAGCAAAAATGAAGCAAAAGTAATGAGAAGAAACATTCAACAAGACTGGGCAATTTCAGCATCTAAAATACTTCAAGACTTATAATTAAACAACAACAAAAAAATTCAACAGGAAAAAACCCAGCAACCCAAGTCTCAATGCCATTTTTAATGTCCTTCATTGCTTATGAAGATCAATCAAAAAGATTCATAATAATTAGCAATGTCTCTGCTGTAAAATAAGGTTAGAAACCAATCTAATGCTTTTAAGTTATCATTAAGGCATTAGACTACAGTAGCAGGAATAAATGTCTTGTCACTATAAACACACATCTTCCTAAAATTAGGCAGGGACCAAAAATTAGACATTAACCTAGCTTTACTTTGTAAGTATGAGCTGAGATTGACTTTAAAGAGACAAAGCGTCATCAACTTTGTGAAGATTCATATGGTTTTTTTGAGGACAACACCATCTATTGTTAGGCTTACTTCATTTTCATTGGGAGGGTCTCAGGTAAGCATATCCTACTTTCTCAATATCTTAAGAAAACTGCTTTTAACAATTACACATTTATTCTGCTATGTTCCTCAAAAAACCCAGTAATTTCAGTATTGACAAATAACAGGGGAAAACTGTTCAAACTTCATGCAATTAAAATGCAAAACCATTTATTTACATAGTAATAGAGCAAGTGGATCACAATTTTCCTGCATATTTACTACACTACTTTTTAATTTTTATATAGTTCAGTCTGCATGGGTAGAAAAAGTGACTGAAAAGTTTACTGGCTAAACTGGATAATAGTACCAATAAGACTGCTGAGAGCAACTGCTTTTTTAAACCAGCATTACCAGTGTTTAACGTCTGATAAGTTCCAGCAGTTACTAAAACCTGTAGGAACAGGGTTTTTTGGTAGGCTCCTTTAAAGAGGACAGCATTTCACATCGTAATGTCAGCATCAGTAAAAGAATTCAGACGAGCTGACAGATATTAATTGTTCAGTTTTATCTTCAATATATTTGCAAAAACTGGGGGAAATCTTCAGTGTCTTTGTTGATATTAAAGATATTAAATGTCTGTTTTGTGGGTTTAGTACAAGGTCCAACAAGCTGAGGTAGTTCTGCCTCTGAAGGAGCACAGCTGCGCTTGCTTTCCATTGCTACCTGTGCATTACTGGACTTCTGCAATACCAACTGTTCTAGAAACTCTTCCACAGTTGGATCATTTTAACAGCAACACTGTAACAAAGTAAGATTTCTTCCTACCTTACTAGTCCCGTTCCCACTATCACACCAGCTGAATTCACTAGCACCATGCCACTTTGGACAATTTGTGGGTTTTGAACCATGCCAAGTATAACAAGTGTTAGTAGTTCACCAATCATGTGAGACGCTAGGATAACAGCAAAGAAAATTCCAAATCTGGAAGCGTCAGGATACATCCCTATAGTCCTGTATAAAGATGAGCAAAAGAACATTTTACAAACAATGTTTGGGTTTTACACTTGGAAAGTAGCTTTTACTTTTCTTTCTATTTGGGTTTTTTGCAGTTACAGCTCATTAAGTGAAGAGTTTATGTCTTAATCCTTGTATATTGTTTGTAATCTTAACACAAAGGACATCCATTTACTATCGTGATGTAAGTGCGGATGTATGAGGTTTTCTCCATCTAGACTGAAGAGGGTTATGCAAAGATATAATTGTTGTAGAAACCCAAGTTGTTTCAAGACAATCACCTTGGATTTTCAATTCCTTAAACTAACATGCTGCTCTTGTAGAGTCTTTGCAGTGGGAGTTATTCATGTAAGTCACATATTTAAAGAACATCTTTATGCAGGTAATTAACAGGTGGGGTTTTGCACTTCTGATACTGTGCAAGCAAACGTAAGTGTGGATATACTCAATTAAATGAAAAACGAATTGGATTCACCACCCATGTAATTCATACCAATGCAATTTCCTCCATACTCTTGCATTCTTCAATGCAACATGCTGTTCCCAGTTTTCCCCTAGCTAACCCAAGGGAAAGAATCCTCTCAATCTGTACTAAAGATAAAAAACTTAAGAAAAGCCAGCAATTGCTTGACAAACTAAATTCAGCCTTATAGCGTATGTGACAGATGACAAAACCTTTTATTACATCGTGACACATTACTCTTTTTCCAAAATACCTCATACCAAAACTGCCTCACACTAGGTGCAGACTGCATTGCTTAGCTAACAAGCAGCAATTCAACATTTAATTCTTTGTTTCTCAGTGCAAGACCCTATGTCTTTTTATTAATCCACCATGTTCGAATATGGTCTTAAAATAGAAGTAGCAATTTTCTCATAGGCCTTCCTGTAGCATTTTTTGTAATACCAGAATAATTTATAAATAGATGGATGAACATTGACTCTTCCTGTATTAAACAGTCAGTAAGCTAGAAGGTATTTAACAACGTTTTAGTACAGATTGGTGCAGAAGAAATAGCTTTCCAAAGTCCTAGCAGAAACCTATCACCTTCTCTGAGCTGCTCTAATGCTTTACACAGAGGTATGGAGACACAGACTAGTAAATCTGGGGTACGAATAGAACAGAAGAAAACCTAAGAAAAGAAAAAAAAACAGCCCTAGGAGAGAATATCACAGCAATAGAATAACAGCATGATGTGAACTGTCAGAACATTTCCCAGAGGTATCTTTAGCTAGGAAAATCTCCATAGACAGGACATTTACTTGATTGCAAAAGAGGATCTCTTTGATCTTGGCCAGACCTGCCTTGTGTCCGATCAAGTACGAGTTTGGGTCTGCCTGACCCAACTGTCTGACCCTACAAACACAAACTCCATGGGCAATGGCTTGTAAGAACACATGCCAGAGGCTGTCAAAGCCTCTCAAAAAGTTAGTCCATCCAGGAAAGTTCAGTCCTCCGTAGATACAACTGTCAAAATTTCATCCAGAAACTGCTTGCCCTAAGAGGTCTAAGAGCATTGTGAAATCACTTTGACACATCACCGATGGCTTCCAAACAACTGCAATATTGGAAAGATAATATCTGTAAATATTATCCATTAACTGAAGCCACACTATTTATTGTTGATTGTGTTTGAGCCAGCCAAAGCACAGGGGCAAAGTCTCTGCCCATATGGATTTCCTGTTTGTTAAGGAGTGTGTCACTGAGCCTGGAAAGCTGCTTTCCAAATGGCTGTTTTCTCAGCAGCAGTCACAAACAGAAGGTGAACACAGCACTTTGTGGGAGGAAGACTAACTTCTGTCTATCTCTGAAAAAAAGACTTCTCAGGGAGCCCTGCCTGAAGCAGGCAGCACTGACAGCTTGCAGAAATAAAAGCCCAGGTAGCTAACGGGGCAAAGGTGGCTACTTTTCATATCAACACCAAACTACAAAAAAACCTGCCCATGCATGCAAGTCCTCACACGTGGAAGAGCAGATATCTTCCCCTCAGGGATCTTCTCATTTCATTTAGGAGCTGAAAGTTATTGAGATTCCAAATGGAAAGAATTAAGAACATGCTGAGCACTGCCCCTCACTGCCTACTACAGACCAGAAGGAAGAAGAAAATAGTAATCTTTTTTCCCTGAGTTTTTCTAGATGGGGGAAAAATGCTATTACAAAATTTCCTGTGCAGAAATTCTGATTCAGTAGTCCAAGAAATTTTGCGTAGTTCTACTTTATCCATTTTCCATCCATCTTACTGGAAAGTAAGAGCACCAACATGCACAGCTACAGCAGAATGGCTCCTGCACCTTAGCTCTTTTACAAGAGTCTATCCACTTATCATTTTTGAACAGCTCATCAGAGAACATGCATCCAGGACACAAACCAAGCCTGCTCATCACTTGTACACATTTTACTACAGACTGCCAACCGATTGCAACTGTCCCGGGTGCACTAGACATCTCTCATAATTCGAAAAGAAAAAGACTGAAGGGCAGAAATTTGTGCCTTTCTCTGGAGGGTGTAAGAGAGCGATCCAGATTTCATCACTTCCATATGCTGTAGCTAAACCGCAATGTCCCAGGAAATAAAAGGTTTGTTACTGTCGCATACCTACAGGTGACTGCCTCACTTCTGCTTTTTTTAAATTTTCTGTCTTTCCAAATGCAGTGTAAAATGCCACTTCCTGCTTTCGCTGTGACACAAGAATGATAACTGCCCTAGGTCCATTAAAACTTCCCAAGTTACCTGGAGAACTGGTAACTAACTTACTCTGAAAGTGTTTTCAGCTCTGCCTGAAAGAGAAGGGCTAAATTTGTGTCATCTTTCCTTATGCTTTCTGTGTAATCATTTTGAGAGACAATAGCAGGAAGCCATGCCAGGAGGCCTTTTGCTGACATGGTAATTGACATTGGTAACAAAATGAAAACGACAATCCAATAGATGGTCCAAATGCTTACCAGTACATAAAGGTGCTGAAAATGGCCACGCTGATGACACTGAAGGGCAGGAAATGGACTATATAGGCTACAAGCATTTGCCATTTCTTATACAAGCCATCCTTACTTTCTTGGTCACTGATAGCACGTAGAGGTGTAACTGAATTAAATATATAAGAAATAAATTAAATTACCATTAAATAGAGAGAGCAAGACTTCTTGCTAGCAGAAATGACCTGAAGCACAGAGACAACTTTGAGAATATACCACAAACATCCTGCCTAAACCATTCTGATTGCTTTTTCCGCCACTATAAATGCAAAGCATGCTCCCTGCAGATTGCAAACATTGGTAAGCTTCATGAGAGGCCTAGCTTATCAGCATGCAGGACAGTGTTTTCTTTTTGCATATACAAATTAAAGACATGAGAAAACCTCTGTCACTGGACAATTTACTGAGGTGCTCTGATTTCAAGCTGATGACAGCAGTGTATGTTCCCTACATGAGCAAAACAGTTTTTAGGGCTGTAAACAGAAACTACTGTTGCTTTCAGTATGGCACCTGTAAGAGAAAAATCCTTAAAAAAAAAAAAGTAATCATCACATAATACTCATATACTCATAAATCCAATTATGCTTAATTGCTGTCAAAGTTGTTTTGTATTTTCATCCTTTCCATAGTTTGGTTTTGAGCTCACTTAGGATGTTAACTAGACCTAGACTTTGTCTTGCCTATAAAATGATACACACAGGCAAATCTTTTGCACAGTTTAGAATAAAGCCTTCATAGACAGGCCAGCTGTTAAAAAGAAAGGCAGGGATCAGGGCATATCTTTGAATTCTACTGAATTTTGTGCTTCTGTATCAACTCTGACATTACCTAGAACAGTGAAGATCCCTTAAACTACTATCTTAAAAAAAACCACTTTTTCTTATTTAAGACAGAGTGGCAGCAACACCTGCTGCTGCACATAGGAGAGGACAGAAACTCACACAGAGCCACAGCATTGAGCATCCCTGTGTAGGGGGGGGCACTCACGCACTGGTAGATAAGCCCCACACGGTCCTGCACGGCTCCTTGGGCCACGTCATTCCTTAGCCTAAGAAGGAAGGCGGCTACAAACAAGCCGAATAACAGATTCTGGAGGAGACGCATGATGACGCCCATCTTATCTCTGGAGAAATTTCTTGTTGTTCTCCTGATAATGAAACAAAACAGCAACAAAAGGCTTGTGAGCTACAACTGACCACATGTTGGTAGGGTATTTAGCTTTGAACAAACCTTAGACACACAGTGTCCACAAAGAGCTAATATATTAAAAAAGACGGGGAGAAGTACAGTGGGAGATTAAAAAATCAAGGAAGTGCATCTATACATGGAGGGGAAACCTGAAAGATTAATGGAAAAGAAAAAAAATAACTGCTTTGAAAAAGGGGAGAAAACAGGCTTACCGTAAAAGAATCAGTATTTGGTAAAATACACTGGGTGAGTCTTTGTTTTTGAATGGTATTGGTGGCAGCTCCTTCATATGCTTTGCTTTTTCAATGGCTGCCAGTACTTTGCTAAAGATCTCCGAGTTTCTGTAGGCTGATACAAATTCCTGAACCCTACTGTAGGTTTCAAGTTCACGTTCCTTGCTTCGGGTGTCCACAGATGTCAGATCCACTGTAAAACGACAAAGTTTTTACTCTATATACACATCACTTTCCCTTAATATCTTTTTTCCCCTTGCAACTAGCTACTTCTTGTCTCCATTCTAAAATGTGCAAAGATTATAAGGTCCATTGAAAGCATTCAAGGTTCTTGTCTCAATTCTAGAATGTGCAATGATGATAAGGTCCATTGAAAGTATCCAAGGTTTCTTTTACTCCTCCCATCTGTTAGATGCAGCACGAATGACTAACTGTGCAGCCACAAGAAATCTGTGTTTTGTGACCTCTGGAGGACCCTGCAGTTCAGGTCCTTGATCTGGAAATGCGAGGCCTGAGCACTGTGCTGGTCAGACCTTTTGAACTCTCCTCACACAGCACAGAGCTGTCAAGAGCAAGACAAAGCACCAGAGGATGAGTGTTTATGAAGATGAAGAGCTGACTTATCTGGTCATATTTCTCAGGTTTTCAGGCAAATGCTCAGATATGGCTCCATGGCTCCCCCTTGTCCTCTGCCCACTCCTCCATGACTATGGAGCTTTATGTTTTGGTTAGTGTGAGCTCACACTGCAGAGACAATGCTCTTCTCTACTTGAGCTGCTAATGCATTGTTGCACTGGGTTTCACCTACCTCTTCCACAGACTTACTTCTCTTTTAATGTGTAGTTAGAGGATGTTCAGCTGGCCAAACTTCCCTCGCAGGCTCAGCCCAAGCTGAAGGAAATATTACTGACTGCCATGAAACTTAGGAAAGGTAAATACTTCACAGAGAAAATATTCCTTTCTAATAAGTCCACGTAAACACACTCCTTTGCAGCAGCAATTCTTTTGTTGGCAGATGGGAAATTTGTGTGCTCTATTTTTACAAGTTATACAGATTCTAAGGCTAAAAAGCCTTAGAAATTTCCCTTTTCCCTAACAGCAATGAATTAGCCAAGGTTTTGAAAACAGGATTGTTGTTCTCAGCAATATTTGTTCTTACCCAATTTTATATTACTCTTCTACATCTGGTAAGATGGCTTCATCAGTTATTTAGTCCTAAGGTTTCTCTCATCCTTAGATTTCAGTTTTGCAATGTTCTGTTCAACTTCAAAACACACATTCAACAAAAGAAAAGGAGGCCTTGTCCAAGATTCTTAATTTGTCCTCAAAACCTGAATTAGGCTTATGAATAGTTCCCTGGTGTTCTAAAAGCTGGAATTCAGCAGAATTGTCTTTAATGGTAAACAAAGCCAAAATGAAGCCTTCACTTTTACAAATATGAACACCTGAAATGCAGAAACACTTTTTAAAACTTGGCCAGTGTGACTTGCTAGAAGTCACACAGGAAATAAATGGCAACTGGGTGTTCTTTAAAAGAATCATAACACTGACTACTAACTAGACCAAGTAGCTAATGCCTACCATGCATTAGTACTTTTTATAAACATGTGACATTTCAACAATATAATCCACACTCAATACACAGGATCTATTTTCCTCTGCTGCTGGTGTAAATGATATCAGAATCTGTCCCTTCATTCACATCAAATCACACAAAAAAATATAAACTACCAATTTTCAAAAGACTAAATATTCTGATGATTCTTTGCTCTAAACTGTATTTTTTCCCTTTCTTGTCACATTCAAAGGTTGACATTTGAAGAATGCAGTACTCTCTTTACCAAGCTTTTTTAAAAGTGGGTCTAAATCTCAAATCATCTACGCTTTTCAAGACTATTCAAATTCATGAAGACAAAATTATCCTCACTGTCATACCAGTATTTTCAGCTTTATCCCATTCCAGCTTCATGTCAACAACCATCCTCTCTTCTCACTGAGTTTAGAATGCCATTTAGACAATAGGAAAAACACTACCTGCTCTGAATGCAGCTTTTTGGATTGGTCAAATTCCCTGGTTAGTCCTCAGCTAGTATTGCCAGAAATTAACCTGCATGGTGGATTTAAATGAGTTATATACATGTCTGCATATCTGTACACATGTATGCACACATACAAACACATCCACATTCTCTTCACACCTGTGCCCGTATGGATCAGGGACATGGATGTCCTGCAGCAAAACTATGCCTCATTTCCAAAGTCTCTTGCTGACCCTTTTTTTTCATCCTGAATTGGTAAAACAGTACCCTCCAGCTTATGCTAACATCATCTCCTGAAGCATCCATTTTGTTCCAATAGTTCACCCTGGTATTAGCAGCACCCCAAACTTTCAGAAACCTCAAACTCAGAACTCCTGGAAACAGATGCCTCAAGCCATCCCATATTTATTCTACATCCTTCCCTCCAGGCAACAACTCTTTTCAGTTGCTTGGCATCACAGAGTCCATAAGAGCATGGGATTTTCCACAATTTTGGAATCAAATTAATTTTCCAACATCCAGTGCACAGCCATAGGGAAATGCCACCAGGAATCCACAGGATTAATGAAGTTGAGATTCTTCTTTTATTGGTAGTTTATTCCTTTACTGCAAATATGGCTATTTTATGTAGTCATTGGGAGTGACATGGGGACAGCCCTCTCTCTGAGCTGAAAATAATTGAAAAGTTGGAGCAGAATTCAAACACATTTCTATCTCTGGAAAAACTTTAATTGGGGGAAGAAAACAAATTGTTTTACCAAAACAACTTAGACAAACTTACCATAGAAGTCAAAAGGATTTGATTGTTCAGGACAAGAATAGCCACAGTCACTAAAAAACGTGATCATTTCCATAGGGTTCCCACAGAAAACCATCTCTCCAAAGCTCATGATGGCTATTTTATCAAATAACTGTTGGGGGAAAATTAATATATTAGCAGTATGCACTAGGAATCACAATACATGCTGACTTGTATGGAATCCATCAGGATCATCGAGTCCAACTCCTGGCCCTGCATAAGGCACCCCAAGAGTCACACCATGTGCCTGAGAGCATTGTCCAAAAGCTTCTTGAACTCTGTCAGACTTGGTGCTGTGAGCACTCCTGGGCAGCCTGTTCCCAGCCACCCTCTGTGTGAAATATCTTTCTCTAATATCCAGCCTAAACCTCCCCTGTCACACTTCAGGCCATTCCCTCGGGTCCTGTCACCGGTCACCACAGAGATCAGATCAGGAGTGCATTAATTCTTGAGTACAGCTACTGTCCTGGTAATAGAAATGCTTTGATGGGAAAAACAGTTTTGACACCTTCAAACTCCCTTACTGTATTTCTCTCAAAGGAAGTTTGTCCTTTCTTTCCTTTCTTTCACTCCTCTCATTGGTGGTTATGCAAAATGACACATCTTTAAGCTCTAGTGGTTCTCAAAACTGTCAATGACAGCAGCATACAGAGGTAATCCACAAAAGAAATGTGACTTTCTGACTTCACTTTAATGCACCTTCACTTACTGACTGACCTCCTTCGGTGTTCAATAGCCCCAGTCTGTAAAACCCCCAAATTGCTGGCAAGATTATCTTGAAGTGCTTAAGGACTTTAACAGCACTGATCTTCAGGCAAACATCTGCCAGGGCAAGGGTCCCACCAGCTATGATCAATCCACATTCTCAAGACACCAGGGCTGCTTTCAGTCCAGAAAAGCACTGTTGCTCCCCTCTGGCTCCACAACCATTTGCACTCCATTCAGTCAGCCAGGGAAGAGGAGTTTTGCATTCGTGTGGCGGGTGGTGGAGGTGTCACAAGAGCAAAGTGAGAAGCAGTAATGAGAAGGGAGAAATGCTCTCCCCACCACAAACCCTGTAAGGCAGGACTGCCCCACCACACAACCAAGGTGTACCCACATGCCTTGTCATAGCTTCTCCCAGTGGTTTTGGTTTGGGTAGTTGCATAACACAAGGGTTAGGCACACAGTCAGAGTCCACGCTATTTTCACAGGGCAATGTATGTCCCAAAGTGTCCTGTGACTGGCACAAGGCCAGAGCTGCAAAGTTCAAGAGAAGCCTCTAATTATGCAAACGGAAGGAAAAGAGGCAACTATACTGGATCTTGTATTTCCACTCTGAAAAGAACCTAGGTACTAAGAGGTATGGTAGAAAAGCCAATAGTGAGTAGGTATCATCTACCTTGAAAAGTTCTGAGCGAGGCTGGTGAATTGTAAGAATCACAATCCTGTCTCTGTGTGCAAGCTCTGAGAGAAGCAAGACAAGCTGGTTTGCAGTCAGGCAGTCCAGCCCTGTCGTTGGTTCATCAAGTAGCATGACCTCTGTCAAATGACAAGGAATAGCTTTAAAATTCAGGTAAATGAGGAGCAAATGGCATAGCTTCTGCCTTTAAAGCTAATTTGGCAAATAATACAGAAATTACTTTACAGGTGAAGTTCCACATGTAAAGCAGAGTATGCACAGATATTGCCATGACCTAATCTTAGTTAGTTTCAGTGGTTCAGTTTCAATGACTAGGAAGAAGGACATTAAAAAATACTGCAGAGCATAATACTTCTTTTCTAAATTCATGTGAAATCTGAAAATTACCAAAATAGATTTGATGCATTCTAAGAACAATATTCTGCTTCTAAGAACAATAATGCTACATTTCAGCTTGTACATAATTGTAAATGTGACAAAATCAGCTAGAAGTTATATATTCTGAATTAAATTTATATATACACACAGAATTTGTCATGAACAAACCAAGAATTGTTAAAATACAGCATATGCAATTCCATAGATTAAAGCAGAAGAAGTTACTGCATTTTCTTCATTATTTTATTGCACATGAAAGGGAAAAACTTATAATCAAATCCATTATTTTTATATAGATGAGACATAGCACAGAAGAGTCCAACCTTTATCAGGGTACAAGGGGAGGAGAGTTTTCACTATAGTTTTATCTACATAATTACTATAGTGTTTACTATAGAGTTTAGTGAGTCCCTGAGCAGTAACCACACCCCAGGAGTCACCTGTAGCAGTGATGTACCTCACTGTGCTATTTGAGCTCCTTCCTGCCTAATATGCAGTTGTAGCACATCCACATGGCTACAAGGATTCCAGCATCCAATAAATACGTGCTGTACATTCACTCCGTGAGATTCTGGCACCTTCAAGAAACTCACTCAAAACTGACAAATTTTTCCCATGGATAATCCTTCTGTAGTTACTCAGCTTTGACTTCCTTTCATTGGAATTTTTTTGGCTCTGGAACATACAAGGAATTCACACATACATAGCTCAATGGCAGCTGCTCCACTACAAGGGTCAGTGCTTGCACATGTATGGCTCTAATGTACTCAAAAATGATAAATGAATGAGCCACAACCAACATCTGTAACGAGTGAACCCAGAAAGATTTAAAATGGATAAATCCAAGTTTAAACCTATGTTCAGTCCCTAAGATTTTTAAATTGTCTGCTTTCCAAGATCAACAAACAGATCAATGGCAGACTTCAGTTACTGCTTATTCTTTTCTGTCATCGCCAGACTGGCTTCTGCTGAATTAAAGAACACAAATGCTTTTGTACTTTAAAGTGGTTTATGGAGGCCTGTGGTAGGAGCACAAAGTGACACAGCCTTGTTTTATTTTGAAAATCCATGCAGTGGTACTTACTGGGATCTTGTAAAAGCTGGGCTGCAACTGATACGCGCCGCCTCTCACCCCCAGAAATTCCTACGACATTACGGCTTCCAATTATTTTGTCAGCAATGTGGCTGAGACTCAGCTCAGCCATAACTGCATCTACCTGAAAAATAATTACAATCACAAAAGACTAAACACAGTCCAACCCAGATACCTGTGTGCAATTGTAAAAAACAGCAAAAAAAAGGACGTAATTTTAAGTTCTAGCTTTACCAATATTCTGCTTGCATCCATTCTAGTTGGAAGGTATCTGGCCTAATTTCTATTTGATAATTTTTAATATATTATTTTTAAAATTTTATTTTCATGTATTCTGAAATGAGTAAATTTTAGCTTCACTTGACATTTAGAGATGAAGAGTTCAGAGGTGGGACTAGAAGTTAAGGTATGAAGCATAATGTGCTGCTCTGGCTTCCAAAATTCGGGAGCAGCAAGGCACATCAATTTTGGGAAACAATAAAGTACTGAGTGGAAGATCAGTGAAGAGAGAAAGCAAGATCCTCTGGTCAGGAATACCCAATTTTACCTTCAACGGAATTCAAAAAGAGCCCTTTAAATAAACCTGAAACACACATATTTTATCAAGAAAGTAGCTCGTAGGGGGCTTACTAGACCAGTGCTTTTTTGAGCTGTTGTGGTTAGTGAGAGATGCAACAGGAGACAGAGTGGTGCCAAAATCAGTTCTGCTGTCCATGAGACTTGCCAGCACACATGGCCCTAAATACCCCTGAGAACTGGGCTTCCCCTCTGAGTAAGGGGAACTGACCTCAATGCCAAGAGCACCATCTCCTGCAGCAGTAACTGCTTCAGCTTCAGCTGGGAGGGTTTTGTCCCAGAATAATGGTGATGCCCTGGGGCACCAGCACAAACCCCTTGAAGAGGTGGCACCACCACAGAGCCTGTGTCCTACTCCTCAGCAGGAGGATCTCTCTCCACTTGCAACACCTCATAAACACAGAAACTAGCCATGGATGGAAAGTGCTGCTGGTGAAAACAATCCATGACATCCTGTCTGCCTTGCTGGTGGAAGACTGTAAAATACAGACCTTCTTTTTGATGGAGTTCTTGGAGCATTTCTTAAGAGTTAGTAAAGCCGTGTAGGTCAAAGTCTCCTGTATGGTGAGAAAGCTTAACAAAGTGTCATTCTGAAAAAAAATTCAAGAGGAAGAAGCGGTTAGTCCTGTTAGTATTAAAACTTTGTCCCTGTTCATGCAAGCTTAATTCATTCATACAGCTTATTAACTGATTTGTCCCAAGTTCACTAGTAAAATCACATTCACATTGCACTACTCCATTACACTGGCAACTTTTTTTTACACAAAAGGAAGCACAAAAAATAAATATAGAAATCAACCTGTGGCACGTAAGAGAAGCAATCTCTGAACTGTTCCCTCTTTAGCTGACGTCCATTCACATACACTTCACCACATAAGTCTTTATGTCCCAGTCTTCCTGACATTGCATCCAGAAGTGTTGTTTTCCCAGATCCTTTAAAACAGAAGAAATTAATCATGTGATAGGATGAATTTTATGATTCCAAGAGTGGTAGCCTGACTTGGATGGACACATACGGAAAGTAGAAAGTTGGTTTTTTTCTCAATAACTTTAAAATAATAGGTCCTGAAAATGCAGCTAATTAAGGGAAAGTAAACGGGAAAATTAGAATGCAAATTAGCATTTTAGTCACACAAATTCATACTTTGCAGTGAAACATTTGAGTTTTGAAGTAACCTTGTCTTTTATTGAAGTTATAATTGTTAGTTAGATGACAGAAGACTGAACTCTGAAAACCAAGCACCAGTTTTACAAAGCAGAAGCTAAAATCAGCCACAATTCAATTACTTAAAACACAGACCTCAGTCACATTCATGTCATGGTGGAAGTCACCAGTATTAACTCTGATCTTATTTTTTTTTAAAGTATTGGAACAACTTACCAGAATTTCCTAAAATCCCCATAATCTGGCCACTCTCTATGTGAAATGAAACATCCTTAAGTATTTGCCGGGTCCATTTTTTACAATATAAAGAAAAGTTCCACCATGGGCCAACACGCTCTCTTGGAAAACAAACATCAATAAAAAATTAGAGAGAGAATATGTAAAAATTTCACATAAAGCAAGAGAATGGTTTATAGCTACTTGCATATGGGATGGGAGCTGCAAGGATTTTAAAATATGGAAAAATAAAAATAAAATTATTTTCCCCCTTACCCTTTCCCCTCCTCAGGCATTTTATGGAAAATAAAACAAGGCCTGAGCACATTTTTCAGAATGATTGCTAAGAGGCTTTCGGACTACAACCAAAAGGGCAAACGTGAACTGTGGCCTTATTTGCTGAGGATGTTTGCCAGCCATTAATCCACCTGTCCCTTTCCTTAGGGCCTCGTGTCATCCCTCTGGCAGCAGTAAGAAAGGCAGTGGGAAAGGGCACAATGTTCGGAAATGTCTAAAGCACGTCCTTCAGAGAGGTGTGGAGGAGATGTGGCGAGCCTCGGGAGGGCTCTGCCCTGAGGCGCAGGGCCTGGCGCCATGAGGGGCCTGGCACCATGGCTCCCTCCTGCCGTGCTGGGCTGCAGCCGAACCCACGGCCCGCGGTGCCAGCCCCGCTCCCGCAGCCCCCGGGCCCTCCACACCGCCCTCCCAGCCCTACCTGACGGTGTACGAGACACCCTGCACGCTGATGCTGTCGGGGGGCTGCCCCACAGCATTCCCCTCGCCTGTGTGCCCGATGCTGCTGCTCTTCTCCAGGGTGGGAGACACTCTGCCCGACATCCTCGGGTGCTGGCGCTCCGCAGCCTCCCTGAGCCCCTCACGCTGCTGGCCGGGTGCCTGCCACTGCCACTGCCACTACCACTGCCACTGCCACCGCCACCATGCCTCCCCCGGCACCGCCAAGGGTCAGAGCAGGTCGCTGCCCCCGGCGCTTGTCACCTCAAAGAAAACAGAGGGGCTCCCTGTCCTTTCCCTTTCCGGAGAACAACTGATCGGTGATTAGCTGAAGCCGCTATCTGATGTACCTTTAGCCTGAGCTATTACTGTCCCAGAGGAGGGGAGTATTTCCCTGTCCACGGGGTCATGCCAGCTGCAGAGACGCAGCGCGCCAGCAGAAATGGTGCTGCGGTGAGGCTGCCTGGGAAGGACTGCGTTCCAAACCAAGACGAGAAGGATTTCCACAGCTTTCATAGAGAAGATAGTCACACCACTGCAGGGAGCGAGACCTTCCGCCACAATGAAGGAAACCACTGAAAATGTCTCTCTGGACGACGCCAGCTGGAGCCAGGTGACGTGCGAGGGCTTGGCTGTGAATGAGAGCGGCGCGGAGCGGGGAGGGACCCGAGGGGCTAAGCTTTCCCGCAGCTCCAGCTCTGGCCGGGAGCTGGGAGAGGCAGGCAGCCATCCTGCCCACCGGGCTGTCACTGTCAGTGAGCCCCGAGCCCCTCCCGCTCTGAAACGGGGAGCAGGAAGCATCCATACCCCCCAGCAGAGCACAGTGGGCATGGGGCTGGTGCCAGGCAAGCCCTGCTCAGGTGCCACCATGGTGGAGCTGAGAGAGGATCTCCAAATGTGTGCATGGAGGAGAAAGCCCCTGAGCATGGCCTGGACTGGCTTTCCCAGGATATGCCTTCAGATGGATCCCCACATTTGCTGGGGAGCACCTGTTTTTAAAAATTAGGTTTAGCATAAGGAAAGGCACAGAGAGCTTTGGCAGCAGGGGTAGTTTGGAGGGCTTTCCTGTGGTTTTTTGGGCTGCTTGGTGTGATGTTGCTTTCTGCTGCATATCTAGACTGAAAAAATTAATCAGCCTTGTTTGCTGAGAGGGCAGGAGGTGCACACAAAGATCGTGGTCACCCCCTGCCAAAGATACCACAGTCATGTATAGGATCTGGTACACAGGGAACAGGTACATTTGCCTTGGCTAGGATATGAGTCTGACAAGTAGGAAAAGCACAGGGCTGTGGGAGAGATATGGCTGGCTGGAATAAAAAGCTGCAGGCATGCACACAGATCTAAACCCAAAGCCAGAAAGCTAAGTCCTCAGCAAGGACTTCGTAATTGCAGCTGTATGCAAGAGGTTAACCAAGCCAAGTAGACTCTTGTTATTTTAACTGGTATCTCAGAACATTAAGTTGCAGCTGATAAATGGTGAATTTAAAAAACAAAAGAGGAGAAAGAGACTGCACTAGTGGCTGCACACCTATTTGTTCATAAAGCCTGCAAGTTTACGAGTCTGTGTGGAATTCAATAACGGACATACTTCCAGTGAACCTTAATTTTTAGCTGCCAAAATTCATCAATTACAATATGCACCATTTTGATTCAGTAGACTAATACTGCTGAAGTGGTACATCTTTTTTCCTCAAAAAAAAGAGTCTAATCTCTTTGCAGTGGCATGACATTTATCTCTGTTTTGAAAGTTTTCCCTTTTAAACAGAAAGCAACTAGAAAAGCATAGCACAGCATGTTTGGCCATCACACATGTCACTAGAACAAAGTACGTTTCACACTGATTAACAGATAACTGATAACTCACTTCAACCCTTCAGACTTTTGCACTACAGTAACCCATCAATAATACTGTTACATCCCATAAATGTATTTCCCTTTGTGCTAAATCTTTTCTAAACTCAGACTTTAGCAGCACTTTAGTTATTGTAATTAACTGTTGTAATCCACCTAACAACTTTTCCAGACCAAGACCCAGGATACTATTTTTTACTCTGAAGAAGATAGCAGTCTGTATTTCACATATAGTGGAAAATCAAATGTTCTGGAGGTCAAGGAACTCAACTACCAGGTAAAAACTGTCATTTATACACATCCCTTCAGCAGGAAGCTTATCCGGCAATGCCTGTTTCTATAGCCAGGCCATTTTAAAAGCCAAATAAGGTTGAAAAAGTTTGCACAACTGTTGCTCAGTTGGTTTGTGGGCAGAATCACACTCTTGTCTGCAATACTGACAGCAGACTAACCCCTGTATTGTAAATACATCCAGTAAAGTTAAGGGATAAGGCAGGAAGAGAGATCTGTTTCTAGGCTCTGCTTTGTTTCAGTCTTGAGTGAAATTATTCCTCTGAGGGCTGGAGCAGAAGGACTTTCTGTTCAGCTAGGGATGAAAGGAGCCCTTGCTGGCAAGAACAAGTATGTGGAAGGGCATAAAGAGAAGATGACTAACAAGGAGGATTTCAAGGAACCAGTGAAATTTTTCATCTCATTCTCACCATGGCATCTGAATAAGATTTCAAAATTTTAAGTTTCATGGAATTTCAAATTACATTTAAAGTTTGAAACATTTAAAATTTACAATAGCAATAAATTATCAAAGTAACAAAGGACAGAGACAGCTTTGGTGATTAACAGAACAAGAAACAAGGCATGAAAACCATAGGTGGCTGCAAAAGGACTTCCTTCTATGTATTTCTGAAGAGGAACAATAATGTTTTAATATATGCTTTGCTTGTAACATTGTAACTTTGAAGTCATGATAGTTACTAAGTAGTTTATTGCTTGAATTGAAGGGACTTGTTTCTTTCTTTGTTAGGTTAACACAGCATCCCAGATTCCCTGGTATGAGAACCTTGCTCAGATGAAAATGCCCTGGACATGGAAATCGGATCCCCGTTCCCACATGTCAATAATCCAAAATCTGAATCTCAAAGTGCGAAGTGGTCAGATGCTAGCAATCATAGGAAGCACTGGTAAGAGCAACCACATTTCATTATATGACCAGCTCTCAGTCATATATCTCTCAATCAAGAGCACCCCTCTGCAGTCTTTTTAATGTCAAAATCCAGTTGAGACAAAAACTATTGGCTGTGTCAAGAGCAACATGCTGCAGTCTTTTTAATGTCAAAATCCAGTTGAGACAAAAACTCTTGGCTGTGTCACTAAAATACATTCTTTAAGTGACATGATCAGTGAGGAAACAGAAAGATAATGGGGAGGGAAATATTAAAATTTATTTTCAGACCTGATTTTGTTATGCCCTGTACACATTTGCTGTTTGTTTCCTGAGGTGTAGTGAGGTATTACTACAAGTGTGGCCTTGCAGCCCCAGATCTGCTGGACATGAATTATTTTAATGGCTCAGATTGAAAACAGGCCAGTTGCAGACCATACTCAGACAGCAAACAAATGAGGCCAGACCCAATAAGAAAGATCAGTGCCAACTTGCATAGCTGTAAGCAGGAATTCCATTTGGACTGAAACAATTCTAACAGGACAAAATATTGCATTTGCATTAATTAATAGAAACTTACAGAGAAGACAGTTCCTCTTCTGTCTGGGGTTACTGCTTTATTACACTGGGGTTTGTTTTCTTTCTTCCATTTTCTGGTTGGCCTGGTCAAGGGGGACAAGAAGTAGACACAGGACCTGTTAAACTGAAGTAGAAAGTGCCATACTTGGGAGGTAAAAACCCCCATGCTGTGTCTCCACTAGAGCCTTACATCAGGTTCGCTCAGTGATTCAGTGAAGATGCTCTGTCTCAAAGGCAACGCATATTTGCCAAAGAAGTTTTAACTTTATTTCTTAAAAGAGGGAGTTTTCTTCCTTATTGCCATGGGAATTTTTCCTTAGCACATATCCTTAATTCAAGTGAAGGTGTACCTTAGAGATTCTCCTGATAATAAAAGGAAAAGCTTTGTGATGAAATAACATACTGAGTTATAGATATAGCACCTTTGTAAGGCAACATACACTGAGCACAAACCCCTTTCAGCAAACTAGTCAAACTATTTTCAAAAGCTGTTTATCATCTATTTCATCAAATGCCTTAGTAAAATGGATTAAACTGCTGATGGGTTTCACATTGTCAATGGCAATCAATATGTCACTCTTAAACAGAGCAATAGATGGTTTACAGATGGATGGGTTTCTTTTTTAAGATGTATGTATTAAGAAGCAAGTGTGGAGTTAATCTTTCAACAGGGAGACTAGAAATAAATGACATCTAATCATAAGAGAGTTCTGTGTGTTTACATACAGAATCATACAACAAAAAGGAGAAATTCATTTGCTGTTTAATTCCAAATCAGGTTTTGTTTTCATTGTTTTACTTTTCTTACTTCTGGGTATGAGCCAGCTTTTCTTAATTATTTAAATGACTTTTTGTATTATTTAAGTCATAATAATTTTTATTTCAATCATGATTAAGGTTCTTATTGTCTGTATAATCATTCAGTACCTTAGTCATTCAGCTGATCCAGCTGCCGTTTCTGAATTCACAAATCCCTCCACAAAGAAAGCTCTTGCTGAGCATTTGGGTGTCAGCCCTGCAGCCAGGGCAGGACACCACCTTTCACCTCTGTTTCAAAAGTGAAAGAGAGTTGACCAAAGAGATACAAGACACTTCTTGTATTCACGAAGCCATCCTCAATGCCCAACTACCCAACTCTGCTAAGAAATTACACGGGTTCAAACCACATACTCCATTCCAGAGGAGAGATTTCCTGAACAGGAGCTTATAGTCACTATTTTCTTTGAAGATCATCCTGTCTCTGTGACTTTGGGAAAACTTCAGAATGGGTTGGTGAAGAATTTTTTTCCTTAACATCTCTGTCTGTGACAAGATCACTTTTCCAAACCATCCCTTGGAAATTAATTTTCAATTTTGCTTTTTCTAGCTGGTGGAAAGACATCCTTGCTTGATGTGATAACCTGCCGGGACCATGGAGGCAAAATCAAGTCTGGTCAAATCATGATCAACAACAAGCCCAGCACTCCCCAGCTTGTTAGGAAATGCATCGCACACGTGCGGCAGGATGACCGGCTGCTCCCCCACCTGACTGTCAGAGAAACACTATTGTTCATTGCCAAACTGCGCCTTCCAAAGTTTTTTTCAGACTCACAAAGGAAAAAAAGGGTAATTAAGCTGTTGGAAAAAAATAAAGTTGTCAAAAATGTGTCTGACAGGAATTATCCAAGAGATCCTGTGTGTTTGGAGTCAGAACAGCTAATCTGGCATTTTTTTATGTAGATTATGAATTATAAACCTTTTTCATCTTTCAAGATAGAAACCAGCAATTGTTCCAAACCTCATGAAAAATGACAATCTAGAGAAAGCATTACAGAGGCTGAAAGACAAAATAAATTTTTGATCGCTGAGCTTTTTAAATGTTATCTCTAAAATCAAGATTTGTTTTCAAGTGTCTCTAGCATTGAAATACCCAGGTGAATTTTAACCAAATTAATCGTATTTTCAGTTTTATCTCTGCACAAGTGTGCAAATGAACTCTTGCTTGACGCCTGTCACCCTCG
The DNA here is from genome assembly GCA_013397055.1 of Pachycephala philippinensis. Taxonomy (NCBI): domain Eukaryota; kingdom Metazoa; phylum Chordata; class Aves; order Passeriformes; genus Pachycephala; species Pachycephala philippinensis. The sequence continues at coordinate 123,183 of VWZT01016559.1, read as the reverse complement.
GATCCCCGCAGGTGGAAGATGTGATAGCTGAGCTCCGCCTGCGGCAGTGCGCCAACACCAGGGTGGGCAACGAGCTCCTGCGGGGCGTCTCCGGGGGAGAGAGGCGCAGGGTGAGCATCGGCGTGCAGCTGCTCTGGAACCCAGGTGAGCAGAACCCACACCTTCCTGGGGCCCACCACACACCACCTGGGCATGGCGGGGCACTACATGAAGATGGAAGCTTTCAGGGAAGAGCCGCACACTCAGTTGCCCCTGGGGCAGCTGGAGGAGTTCATACTCAGGACACTTAACAGGCCTTGCACCACCCTCTGCCAGAGGCTGCCTCTCCATAGCAGAGTCAGTGACTGGCTGCTGGTCTACTTGCTTGAATTGAAATCAGTGCTGATCACAGATAATAATGTAATTATTACAGGAATAATTCTGTAAACAGAGTGCTGCAGCAGCTGACACGCCTTTGCTTCAGTCACCTTTGCCAATGGAAAAGTGGAGGCAGACCAAGGCAGAGCCCCGCAGGAGCCTTCACTCACCACTCTCTAAAACCACTCTTGCAAAGATTACTCAAAGGTGCCTGAAATTACTCTCACAGCAGTGCTCTGGTTCGTGCATATCAGAATAAGGTTTGGGGTTTATCCGACCACATGCCACAAGTTACTTTGGCCTGTTTCAACATGGAGATTGTTTTCCTTTCCTCTGACCCAGCCCCCATTTACACGTGCAGTATTAACAGTAAAGGTCTTTTTCTTGGCCATATAGTCAGTCATTGCAGTCTTGTGCAACTCACTGACATTGCTCATGGTTCATGTTGCAGGTGAACTAGAAACTTCCACTGTCTTCAGTAGAAGCAAAACATGAGGCTAAATCCACAGCTGATTTTGCAGGATGGAATCCCCTCTCTGATCTTACATATATCAAAAGCACTACTAATCTTGACTGAGCCTCTTGTTGAAGATTTCCCATCAGCTTTTTCACTAGGAAATGGATTTGAAAACTTTTTGCTTGTATAAAGTTATACTTCTGTAGTCATGGGGAAAGCAGGTTTTTGCTTTTGTAAGACATGATGCTCAAGAATAGATGTACTGAAGTAAAAAAAAATTATATTTTCTTTAAATATAAAAATAATCAGTGAAATTTCATGCACTAGCACCATTTCACTTAGAACATGTTTTCCAAACCAAACAAGCTGCTTTCCACAGCTAAATTTACTGTCTTTGGCAGGAATACTCATACTTGATGAGCCCACATCTGGACTGGACAGTTTTACTGCACATAACCTTGTGATAACATTATCCAGACTGGCCAGAGGAAACAGATTGGTTCTTCTTTCACTTCATCAGCCCCGGTCAGATATCTTCCAACTGTTTGATCTGGTTCTTCTGATGACTTCTGGACTCACTGCCTACTGTGGAACAGCTAAAGACATGGTCCAGTATTTCACAGAACTAGGCTATCCCTGCCCAAGGTACAGCAATCCTGCAGATTTCTATGGTCAGTATCAAGTGCTGTCATAAAAAATGTCATAAAAACATTTGCTTTCATAAGTGTCTAGCTAACACTGATTTTTATTGACCATAACTGTCTTAGAGATTCCTTATGACTAACTCAAATAAATATTGCAGCAAGTTCAGTTTTTAATAGGATCCTTATTTGTCAGTACAGGAAATGTAGCAAAAACAAGAGGTACAGACAAAATTAATTTTAAAAAATGCTCCTTCTGACCCTGCCAGATGCAGTAACTTGCCCACATGTTTAGCATACTTATCCCCATGCCTTAGCTGGTTGAACCTTCTTCTCTGGGAAAGACACAGATAAACTGATCCACTGCTTTCTGTACACAGTTCTCCGATTTCTCAGTTAAGAAAATGTAGAAGCTAGTTTCCCAGAAGCTAGCTCCTAGTCCCAGACAAACCTGGAACAGGTAATGGGAAAGAAGAGTGCTGCCCTGCAGAGCACACTGGAAGGGAGAAAAAGCTAATCCAAATCAGTAATCTTTTTATTCCTCAAAGAAAGTTTGTGTGGTTTCAAATCCATTCATCTTCTGGTTTTTGCAACGTGGAAAGGGCATCTGACCCTGTTAATCTAACAGCAGGAACGTCTTAACAGAGGCTGTTAATTCCAGCCCTTGGGTCTTTGCACTCAAGTTGGCGAGACACCAACCAGAATGCTCTGGAGTAACCTCTTCAGCTGTGCTTGTGTGGCAGGCAGTGCCAGCTGTGCAGAGATAAACAGAAGTTAACCTTGGTGTACCCCTGCAAAAAGACCTTTGTCACCTTCAGGGTTCAGAGCAGTCCTCAGCCGAGCACAGCCTTGGGGAAGGCTTGCAGCACCCCTGTATGGGAATGGAGAACAAGAGGCAGTCCTGGGGAAACCTGTAGCTATAGCCCGAGGTTACAGAGACAAATGCCTGTGAGTTTAAGGTGGGGAGGGCAGAGAGGCAGGTGGAGATCATTGAATGGTCTGCACCTCAGTACCCCTAGGAAAAGAAAGGAAATAGGGGCAGCAGTAAGGTGGAAATAGGACAGGATGGCAGAGGATCCACAGCAAGAGGGAGCACCTGACGGAAACACACAAATTCTGGCTGTGTGTCTGACAGAGAAACAGGAGACCAGGGCAGAAGGGAAGACATAGGGCAGATTGCAAGGAATTTCTGATGGACTCCTCCTAAGAGTGGCTGAACAGACATGATCAGCCCAGTGCAAGGAGCTAGGAAATGAGCAGTGATAGTTCTCCCAGAAAGCATCTGTAAAACATCAGATATTGTCAATCTACACCAAACTTCAGCATGGGAAACTATTATTCTAAATCTAGATTAAAAAAAAAAAAAAAGCTAAGTCAACTATTATTGGCATGACTATGTTGTCCTTAGATAATATTCCTTTTGGACTTTCTCAGTATCAGGTAAAGTTTATGGCACCTCTGTAAGATACCAATAAGACAAGTAACTATAATTTTGCAGATGAACAAAAAACATGAGAAAAAACATGATTTAAGTCAAAGTCACATAAAAGACTGTAAATGCCTACATGCCAGGAAGGAAATTCAAACCATTTTTTCTTAGCACTGCTCCCAAGGCACTATGAAATTTAGAAAAATCTGAAATAGTAGTTTATAATATTATAATAAGCAATTACAAAATCTCTCAATGATTCATTGAGTGACTAGGTAAGAAACATACACATTAGCAATCTGTTCATCTCTAATTACCTAAAATAACTGATAAAGTTTGAACTGTTGTAAGTTTATGTGTGTACAAAGGTTGTACTGTTTGCTCCCAACGAATCCCTGATTCTAAACATATCAAGAAGTTATTTCTTCCATAGAACATGGACTCATATCAATTAATGTCTTGCAGTTGATTTGACCAGTATCGATAAACAAACTGCAGAAAAGGAGATGGAAAGCAGAAAAAGAGCAAATGCTCTTGCCAACTTGTTCCTAGAAAAAGTCAAACATTTTGATGATTTCTTATGGAAAGCTACTGAAGGAGACAACACTGAGACCACAGTCAGCAAGCAGAGGTAAAGAAAAGAGTGTTGTACAGAAGATCTGGAATAATAGCTACACCCCGTGCTAATTTGTTTTTTTTTTCTCTTTTTCTTCTGGGCAGGTCTCATTTAAATTCAGAAGAGGCTATCAATATGCCTCACCATTCAAGTGATCAGTTACCAGGAGCCTTAAGACAGTTCACCGTATTATTAAGGTAAATTTATCTTCAGCACGAACAGTTATGTATCATGCCCATTTGTATTTCAAATCATCAGAAAGAAGCACAGAATGTCCCACACCAATTGTCTTCCTTCAGGCTTTCAGCAATTTAGACCTGAAATACTCGGTGGCTACAGGTGCTGCATAGATTTAATTAGGTAAAATCCTTTACAGAAACAGGGAGCCCAACTCCTGTCCTAGCCAAAGCCAGCAAGTTCCAATAATTGATTTTTAACACTGTTTGGGGCTATGTGTCTGAATATAACTGGCATTAGTAAATATTACATCTTATGGTCAATATTGCTGTTTTCCTAGTCGTCAGGTCTCCAATGACTTCAGAGATCTTCCAACATTATTAATCCATGGATTTGAAGCCCTTCTTATGTCATTATTAATTGGATTTTTGTACTATGGCCATGAAAAAAATGGACTCTCTATTCGTGACACAACAGCACTGCTGTACATGATAGGTGCCCTAATCCCATTCACAATAATTTTGGATGTTATTGCCAAATGTAAGTGTCAGTCTTCTTGTAAATGCTATAAGGAATCAAAAAATTATTAAATCTATGAAAAAAAAACTAAACTTACTAATACAACCCAATGTGTTTGTTCCTTCCCTGCAGGTCATTCAGAAAGGGCAATGCTTTATCATGACTTGGAAGGTGGAATGTACTCTGTTAGCCCATACTTCTTTGCTAAGGTAATTGGTTTTGTTGCCAGGAAATACAAACAGCTGTCTTGAACATTAAAAAACACAAGCAAACCAAAGCCTTGTTGTATAAATAATCACATTCATATCTGACTTTGTTCTTTTGTGTCTGCCAGCTAAGGCTATCAGTCTTGCTTCCTTAGTATTAATAGATTATGCCTCACACTACTTTAGATCTTTGCCATAAGCCATGGCTGAGATCCTACACCAGAAATGCCAGAGAAGAACTTTTCACTGGGTTCTTTGGCCAAAATGTGAGAAATCTCAGACTCAGATTTCTGGGTTTAGACAATTTTACATACCTGCATATTTAATTCACCGAAGCATCTCTGAAAGTTTGCTTACATATCTTGATCTGTAAAACAAAACATTCGTATCAAATGCCAGAGGTAAAACAGAAATGACAAAATGCTGTGATATTTCCAGTAGTTGTTTGGGCCTGTATTGGTCCGAGGTAAAAAATGTATTACATGCACAAAGAGCCAGAGTTTCTAGAATTAAATTTAGAACTTTTTAAAAACTACATTCTCTTTTTCACAAGGGTTTTGAATAATCTCTTCTTTGTGATGTTAGATGAGTTCTGCCTGCCATGGCATCTGTAATTTAGGTTTCCATTTCTGCACAAGATTTTAAATGCTTATTAGTGGTTGCCAGAGAAAAATATTCTTTGCATTGTGTCACAAAGATTGCACATTATTCACAGAGAAATCGATGTAATTTGTTACAACCTTAGTATTAGAGGATAGTAGCAACCCTCTTTGGAAGAACTAATACTCTCTATATACTCCTTAGATATTTGAGAAAATCCCAGTTATGCTTTTGTTGTACAATTAATCAAGTTGCTAACTGGACTGTCTTTGGGACAAGGTGAGGAAGGGACCAACAGCCAAATTTGTCTCAAATTTGATCTCACACTGCTTTCAACCAAATTGGGGCAAAACATTCAGTTGCCATGAGTCAGTATTACTGTTATCAAGCACACCAGTTCTCAGCAAAAGCGTCTTACATTCTTAGAAGCTCCCAAACCTGTAACAAAACAAGACATCTAATCGGTAACAAGAATACTCTCCATTTAACAATTAGTTATAGGCATTGTCACAACTGGAGAAAAAATTAGCGAGGATTTGTTTCTGTTGTGGGTTGGTTTTGCATGTCACTGACAACCCCTAACAGGGAGATGATTGCATTCTAAGGGAGTATTTCCTACAGCTTTCATAAGCAGTCCATAAGTACATTAAGGCACGTCTCATGTATTTTTGTAATTATCATTCACCTTTTTCTCTCTTTTTGTATTTTCTTTTTCATCTTCGCAAACAGATTCTGGGGGAGCTCCCAGAACACTGTGTTTTTGTTATAATTTATGGGGTTCCCATCTACTGGCTGGCAAACCTTGTTCCTGAGGCAGAACATTTCCTGCTGAACTTCCTGTCAGTGTGGCTGGCTGTGTACAGTGCCCGTGCCATGGCACTTTGGGTGGCAGCTCTGCTGCCCACCCTACAGCTCTCGGCCTTCTTTGGCAACGTCCTCTTCACATCATTCTACCTGAGTGGTGGCTTTGTGATAAGCCTGGACAGCCTCTGGACAGGTAAGACAAAGCTGCCACCTTTTCTCCAAAATGAAACATCAATGGCTTTCATCAGTGACAGTGTGTCCTGTGCGGGAAAACTCAGCTTTATTCTTACCTTTGTAATTATCTTCTTGGATGGTGATAGTGCAGTCAGGTCATTCATTTTATATCCATTTCTCCATCTGAAAATGAGGCAACAAGAAGTTTGGTCAAAAAAGCACTTGCGAAAGCCTGGATTCTTACGTGGTTGCTAAATTCTTCAGTGAAAAGAATTGTATTCAAAAGATGAGGATGGAGCTCCAGGAAGACTTGGTTGACAGGGGGAGTTTGATGGATATGGATATTAACTAACTCCTGATTTCCTGTCTCCATGTAACTATGTAAAGTATATCTGCCATTTTGTCCAATAATAAACTGTTACATGTTTACAGCCTCTGGCTGTCAAGAAGTGAGACAAACCTGCTGTATTTGGCAGCAGCACAGCAGTATTCGAGGTCTCAGGTTTTGTGTGTGTATCAATTTCTCTCATTTTCTTTTTCAGTTCCTTTCTGGGTTTCAAAAATCTCTTTCCTCAGATGGAATTTTCAAGGAATGATGCAAGTTCAGTTCACTGACACCACATATGAGCTGGCTGTTGGAAACACTACTTTTCAAATACCAGGAAAACTTGTAAGTCAGTAATAAAAATTGTTGCACACATTTCATAAGCAATTAGAATGCTATTTATATGCCTGTCATATAATAGATGGTGTAGGCCTCAAATTTGGCAATTACAAAATCAACACATGAAGTGGTGTTACACTTGGTTGTAAATTTGTTCCTAAAGATGGCCTTACAGCAGTCACTCCTTCTATGCCTTTCTTTTAGTTGAAGAGAAAAAACAAAATAATAAAGGGCAACTCTTTCCTACACCAGCCCTACACCTATGCACTTGCTGAAATCATTTAGAAGTTGAAGTGTGTTCTTCTGAAATAGGAATAGTGTAGCTGCAACCCTCTATCAAACAACCCTGGAAGTAGGAATAGTGTAGCTGCAACCCTCTATCAAACCACCCTGGAAGCTACACCCAAGCTGTAAACCAGGGGAAAGGCATCAGGGGCCAGGGAAGCTCACACATAAAACACTTCACAGATCCAGCGTGCAAGTTTTTTGTATTTTCCTAATTTTGTGTTATGGGTCATTACAGATCATTCAGGCTCTGGACCTGCACTCCCACCCTCTCTACGTGAGCTACCTCGTCCTGACTGGCATCATTTGCAGCTTCCTGCTTTTATACTATTTATCCCTGCGCTTTATCAAGCAGAAATCAACCCAAGACTGGTAAGAGCAGCGGAGGCAGCAGGTGACGGCCTCCCTTGCAGGAAGGCGGGGAAGAAGGGTCCCGGTGCGGGTGCCCCGCAGCCGCCCAGGAGCAGCGCAGGAGGCGGGGAGCGGTGGGCGCCGGCAGCCCGGCTGCCACAGGATGGCAGCAGAACCCCAGGAGTTGGGATGCGGGCGGGAGCCTGCCATGGACCGGAGCTGCAGTCTGGGATTGGGGTCGGGGTGAGCTTTGGGGTTTTTGTTTGCTTCATGTACGGGTCTCATAAGTGACAAGGCGCTTATGAGTTCTGCACATCTGGAAATAGTCTGAGCTATGGGCCACCGCTACAAAAGGACCCATCGCACTCTGTAATAATAGCTGATGTTTTAGTCCATAATGTTTGAACATACAGTGATCACATACTTAATTCAGAGGGCTACAAGAGAGCAGGATCAAAACACTACTTTCTGTGGCATGTATGACATTTAACACGTTAAGAACAGTGCAGAGGAAAGCAACACAGAAGATTTCACAAGTGCTTCAGGAGAACATGCAAGGATGGAAAACACAATTGTTAACTACTCTGTGTTCTGATTTCTTATGTGTTCTACAGCTTTACTTCTGTGTTTTAAAGCTTTGCCTTTGTGTTCCAGTAATATGCTGATGATGCCCAAAACAGGTATTTGCTCACTGTAGAGATGATACCTTGTAACAAATAAAATTGTCTCACCTTCTTGGATTTATTTTTACAATTTACCAACTGATTGCTATTAATGACATCTTTCTCCATTGCAATACAAATTATAGCAATTTGCCAAGTTTGCTTCCTAAGGTTCTCAGGTAGAAGACACCAACCTGCCCCTGAGGAATTAAAAATCTAATGATGCAACCTATTAATGCTTGTCATAGTGCACCTAGTTATGCTCAGAAAATGAGTATCAGTAAATAAATGGCCGTAATTCACAGAGTCGTGGTAAGTGCATGTGCTAATTAGGTGTACAGTTGCTGTGAGCATTTTGTAAGATTAGCTTGCTAGCTTTTAAACGTTTAGATGCATATCTCTATTCTTATATACAGAAACTCAAAGCAGATTGTCTACTTGACTTTCATTTGCATGTTGTACACAGTGGAAAACTCCTAGTGTAATCAGCTCGAATGTCCCAGATACTGTTATGTAAATCCTGAGGTTTGGTTGTTCTTGGTTTAAGAAATAGGAATGAAAGAACAACTATGTTTTATTACTCGATTTGGCAATTAGGACTGCCACACTATTTTCCACAGGTTCCATGTTGTAATAAATTCCCAGGAAGACCCTGGTCTAAAGATGTTAAGCAGGTCTGATAAAATAAGTTCTCCAGCGCCAGGCAGCAGTAGAAATCCAAAACACTCCAAGGTTCTTCTAAGGTGAATTCTACCATTTCTTTCTGGTTCTGCTGCATTTGAGTTCAAAAAAACCCCACTTGATCTGATCTTAGTGCCATTTTGAAATTATCAGATTTTCACTGCCTTTTAGTGGCAAAGCCAATTCTTTCAGTCCAATTCAGCATCATTAAATTGTCAGAATAGCAGCTTCCTGTTTGAGTCTTAATTATTCCTTTTTATTATATTTAAGACACTTAATTTTTTTTAAAGTGGTTTACTCTTCTTTGTAATGATCTGTTGTGATTAGAATCTCTTTTATATTACACTGAAGTTTTAAGGGTATATATTGGTACTTCTAGTCTAAACCTCTATTTTCAAGGTATTTAGAGGATTAAATTCTAGGCTGACTCTCTGTTGTGAATTCACTTTGATGTTTAATAAAAAAAAAAGGAGCGACACAATGGGAGAAATTAAAGACATAAGGGACAGCTCTGAATTTTAGGGGCATATTGTCATGCACAAAAATCTTCAGGCATCTAGATAAGAATATACCATAGCCTTAACTTTGAATTTCCTTCCTTTTGTGAAATTAGTCAGGCTGCTGACATTACTTAAACAGCCTTTTTCAATTTAATATTCCACCCTCTTACCATTATGCAGCAGGACCAAACGGTGTGAGTGTTTCAGAGGTGGTGTTATGACAAGGGTGGATGTATCCATAATGGGGACTTGAGCGGTGAGCCGAGGAACAGCCCGCGTGCAGAGTGCGGGAAGAGCTATCATAGGATGTGGCCAGGCCTCTGTTTACATAGAGAAAGCTCATATTCTATATACTACAATTACATTAGCACACTGCCTGTGATCATATCTTGTTTCCTTGATGCCGAGAGATGGGGAATATAGGCTGTGATTATTGTTACAGGCTTTAGCAATAAGAAGGTAGGAGCCTTGAAATACCAGCAATTAGCGTTCATGCCTAACAATAGCATCCATGGGGCTGTGTACAGAGAAGAGCTCAGGGAAGAGTGGGTGGATGACACACAACCTGCCCCACTCACACTGCTGCCAGTTGCAAATAATGCAAGTTTAGGGGAATGAAGGCCCTCTCAGCCAGTGAAGGTCATGCTGCATGCCTTGGCCTCTGCTCACACTTCCACAGTGGAGCTGCTGCTGCAAAAGCAAATGGTTGGTGAGGCAATAGAAGTCTTCCCACGAGCTCCAACGAAGGCTAAAAGTTGTAACTGAATTTCAGCACAGCTTTGCTTTCCAAGTTTGAGAGCAGCCATTCCTTTTCCTTAGACTGTATCCCTGTATCAGCAGCAGCTCAGTGTGCCCTCCTGACTGCACTCCCTGTATGAGTATAACCAGAGTTGCTGCAGTCTACAACAATCTCAAAACAGAGACTAAACAACACAAGGAAGACACTGCCCAAAACTCACTGTACTGCCCACTCTGTCCAAAACTCACTGTATTGCCCACTCCGGAGGGCCAGCACAATGTTATGGACTTCAGCAATGTGGTAAGGCAGATGTGCCACTCCGGCAGAGCACTGCCTACCAGTCCAACTGTGCCACCATCCAAGGATTCCCCAACTGCTGCTGTCTTTGCTCTCCCTATATCCTCCCTGGCCAGCTCTAGAAGGGATCTCCTCAGCTGTAAGTCCTGGTCCCTGCTCCTGCAGGCAACCAAGTCAATGCAAAAACTGGTTTTGAACTGGCACCACGTTTAATTGGTCACAGGGTTTCCAGGTTGTTTTGTCCAGCTACTGTGAACTGTGCACAACCCAACTACGGGGCAACAGGCTATGGGGCTGCAGTGTGCAGATGCGTCCAATTTGGGAATGGGATTATCAAATACAAGTAACAATGACATTTGTAAGGAAAATTCACCAAATTTAGAAACACACAAGTTGTTGGTTACATGGATACTGATCTGTTAAGAAACAGATTTAAAAATTGTCTTTATTAGTTTAGTACTTAATACAGCAAGAGGTGGGAAGTTCTTCCCCAATTTCCACTCCAAGTTTATGCAGTCTCTACGGCAAAAGGACAAACTCTTTTAGCACTGGAAAATGGATTATAAAAACACTGCCCTGCATATTGGCTCACGGGTAGTGTTAGTCCTCCAAAATATTTTTAATTTCTCCTTGGGGAAAGACTAGCTTTCACTATGGCTAACCTAAATTAGTAAGTAGTTGCCAAAAGTTTCATTTCATATTTGTTCATTCCAAAATCCCTTCAGAAATAAAAAACCCCAAAACATTAAATTCCTTTAAAAAAAATCACAGACAATACACTACGCATGGAGATTCTTTGGGTAAGAAATTGCAGGTGTTGGTGCGTCCACTTGTACCAGAAATAACAAACCTTTCAGGTTATAGCCACAGTGATTAATTTTAATGGCAGTAGACAAGAAACAGTGTACACAGAGCTCTGTGACATGCTGCTTTTTTTTTTTATATACTCTGAGAGCCAAGACAAGCCCTTCACGTGTTAGCAGCTATTAATTAAGGCAACAATGTTTAAGCAGTGGGTTGAGGTAATTTTAAAACTGCTTAACCCTTTTCAGAACTGCTGAGCTTTAGAAAGCACACATATATGTGTGTTTGTTCATATTAATATGTAGAAGTATCTACATGAATGGATTACATACATATGTATATACACACATAACTCTATGATTGCTCTTTTCTTTTTTTTGTAGAGAACATTTAAAAAGCAGTTCAGATCCATAATTTATAGAAGTGCTGTTGCCAATTCATATAATTAATTATAAGACTGTTTGTTGACATTTATTTTGTCATTAAATCAAACTTAAAGGTTATTTTGAATTGCAAATTTTGTTGGCATTATTTTGCTTTCATGGCCACAATTAGATACTTATAATGCTTCCAGTGCTAAAAAACCTGCAAGTTCAAACTCTCAACATTCACACCAGCATCTCCCATCAACAACACATTTGGATGTTTTGCTCCTCTTTAAGCATCTGATCAGATTTTGCTACATTTCCTACTGCATCTCAGCACTGTTTCTGCCTCACGTTAGTTTTTCATGTTGAACAAGTGGGTTTAGAGGCCTAAATGTTAGAGTACTGGCCAGAATTACACGGTGAGTAAACAAACAATGCCACTTGCCTCAAAAATAATTTGTATTTTTTACACAAGCAAATTAGCCTGAGTTTTCAAGCAAATGCAGAGGAATTGAAAATCTATGAACATTCACAAGTAGTCAAAACCAAAATGCACAAAACATGTAATTTTCAATAAACTCCCAGTGGCTTTCAAGAACATAGAACCATACCATGTCACAGGTAACATCATCAGTCTTCAAGACAGTACCTTTACTCACTTTCACTTACTGAGGGATGGGGGAAGTGTTCAGAAAACAACAAAAACGTTTTTAAAATAGAAAACCTTCACGTTTCACTGAGAAAATCAGAAGGAAGAAAATGAAACAATGTAGCAGCACTGCTATGCCTATCTTGCCTCTACCAGCAGCTACTCCCTGACACATGTAAACATCATCCTTCTCACGATTCAATGCTGTGAAGATTGCCCTAAAAGAACTGAGTATTATCTTAATAATCGCTTTTCAACAAACACCCAAATCTTCTATGACTCAGTTAAAAATAGCCAATCGCCTTGTGGTAGTGCTTCATCTGACTGTGGAAAGGCATTAAGCCAAAAAACAGGAGCTCCAAACAAGGCAGCAGAAAAATGTGCTACACAAAATGAAAACTTTGAAGAACAAGACACGCAGTGCCCTTATTAGCTGCCACCAGGTCCTGGATGTTATGCTACACAACGCAGCCGCTGGATTTCCAGGTGGGAAAGTCAGAGGTCAAACCTGTGGTGGCCATCAGCCCAAGAGACTCTGATCTCAGCTGAGCAAGGCAGAACACCACCACCGTCTTTGCTCTTTTAGCATCCCCTTGATAGAATTATTTAATCAACTTTCCAGCTTACAGTTCGTAGCAATAGGGGCATGAGCTGCCATCCCCCTCCGAGCCACAGGGGCATTTCAGGCCGGTGGGCACAGTCTGAAAGCTGGCACTGTCCTACCAGTCCCGCAGTGATTCTGCACACAGCGCCTCTGGCCGCTCACAACACAAGCTGTACCTGCTCCCCCACTTCCCCCCAAAACTCCTACAAATAATCATGTAAAAAAGCATTTTGGCCAAGTGTTATTGTGACCAAGAAAGGTGCACTTGGCTGGTTACAGCAGAGCTCAGCGCTGCCGAACGCTTTCCATACGCTTGCTCCAGGCTCATTCCTTCTAAAAGCAAGACAAAAGAAAGGTGAATGAGTATTTTTAGCTTTATGTACTTCACAGGGAATTGCTCAGTGTCTCTGTATTAGAAGAACGCCTTGCAGCTCTGTAGTATGTTCAGTGACAGGCGCGTGATAAATTTCCACTGGAAAAAAACTCTTGAACATGACTGACAATAGTAAAGCCACAAATTACCGTAATTTTATGCCCCCTGCAGCTAGTGGTATAAAACATAGTTTTCAACCTTGTTTTTACTTGCTGAATTTAGACAAATTTATAACGTTATTGATGACAGTAAGAAAGACACTCAAATGCAGAAATTGTATTCCTTGGCATAAACACAACTGGAGCACAATATTTTATATGTACTATAGGGGATGAAAAATATGGCTGTCATTAAATACATATATATATAAAAAAGATGGAAAATGAAAGGATTCAAAATAATTAATTTCACATTATATATGTATTTATTTTCAGCTATCACACACTCTTCCTCCTCCCTGGAATGCTGAACTGTTAACCAGGTGCAGCACATGGTATTACTAGTGCTCTCTCTTGCTGAACACTAATGTTTGAAATACAGGCTGTGCCAATAATATAAAGAAAAGCAAAAACCTTGTTTAGGCAAAGTCTACAGATATATTGCTTCTGATGGATTTTCCGGTGAGTATACACTATCATATTTCTAATTTTTACAGTGTAATTTTACTTACAAAGGGTACTGAGGGCCCTAGAAATGGACAATTGCTAAATGGCCAGGCTTTACAGTTAACTAACCCCACACATGGACCATTCTAGTTACTAACTAGAGGGAGGGAAATCCCAGGAAACTCTGCAAGTAACAAGGACATTTGCATGATTTATTTTTGGTTTAGGAAGAAAGTTTTTCAGATTATGGCTCAGCAGCAGGCTCAGCAACCGGACACAGTTGCTTCAGTTACCACCTCACCTCAGGCTGCAATTTCAGTATCAGAACATGCAAAGAAATGGTGACGGCCCCAATGCTACACACGGCCCTGTATCCAGACTCCTCTTCAGAACCACCCCAAATTACACTAACACCACACTTACTCCTAAAACTGCTTTTGAATTTGAGAAATGAGAGGTTGAAGAGGCTGCTGCTGGGACAAACTTCCTTTGGTATTTCTGGCCTGTGATGATGCTCCTCTTCCTTCAGTCACCCAGCTGTGATGACAGGACCAGTGCCATCCCGACTCCCTGTGGGGGAAAGGCATGAGGGCCAGGCTTAACTCAGCAGCTCTGATCAGTCCTTCGTGGCCTCTTCCTTCACTGAGCTGGGCTCAGCAGCCAACACACCCTAGCAGCCCTTGCTGCTGCCACAGCCTTCTCCAGCAGACCTCAAGGAGAAGCAGTTGAAGAGGAGTCAGTGGGAGCCATGAGAAAGGCAAAGGTCCATGGTGGTGTCATCAACCACGGCAGCCAACAAGCTGTGGGCTTCCTCTCATGGTCATTCACTCCAAATCCCAATCACTCCCAAAGCCCGGCCTAAGGCATCACACTGAAGCTGCTGGTTTTGTCGACTGAGACCCACAACTGCCATCCTTCCCACTTTCCCTGTACTTCCAATCCCTTCAGAGTTCCTCTGCAGTCATCCTGCAGTATTTTGACAACCACTCCTCCCAGCCCCATCTCCCAATAAATAGAAATCCAGGACCCAAGAAAACAGCCTTTCAGAGCCTTCGGCAGCCTTGAAGGAGGTTGGCCAGAACAACCCTGTCCTGTCCACACTCCCCTGCTTTCCCTCCAGCCCAGACTGATTTCCATCTAGGAAGTCCACCCTCCACTCCTGCCCTCAAGACTCATCTCCAACTATCTACAACCCTTCCCAAAACTCACTTTTCAGATCTGCCCTGGTCTCATGGACTACGTGAAGAACAGCAGCTGCCAACTACTTGCAAAGCCAAGAATGAAATTTGCTGCTGGTTGTCAAGACTCATCACTGCCAAACACCGGGGTTCGCTGCTTTCTAAGCCCTGAGTTCATCGGCACTTAGAGCTGAGGGAAGTAACTGTGAGAAACACAGAGCTACAAAGAGATTTGTAGCAATCACTGCAGACAATAGCAATTCCATAGATACCAGTGCTTTATCAGTGTTCAAGAGTAATCACCTGAGAAATTGTGAAGCATTAGCCAATTGCAATATAAAGGTTTAAGAGTATCAGAGAGAAACCTTGCATTAATAGTTTTATCTAAAAGTAGATCAACGTGGAACCCCCGTCTATAGCAGGCACTGCATAAGACAGTTTCTATTATCTCATTTTCTTAATTACAGGAAACAGTAGAGAAAACTTAAACCTCAAACTTCCGTATCTACTCTTATTTCCATATCTAATGGGAAACTCAGCACTTTGCTCTTGTAGCTGAGGATCTGCACACTCAGAAAGATGCCCTCAGATTGAATTACAGTCTCAGTTGGAGCCACAAACTTAGAAGGATATTAGGTTTCCTCTGATTATTGATACACAGAAGCACTGGCAAACCACCAGAGGCTCCAGCCATTCTGGAAATACTTTTTGGCAGTTACTTTACACAGAAATTATGAGAATAATTTTAAGAAATGCAGAGAAATATTTGCTAAAAAATAGGGCTAAATTCAATGACAGTCTCGGCTTTTTCTTACATGCTTACTTTTTTCACCTTTACCGTAAAAATAAACTGCTGCGGAAAACTGGACATTCCTTCTAGATGCTGACAGATTTCTCACATTGAACAGCAAAACCTCCTGGTCACATCCATCACTTCTGTCACTTTCTCCTCTGCTGTGTTCCTGGGGAGTCCAGAAGCATCACATGTTCAAGAAAAGCACTAAGTGCTGTTATACCCTGGTGAACACACTACCAGTCTGTTCCTCTGTCAATACGTGCACTTGTGATCCTCCCTTCTCAGTTATGATCCTCCCTGGTCATGTAAACTGCAGCTGGAATCCTGCTGACTCAGGCATTCGATCTATAAAAACCCTCTGACTCTCACTGCCAGAGTCACAATCCATTCAGCTACTCCATTTTCAACAGTGGGTACGTATTAAGAAAGTCTGAAGACAGCTACTAACCTACCAAGCTGCAATTCTTGCCATAAAAAAGGGTCTCAGGAGACAATGAGTTGAACGAACTGTTTTAGTAGATAAGGATAAAACTATACCATGTAATTATCATGCTGCAAAATGACTACATTGGTAGTTAACGAGGAAACTTTTCCCGTGTTGATCTCAAAAGCCCAAAAGTCCCCTCCTCCTGCCCCTGCCTGAAGGGGAGTGGGGGAAGAGGCAAGCCCATAATGTGGTGCAGGGCACAGAAGTGAGATTAAGCAACCTCAATTCAGGCAGCAAGCTTTTCCCAGTCCTCTCAACCCCAATCAAGACACACGATTATGCAAACACATACACACTCCCACAATTTGCTTTCTACAGTAACACGTCAGGTCATGGCACGTCAGCAGGCTCTGTGCTTCCCACGGAGGCCTCTGGAAAGGCTTGCTTCCATCTCACAGACACCACACCTGGTCTGGATCTTGCACAATCCCAGTTATCCACTAGCCAGTGGCAAATAATTCTAGCCTGCTTTAAAGGGGTGCACGCTGTGGTCAGTGTGACAGAGTGCGTTTGCTCTCAGGACCAGTAAATCACCATGACAAGTTTGCAAGGCTGCCATTCTGCATTTTGTCATCCTACAGGTTTCTCTCTTTGAAGATGAAGAAATAATGAAACTGCCTACTTAACTGGTGAAGAAATGCCAACCTTCTAAACTGCACTTTCCTTCATGCTTGAAATGGCTGAGTCTCAGCACAACGATGCACAAGAAATATTATCATTTCAAGCGTGTTCTTGAAGAGTCGGCACAAATGCCGATTCTGCAAAACCTTCCCGGTATAACCTTGTTTCAGACCGAGATGATTGTGTCCCAGAGTGGCACAAATCCCTCACTGGCCCACATTTTAAAGACAGGAGAGCCTGCACTTCTCTGTGTAATCATCCCTTAACTGCACATGAAACATTTACTGGAACAAGAAATCAAAAGTATTATCACACAACAGCAGCCCATCCTTTGAATAATCTCCTTCCCATCTCTGCCACAAGGCTCCATGAGTCCAGGCTATTCCAGCGGGATCCCAAATGGTCAGCGTGTCCTTTTGCTCATTTCACTGTCACTGCTGCCACGAAACCCTGGTTCTGTTTGGTCTCATGCTCCTGCAGCGCCTCACTGACGTTTAATCGGCTCTGCAGCTGGCTCGCTCAGCCCGTACCTGTCCATGACGTCACTCAAAAGGCAATTTTGGAGCTGAAAACAATTTCATTTATACTCTTCAGTCACAGGCTATCAAATGTACTTTTTATCTCCGTAACTGCAACGATTAAATTACACAGCATGGTTCTGGCAGAGTTCAAGTCAAACCAGCTAGTAGAAAAATGCACAGATGTTAACTAGCACCAATCCTCTATGGTCAGACCCCACCGTGGGCACCAGCAACACTCAGCCCTGCATCTGGCTGTGGCCTTGTGTGCTGCTCTCCTGCCTCAGAGGGCAGCAGCCAGCAAACATGACCCCTTGGTGTAACAACTGATGGGTGCAGTACCTGATCCACAGCCTCATGAGACTTCGCCTCCTTGTCAAAAAGGGAGTTAAGATGCACAGATCTGCTGTTAACTTCCTCTGTGATGACCTGGTGTTTGCTTCAAGTAATATTCTCTTCCTTAATCCAGGTGCTAGCTCAGCTCCAGCAGCATCCGTGCCCATTTCCTCCAGTTAGGCTCAGCTGTGACGCCGCTTACAGGAACACGGCTACTGCTGTGAAATGGAGAGATTCACGAGATGACCTCTAAAAACAAGAGCTGTGGCACCAGAGAAAGGGTTGCCAACTAGTTGACACAGTCTTCAATTATGCTGCTATTACACTGAAACACATAATGTAGCTGCAGCTTTAGAAAAAAGAACCATCTCCATTTGTGAAATGAAATAAACTGAGTCCTGCCTAAGCTTGCTTTCAGATAGGGCACACAATCATTAGGCTATGAATGAAATTTCAAGCGTTAATGCCTTATCTTGACAAGCCAGGAACAAAGGGTGTGAGACGGTTCGAGCCACGTAGCTGCCGTATGTTGTCGAGTCTACGCCTGTGGAGTGATGAAGGTCACTGCAAAACCACACCACCGAGGAAGCAGACACTGCCTGCATTCATCCAGCTTGCCTGAAAAACAAAATTGACCATTCTGCCCCCTCTTGTTTAGTGAAGCCTCATTTTTAAAGTACAGAAGGATTTTTCTATGTATTTGTTAATATAATACTTAATTAAATTGGAAGTTTCACTTTAAAAAAAATTAGGTCCTGATTTCTTTCTTTGACACATTCAGATTACCATACTAGTCTTGCAAAATTTTGCCAAAACTTTGTGTGCACACATGAATTTTTAATTACCACAATTTTGCCTATGTGGGAAAACCTAAGAAAGATAACGTTAAGATATGGCTGAAAATGTAGAGATTAATAAACAAAGCTATGAAATGCACAGAAATAATCTTTCATTTCGTTAAAAACCTGTCTGAAGTACTCAGTAGGCAACATGTTCCATTTGCAATACCAACGTGCACATTTGTGAGTTTCCATCCTATGCACAGAGATAATGGAAGTATTTTCTAGCTATTATTTAATCTTTGTAACTTAGACGTGTCTTATTTTCATGATCACACAACTCTGGGCTCTAAAATATCCTATCAGAGTAGCTGTACTCCCACATTCCTTCAAATAAAGCATGCAAACCAGTCTCTGAGCAAGGAAAAATTGCTACCCCTGCAAAGAACAGGCGCTGCTTTGTTTAAAGGGCGTATTTTCATGGATGTGTAGTTCTTGTATCCGTAAAATCAACTGGACTAACAGTTATGAGAATGAAGATGCTATCCCACTACAACACAAGGCTAGTGTAAAAAGGTGAAAGTATTTTGTCTTTACTTTATGTGTAATATTGAACACCCTACCAAGATGCTTAACACAAGAAAGTACAATTAGGAGAAAACTTAAAAAATATGTTTATTTTCTGTGTAGATACAGCTGAATCCTGAAGATGACGTTCTTCACCCTTATACTTCACCCCAAAGTACAGTGACCAGGCAAAGAACAAGGGATTAGACAGTCTCCTTCAGTTACAGTTCCAGCAACTTTCTTAATATACATACATCTGGCAAATCAACAAGGGCAAAAAAACAGTTGAGTTTATAGCAGATCATACATCAAAACAGAAATATCTCAGAAAACTGCATCTTGATATTTCATTAGCAATTTAACAGCATTTCTATTAATGAATGTTTCTATCAACTGCAGTCACGGAAAGTGATGTTAATCACAGATTTAAATTAAAAATTACACATAGCATGCTTTTTGAAGTTTTTATTGAATGTAGTATTTAAACAATTTCATAAACAACTAAATCACAAAACTGTCTGTTCATGATGCTTCCAATTTTCTGTTCCTCCATTTTTCCACATAGAACTTGAATGTCTCCTATAAACAGAGTAGAATAAACAAGTTCAGCCGTGTTTCAACTGAAAAGTTACTAAATCTGAACAAAGTCTTACGTCCTGACAAAATCTATTATTCTCTGTCATGCAAAACTAGATCTGTATTGAAGTCTGTATAATTAGGAAAAATACCAGAGAGAGTGAATAAAAGGAAAAGGAAAACCTTGCCAAAAATGCATAATGAAGCTTCTGTTACTAAATGCAATAATATAATCAATTTCATTTTTAAAATAAAAATACTTTTTAACTTCAACCTGCAATTGTGTCAAAAAAATTGAAATGCTTTTAAAGACCAAGCTGCATTAGAGAAAAATTGAACAGGGAAATCAGAAAATGAATCATCCCAGTGACTTGGAAAAAACACTTATTTTCCCTAGCTACATATAAGAAACAGACATCCTAGGTTTTAAATTTACAGTCCGAATAAAAATTCGGATTATAAATTATGTCACAGCTGCAGAAAAAACCACCATAGCCACTGAAAGGCTAAACCAAATATTTTGCGCCAAAATTTTCTCCAATTCTTTACAAAATTAGGAAAGAAAATCACATTTATCATAAAGCAATATAGAGAAACAGTATATAGCCAGTCTTTACAGAATTATAGGAGAACATTTCTTTTAGAATATAAAAAAGTGGTGAGAAAACAGCAATAAAAAGTTTGCTTAGAGAATGGAAAATATAATGTCTTCAAATTTTGCTCTGCAAAAATGGTACTAGTAGACTATTAGTCAAAGGAAAGATGCAAAACTATTTGCAGTCTTGACAGATTTAATATCGTGCTGTTTGTCACCCTCACATAACATGTATCTGCACAGTTGCATACGTATGTTGGCAAGGCAGCTAGAAGCAAACCTGCAATAGAAAACTAATTCCTACAGTTCTAAAATTCCATCCTACTCGTGCAGCAACTTATACTAGACACCAAACACTAATTAATGAAACCTAGAAGCCATTAATTGTTACTGAAACACATTCTGTAAGCCTTTTCAAGTCCAATTGCTTAGATAAATGCCCCAAGGAGATTTGCTAAAGGTACACCTGAAGATGAGTGCCTGATAGGAATGAGGTAGTTGAAACATCGTAAGCCCCAAGAGGTTTCATTTTCTCAAGTCAAATCCAATGCAAGATTACCATAGCTCCCACAACACCCAGACTTCATACCTTACCTCCTTTGAGGAGTCTCTGCAGAGACCTAGTCCCTATGTCATTACTCATGCAATTTGTTTTATTAACATTGAACACACACGACTCTGCAGATCTATTTCTTTATTAGGAAATACTCACAGGGGGTTCAGTGAAAGGGACAGGCTCTCCTACTTTCTTCAGAAAAGTTGCTAAAGATTTCAAAGCGATCTCGTGCAGCTCTATATTCTTTGCTTTTGTTTTCTCATACGTAGCCTTTACAGAAGCAACATCACCATCCAGTTCTGAGGGAAAAAATAAAGCCCAAAAAATCTCAGTGGTTACTTGTTTCTCTTTCCACCTGTTTTCACTCATGCTTAACCATTGACTTCTCTGCTGCTCAGACATTTGCTTGTGAAGCATTGGGATGAAACTGAAGCGACCCCTGACAGTTTCACTGCTGTCCCCGGGGTCCTAGAAGCAGCACAACAGTTCCTAGCACCTTGTGAACATCAAGGAAGCCATCATGTCCAGTTAAATTCATTCTGTAGCTCGGGAGAACACAAACACCTGCAGTATGGGAGCTGTCTCAGGTTTTACTTGTTCACATTTGGAAACATCATCTTCACAACCATAGGAGCTATAAAAACAATGGTTCCTAAAGAACAAAAAAAGCCGTATGCAGAAATGGATAGCCTGTGTCCCTTTCTCGTGAGAAAAAGCTTCCCACTCACATCTGGCAAGTGGCTGAGCTCCTGTTTGAATGTGGGAGGCTACTGCAAAAACTGCATGAAATGACAGCTTAATGAAAGCATAGAAATCGTTAACTTTCTACAACTTTAAAATAGATTTATTGTATGGGAAACACCAACAAAAAGAGCTAATACTTAGATTGCATTTAATGGACCACGCAATTGTGATTTTACATATTCCTTTTTTCTAAAAGGTATATAGCAAAGGATTATGCATCTCACCAGACTGAAGGAAAGCTAGCCCTGGCAGTAGATCACATCCCAGGACAAGTAAAGGAGTAAAGGTCCTTTTATTTGTTCCATCATGGATGCCTGACAGATGATCAAACTTCCTTCAGCTGTGATCTATGTTCTACTATATCTTTGCCGAACACAAACAATTATAATTTTCTTTGCCCATTTATTTTAATCATTAGAAAGAGTAACCAATCATGGTAATAACAACACTCTGCCACGTTTCAGAGCCTTTTCTAACTAATTAATAATAACAATGGCCTGAAAGGAGAATCATTATGCTACTACAAGGTTGGATTTGGCTCAAAATAAAAAATCATGTTTGAAAGCTTACTAACTTAAAAAAAAAAAAATCTTTGCTTTAAAAGATCTTATTTCTACCCCTCATGGCTAGAGCACAATCTAAGCACAGCCTTCTCATTTTCAGTTGTGCTAAATATTTTGCTGATTGTCTCTTTAACAGTCAAATGATCAATGTCTCATACAGGTGAGATGATTGCACAGAATAACCTGGGAACAATTTTTAAAACTCTTCATGCTGCTACTGAATGTCTCCTCTAGAACCTGCAAGGAGCCAGGCACATCTCTGCCTGAAGAGAGTACAAGCAGCATCTATTCATACACAGTGTGGCTTCACACGTTCAGTACACTCTAACCACTCTTTTAGGTATTGTGGGGCAAGTGATTGACTCTGCAATCTCTTTATGAAGCTGCTATACTATGATGGAGTTATGAAAGATGGTGAAAGACTTACTAAGTTCACTTACAGAATTTTTACTGAGGTAAAAGCAGCACAGGACCAACGACAGCATAAAGTAGCAAGTACAGTGCTGGTGACAAAAGGGCAATTTTTTGTTTTATATAAAAACATGTTGGAAAACTTACCCTGCTGTGAACCTGAAGCTATCTGTCACAGGGCTAAACGATTTTGGTAGTGATTGCTTTTTGGAATTTTACTAAGCAAGCAAATTTTCTAAGTTAGATAACACATCATGGGACTTCTACAACTTGATTTAAGTAAGTTTGTATTGGTTTAACACCATACCTTGGATTTGTGTTTGAAGTGTTTTACCTAATTATTCCTATTTATCTCCTCTGTGACAGACTGGAGCACAAGGGCTTCTGTCCTTGTACTTTTTTTGCTTGTAACACGTGTGAAAATTATTTACTCTCTGTAATAAAACTGGAGGACAGTATCAGAGTACATAAGGCTCTATAGCACAGAGATGCAAGCTTCCAACTGAGTGTTTGCTATAGGAGCTGTAGCTCCTGGTTTGTCAAGAGTGCATCTTGCAAATAAACATAATTAAACAAACAACTTGATTTTTTAGAGGTGCTCAACTCTGACTTCAGCTGTAAGGAGAACTGATGAGTACTTCAACTATTTATGCAAATTCAAATGAAGGCATCTGAAATACTAACTTTGGCTAAATTACAAGATGCATAAAGAATTTACACTAATAAGAATAAGATCCTTTTGTATTACTGAACCACTTATGATTTTCAAACACACACACACACACACACACAGAACCAGTATTACTACATGTTTTGGGGGAAAAAAGCTAGATTCATTTTAAAAGCCATTCATTCCTACAGTGTTTTTCCCCATGGGTTAGGATGGATTCCTATTCCATGGAGCCCCTACTCTAGGTTCTAAGTAAAGGATTCCCAGCTTGTGTCAGCTGGTTGCTCTTCCACCCTAACAGCTAGGACAGCACCCAGACCCAACAGACTGAAACAAGAAAAACCTCAGATAACCCCTGCACCTCTTTATGACTTGAACTGTAAAGCAAGCAACGGCTTGCATGACCTTTCTGAATGTCTCAGGAGGTCTTACTCAAACACCATTCCAAGGAGAGTCACTTACCATAACATCTCAAGAGGTGCCGGTACACCACTGCTGGATTGAGATGCTCAGGAATCAGTTCTAGAAGTGCCTCAATCCACTTTGCCTGTGGAATTCAATGCACAGACAAAAACAGCATTAACTAGAAATCTTAAAAGAACAAAATAAAGTTGCCAAAGTCAGAACAGTGATTGCACATTTTTTAAGTGAAATGAACTGTATTGGTAACAAGGAATGGACTGTGTGACTCAAAGTACGCACAATAATTTCCTTCTCAAAGTTTCATATGCAGATATGAAATTATAGAAGAAATTAAGCACAAAATGCAATTAATGTAATAAGGGTCTAAAATCCTTACTCAAGAATCCTAAACACTAGTGTCTCTTTTTTTTTTTTCCAGGTAGGTAATTAATGTATTAATGAGAATATGGCAGGATTTCAACCAATTTAGGAAAACTGCAAAACACTCAGCATCTTTCAGTGACCTAGAGGTCAATGGAAGCTATGATCAATGCTTAGAAGGAGTCAGATCACTAACTAATGTACTTAAATCTGCCACCTCCTTCCGTCAGCCTCTGATTCCAGTTTCAAAAATTCTCAGGTTTTAAATTAAAAACAGTTTATTGAAATTAAAAACATCTTTATCACACACTACCAACATCGATGTGTTAGTAAAATTTCAGCTTGATGAGCTGGGAAACTTCCAACATTTTTAGTTCCTTCTTATAGACACCAAACAATATTGATAAATATGATAATGTGAATATTATCTATAATATTCACATCATATTTATCATCATCACTTCAACAGAAGAACTTTAAATCTATTAATACTTATTGGCAATTCCCACAAAACATTTGCCTCATTTGAAATATATTTATTCTAGTTTGTGTGCTAGCTGTCTCCTGATGCTGCTCCTCTATGAGAGAGGAATCCATGTGGTTTTGCTCGGGTGTGTATTTCAGGGTTTTTTTGGTTGTTGTTCAATGTTGCGTTTGAGAGGTGGGGGGGTGTTGGAGAGGTGGGGGGGGGTTGGAGTTTTTTAGTGTGTGCTAAGGCTTTTTCGTTTGGGTTGGAGTTTTTTTGTTGGCCTTTGGATTTGTGTTTTATTTGTTTTGGTTTTATTTTGTTTACTTTGAGGGAGCCATATGAGGAGGGAAGGATAGGAGTAGAGCAAGCACATAAACGAGAGCATTTCAAATTACAGGGAATGAGCACAAAGCCAGGAATATAAACAGATGCTCCAACTAGATACATGTCCAAACCACCATAACAAGTAATATGAAAAGTGTCTTTTTATGTAAACACAGAGGCATTTTATCATTAGAGAGAGGCTGAGGTTTTAGCTTGCATTTGTATTCATACAATGTAGCGAATAAATAAGGACTGATACTGAACTGGACAATGCAGTAACACATTTTAAACACAATGTTTGTAGAATCTACAGTGTAACATCAAAAATGCGGGGAAATAACTGAAACAATAGAAAAATATTAAGTACACCCTCCTTTCCATCATGCTCCGTAATGTGAACTGTTCTTTAAATGTAACCAGCTCTGCAAATTAACTTCCCCCCTCCCCAAGAAACCCAGTAAAGCTGTCAGCTGTGAAGTTCCAAACACTTAAGCAGAGGTTGATGAAATAGTACTTTGCTACATACAGAATTGTATACATGAAAAAAATATTCTACCTGTCCAGGTTTAGATGCTGCTCTAGCCATAAAACGGCCCAAAGTTCTCTTCTCCTGAACTATTGCATCCCACCTCTGAAGACAAAGAAATCATTAATGTAGCAGACATGAGTAGGTTACTGATAAACAAAATGAAGGTGAAAATTTCCAATTGCAGATGCTTAAAACAATATACTAATGTATTACCTATTTACAAGGTAAATAATTGACTATTAGTTTGAAAAGAAAACCAAAAAAACAACCACAAACCAACTTTATTTAATACACTTCCTTGATAAACATTTTTAAAATGGTAGGTATAAAGTTTGTTTAAAACAATAGGGGAAAGAATTAAACTAATACTTCAATATACCACAAAAAAGAGGTTTAGGACTGCAAAAGAATGAAAAAGAGAAACACTATTCCTCTCCAATTATACTGCCAAGCACTCACAAGTGAGCTAGGGATCATAAGGTTAATTATACATTTAATAAGGTGTCAGAGAGATAACTGCTCGTTTCTTTATAAAAATTAAAATGTACAAAGCAAGTTCTCTTTAAAGTATAATTACCTACACTTATGCATACAAAGGACTGATTTCAATCTCTCTATTTTATAAAAGGCTTTAACTGCAATAGACAGGGTTTGAGAGAGAGAAGTTGAACTTAGAAAAGTTTGAGACAGACCAGATAAAAATCAAAAATATATCTTACTTTGGAAACAAGGACAAAATAAAATATACAAGACAATATTTAGTGTATGTTCCTCAAAGATGTCAGCCTTAAAAAAGGCTCTTAACAATACACAGTGTGGGTTTTTTCCCAGCTGCAGGATATCAGTACCAAAATGCACAGGAAAAAGAGAGTATTGTGCATATGAAAACACATACCATGAATTTCCTACAATCAATTAGTATTGTAGACATATGCAAACAAGAAATTTTGGGTTATGCCATGATGAGTATTCTGTATAAGTAATATGGTTTACAAGCTCTTTAAAGTCCAGGTGAGAAGGTGTGAAGGTTCATTCCTTCAGGCAGACAAAAAGTGACTCTACAGTGCTAAACAGGGGCAAAACACTGATGAGACAAACTTGAAACATTTTATTGCCAATTCTAGCCATTCTCACCTGCTCTAAGTACTCTGAGAGGAAAGAGTCTACTTGGAGACATGCTATCCACAGCTCCCTTTCATGCTGAAATATCAAATCACTTCTGACTCTCATCAGTAGAAGTATTCTCCCTCCAGACAGTACAAAAGATACTGCTGCTGTTTCATAAACTTTTAAATAGACTCTTAGATGCATTTCTGAAAGCAAGGAGTCTCCATGTATATACTAATATTTCAGATTACAAGCAAAATAGTTAATTTAGATTGTTGTTTACTTTCCAAGAAATAACAATGGAGAGTGATCATTCCTGTTCTCCAGTTAGCTATTAGTAAAATACTTGATCCACACAGCAGTCACAAATTTTTAACACAGCTCAACGTTTTTCCTGAGCCATAAAACCCCCAAATTTTCTCATACACACAGAAGTTCCAACTCCAGCTTACCTGTAAATACCCACTTATAATGAGGTATTTTTAAATTGTCCCTTAAGATACAGTGTATACAATGTTATTTCAAGTATGCTACAGAGCCTATGAATTTAATTCTAACAGTTGGATGCTGTTGTAACAAGTTTCAGTAATATATGAATGGTTATTATTCCATGTTTTGGAAAATTTTAAGAACACTATGATTTTACCTAAAAATGAAAAAATCCTCACCTTCACAAAAGCAAAAAACTGTACCCAGTTTTAATTTACTCATTCCAGTTCAATCAAAGAGCAATCAACAGATCAGGAAGAATAAAACAGCTTGAGAATTTTTTTGCATTTTGATGTTCCAAGCTATATAGCAAGAGGGTTTTATGGCAAAATTGTAGTCTCCTTTTCATTTAATATTCAGATGACCAGTTAGGCAAAGCACTACACAAAGGGAATTACAAATAATACACCTCATGCTGTAGTGAAAGTAACTGAACACCTTTGTTGGTATTGTCTTGGAATATCATAAAATATCCAATGGCTGAAGCAAAGCTTTTTCTTTAACAGTCTAAAATACTTAGGAACTGGTAAATGAGTAGCATGCACTATCTGGAGATGATAAGAGGCCTTGTTTTGAGGCAGGAGCCTATGCACACATCAGCCTGACTGCTGGACTGTCACCTGCTTGGATGAGCCTCCCGACAGATCCTGTTCCCAGCACCCACAGCTCATCCCACCTCTTGCTTGGCTTTTCTTTAGCTCTGCACAAATGGCACCAGTGCAGCTGTCTCAATTCCTAACTCAGCTGAGACTGTGCCCCAGAGACCAACATTTGGGTTTTAACAAGTCTGCGACACTCAAATGAATAGAAAGTAAATTCAGTTCTTAATAAACCTTGAATACAATATATACAATATTATTGCAATCAGGTGAAGTCCATGACAAGCAATCACTGCCTGCTTCTGCTTTGCAAACTGTACAGCTGAAAGATATTATGTTTACAGCACTTAGAAAATTAGGTGAGAAGTTGCAAGGAAATGGTTTGCAAGAAACAACTGACATCCAGCCGAGAACTTAGAGAAAAAATAATTGCAATATACAAATACTTGCTTGATTCCCTGCAGGTTACTGGAATATAAAAACCCCCTGACTCTGGCACGCACAACTACTCTCAGTACTAGAGCACAAGCTCATGGTTTAATCTGAACTGTGCACTGCCACTCACTCTGTAATTCAAATGCATCCCAGTACCAGTCTGTGCTACACAACATCTCTTTTTGACAATTTCTCAGTTAACCTTTGAAGAGCTCTGAGCATTTCTGTACCTCTTGTTATGTCATTACCTGTATCAACGATCTGGCATCATCCACTCTGTCTGCAGTGACATACTGAAGGAAAAGATCTGTGACAGGTCTGTAAATTCCAAACTGACTGGCCAGTCGTTCTGCCATCGCACCAACTGCAAAATGATGGGTACAGAAGGAAAATCTGTGATTGAAAAGCCACTTTTGTAAACTTCACAGGCATGATTTATGCTGACTGAGCAGATTTTTATGTGTAATAGCTCTCATAACACCTCTGTCGAGTCAGAATATTTAAATATCATTGCAATTAACTTACATTTTTCCAAAGCTGGTTCTAATCCATCCTCAGACACCTTTCTTAACAAATAGGAAATATTTCTGACAGCTTGATCAGGATTCTGTGCACCAGAGATAAGCAGAGGCTCAAGGTATTTCACAGCAGCATCAAGGTCATTGCTAGGAAAAGAGATTAAACTGGCTCAGTTTCTGAAATCAAGATTTCTAAACCTAAAAAAGCAATTACATTAAAGTTTTTGTTTTCTACATCAAGCTTGTATTTACCATGTCATACCTTACAAGAACTGACAAAAAAAATTTACTTTGTTCAGATATTGCAAGAGTGAAACAATTTATGACTGAATGAATAAATCAATTAAAAAATAATTTTTAATGGCCTTTGACCTGTACAAAGATTAGGTATTTTGGACACACTTTTTTCCCCATGAAGAAAGAAGAGTTCAGCTTGCTGCTTTAGGAAAATGTGTCCTGCAAATCTAGAAGGCAAAACCTAAACATTAACAGAGGGTATCTGAATAATTAATGCATGTAATTTAAGTATTTTTATGCAATGTAATTAATTATTTACCTGATTTTTCCCAAGCCTGCCTTTTTGGATGCAAAAGACAATACTAAATGTCATTTAGTCATCACATCTAAATGCTTTTAATCTTAAGGCTTAAATAAAGCAAATGCTAATAAAATAATGCAGGAAGTATTCACCAAAGTGTAAACTCTACTTCCAGCATTCTAAAAAGTTCAAATGACAACATCTCTTATCAGTCCACTCTAAAAACTACTTAATTGAAAATGAAAACTGAGCACAATGAATGCTTTTAGGTGAAGCAGAAATATGGCACACGTGAAAGCTATGAAAAATGCTTTGAAAACTGTAACACTACCATGGATCTACCAATAAATGAACACGTACTGGAAATATCTGTAAGAATCTGTTTTTCAGAGTTATCAAGGTACAGATGCAAGAATATACAGGGTGCATATTATTTACACTGCTAAGTCTTTTCATACATCAAGTTAGTTTTGGTATGGGAAAAGAAAAGTTGATGCTCTACGTGCATACAACAATTTCTTTATTTATTCCTGTCACCAATCTTCATCTTAAGAACACAACCTGACTTTGCAATACTTTCATGACATGGATATAGAGGAAAATATGCAGCTTGTAGGACAAATAATGAAGTGTCTCTCCCATGTGAAGCGTTTCATTTACATACAAGTCCACACACTAGAACTGTGTGCCAAGGACCACTTGGATCTGCTTCCTGTGGCCTGGCATGCCTGAGGCAATCAGGAATCTGTTATGCACTACAGAGGTCTACAGCTTTCCTGCCAAGTCAGGCACAGGAGGTCCACCTGACAAAAGTAGTTTGAAATAAAGTAACAGAGTATGTAGGATTTCTGAAGATTGGTTCCTGCAAAGTATATTTGAGAAGCTGACAATGCCCTTTCTCCTCCAGGTGCTTCCCCATGCAGTTTTACACAAAGGATAAACTAGCACAGCACCGACGTATCAACTCAACCAGAAATGCAAGGCAGGGCTCAATACTGAATTAAACAGTTGAATCACGGGATACTTGAAAGTGTGAGGATAATTATGATAACTAAACTGTGGCCTAAAGCATCAGCCAAGCTTTTGTAATTCTTACCAAAAAAAACCCCAAGGTAAGACCCCACTCCACAGATACACATCTGGCTTTCACATTTTGAAGGTAAAGACAATAATATTTCAAGAATATTTTGTCATTTTAACTACTGGAACAGGTAGTAGATTTTTGTTTCCAATCAAAAAAATATATATATGCATAATCTCTGGGTGCTAAGTTTGATGAAGTAATTCCATTTTACCTTCAGATTTAATAGAGCTTTTGATGTAACACCAAGGAAACACTTTGCATGCACATTAGAACAAAGGTATCAAAGCTAAGTTACAGCACCAAAGAAGACCTTACATTCCTCCAAATGCTTTACACTTATCCCTGTATTTCATTAAATTATTTTCAATCCCAAATGTGTTTGGGAGACAATACCAGAACAGAACTGCATTCAACTAGAATTTTAACATCTGGTACACTGTAAAAATGGAAACAGAATGAAATGGATAATGCAAGAGATTTCCCACTACTCTGCAGGAAAGAATTAAATACATAGTCCTAGAAATACTTACCTCTTAGTATGAGCCAATGCAATAGCATTAGGTATTAGTGAGGCAGATAAACCAAGTGATTTTGTGACATCTCCAAGGATGTTTTCAAGTACTTGCAGGTTCTTTATATCTCCTTTTTCTGCCAGAGCCTGAATGAGAGCAGTAACTGCTGGTCTTGTGGGCAACACGCCACTGTCAAGCATTCCTTTTAAAACAGCCAAGGCATCTAACAATGGTAAAGAAATAAGGGAAACAGAAATCAGACTTTAGTTCAGAAAGCAACCATGCTGCTGGCATCATTAATCTTACCCTTTTAAAAATATGTACAGAAAAAAAATTCTTTAAGCCCTGCAATCACTACAGTGAATTCTAACTTGAATACATATACACAAATAAAAACTTTCAACAATAATGTAGGTTGAAAGGCTGTAATATCTCATAATAAGAAGTATTAAGCTACTTTCAACATTGAAATAATTTGTTTGTAGCCAGCTCAAGGAAAGCAGCTGTGTCATAAATATCCTCTCTTACGACTTTAAAGTCCTGACTCCTTTTTTCTCCGAACTGCAATCAATTTCCTTTACTAAAAACCAAAAATGTTTTATATTTAA
This sequence comes from Pachycephala philippinensis, assembly GCA_013397055.1. Classification (NCBI taxonomy): domain Eukaryota; kingdom Metazoa; phylum Chordata; class Aves; order Passeriformes; genus Pachycephala; species Pachycephala philippinensis. Next base: position 92,229 of record VWZT01016559.1, on the reverse strand, counting down.
GAATAAATATAGTTTAAAAATGTAGTTCATTATTGAAACTGCTGAAGCATAATACTGAGATTTCTCTTTTTAAGTGTGCACCAAAACTTTGTTTCCCAAAATTTAATTTTTAAATAGAAGTATGGGACACAAGTCTCCTTACAAGAACAAAAACTGAGAACCCAACACTTACCTCAAAAAATCCTAAGATTATAGCAATTACATATGTTAAAAACACACAAGGTCAATCTCCTGTCCATCTGCCACAAATTCCTCAAACCACAGCAGATGAAGCCACCCTCATTTCTCTAAGCAGAATTCTTGTCAATTTACATTATCCATGAGCAAACACACACAGAAAGACATGCCCCTCTGGTAAAAATCTCTTACTCCTTACCAGCATAGGATTAATCACAGATGATAATTATAATACCAAGGGATAACACTTCTAGCATAATATACACCCACATGAACACCACAGCACTGCCATTCCAATTCAATGTACAGGTACCACAGAAACCAAGGATTACCCTTTACATGACAGGAAGAAAAAACATCCTGTATGCCTAGCCTTCCTTCACAGGAAATTTTCTTTCTGTCCCACATTCTTCTTTTTAGGGAAAAAAAGGAGCAATACACAGGGGGCAAGATTCACAACATTTAAAAAGCAATCTCAGAACATGTGCCAAGTTCAAATTCTCTCCTGACTGTAGGTGTGGATCTCCCTCTAGCATGCAGCACAAACAGCCTTCTCAAGAATGAGGACAGAGAAAGATAGGAAAGCTGCATATGTGCAGCACTACTGCAAGAAATTGTGCACTTGTAGCATAGTGGATAACTCTGCAGGTAACTATATGCTTGTGAAAACCAACCATTCATCTTTCAAAATGCTCTCCTATAAATTCTGCAAATTTCCTACCATGAAACTCACCCTTGAAAGTAACCTGGGTTTTATGAAGTTCTTGCTAGAAGATACCAGAGCTCTTAGGACTACACTTAGGGGCCTCCATAAAAGCTTTTAACTATACCACAATACACTGTAAAGAACATTGATGAACTAAATGAAGTATGGAAGTGGTAAAGCAAGCAGGTTTTACACAAGTGAAAGCCACCACAGGATGTAGGTCAAATGGAGCTCACCAACAAAACACTACAAAAGCACCATGTCCAAAAATGTTTTGGTTAATCTATGAGCCTTAGAAAATGACCGCTATGGCTGAAATATTCAGTAGTTTGCATTTTCGAGGCTTCACTTAGACAAAAACAAGTACTATCTTCCAAATTAAAACAGAAACAAGGATCAAGTGTGACTATTCAATGAGATTGTCAGAGTAAAGCTTCTTCAACGTGCAAGATAAAAGAAAATATAATTTTGCAAATTAATGTAATTCCACAGACTTCTTGAGAAACTCTGCATTGTGCAAAAAGAAGATTTTGAGAGTACAACAAGGAAGAGGGTTGATGTGGCAGAGAATTTAGTATGCTAGCTAAAACCCCATACAGTTAGTGCAACAGACTGGCAGAATACAGAAACACCACTGATGTTCTAAAGAAGGGAAGAATTTTGGTGTGCAGTATTCAGGAAGAACTGGTAAAACTTTATGGCATATTGGAGGAGAAAATAGTGAAGATTTATTAGAAGAAAATCAGACAGGAAAGTCAGGTGAAGGCCTTGAAAGCTGCAAAAAAAGATCTGCCAACTAGCAGAAGGAGCAATGGCATTCACCACAAACACTTCAGTGGATGACACCTGGCAATGACGTTAAACTGGAGACTGAATGAGGAAGGCATCGGAAAGAAGACAAGTTTATCAGCCACAGGAATGAAAGAGTACAAGTGAGAAGATGTGTCTAAATGCTCATCTTGAGTATTTTAACACAGCTGATGTTACATGGATATGGGTTATTAGTATGGCTAAGCATAATGGAATTAAATAAAACGTAATGATGGCACAATCGAAAATGGGTTTTCTGGTAGGCCTTGTAACCCAACTCAAATACATAGTGTACATAGTTGCTTTAAAGATTAAAGGTACTGACAAAAATATGTATCAACATTGTACTTAGACTTGTATGGGGATAAAAGACATTGCCGTGCATGTAAAACTACCTGCATGCAGAGTTTTCCTCTCACACAAGAGTTCTACAGCACAAGTAAATAAGTAAGATGTATCACTGTGGAACTGATCTCTAGGCTGCAAAGCAACCAATGCTGAGACCTAAAATGAAACAACCATAAACTTCATGCCCCATCTTGTTGGCTACCCTTACGTACTCTTCAGCCACCATTTTTTTTCACTATCATCACTGTTACATTAAAAAGAAAACCAAACAGAGTATTTTGTTACTGTTGGTATTGAGAACTATTAAAAAGTATTTGATTAAGTTTTTAAATCAATATTATAATCATTTAGTTCACAATCATGAACATTTAACAGTCAATTTAACTCATCTGGTATCTCACACAACCAACACAATATGCAAGAAACAACTGCTGGGAATTGTTTCAGATGCTCTAAAGTATGTTAATTTCCAAAGCAAAATGACTTGTGCTGTGAATTTTAACGCACTTGAAAGCCTGTACTTTCTCTCGTTCTGGAGCACAAATTTTGCATGTCTGAAGAGCTGTGATTCATCTTAAGAAAACCCATCTTGTGTTAAATGGAATGGAAACTGGACTAAGTGGTCAAATGACAAGTACATTCATATTCAAGCTGTATTATAAATGCATGTACAGTAATTTACGTCTCTCAGCTACCACAAAAGGCTCTTGATAAGCAGGTAATTTGCTAAATGGACTCCTTTATCCAAGTATTCGAAGGGCGTTACAAGAAAAATCTGCAGAGGCATTAATGTGACGTAAAGGTCAAGCATTGTGACATACCTTTCAAATAATCCCGCCTAACTTGCGATATGATGAGGAGGCTGCTGGCAGCACTGTTCAGTGTGAAGCCCTTGATGTGGGTCTCAGCACTAAAAGAAGCAGACATTTAGAAAGGAATTACTGACATGCTTCTGATACGATAATAAATGGTTGAGCACCAAGGTGAAATTATAAAAACTACTGTTCGTATGTTAAAAATATTGCTGCAAAATATCGACCTGGAGACAGCTTTTGTGTTATCCTGTCAATGGTTATAGAAGGATAATTTTTTTTGCATTCTGACAGATGACAAAGTTGGAAGTGAGCAACAAAAGAAACAAAGTACAAGATTTTTTTTAAACAATCGGTTCAGATTCTTGAATGCTGACATATTAGATGACTAAAATAACTGCATGCCCTGCATTGTTCTGTTGTATCCTAAGCTGGATACTTTTTCTTCTTTTTTCAATAGTCACCATAATTATAAAATATAAAACTATTCTTTCAGCAATAAAAATGAAACATTTATTTTCAGCACTGTATATTTTAAACATAAACTAAAGCATATTATGAACTAACACCATATCATTTGGTTGATTAATTTTCAAATTTCTGTCATCTAGATGTATACAGGTTTTAAAGTGAACATCCTACATTTGCTGCCTTAGCCACATTAAAATTGTATTTCACTTATCAATTCCTTATCTCCTGTAATACAAAACTTCATGTATGTACAGCAAAGACAGTCTTTACTGTAGTAACCCTGCTAAAGCTTTTCTAACACTCTGGAAATTAGTCAAGAGAGACTAACCAGCAATCACATTGGTCTTACACTACAAAATGTTCCTGCTCCTAAATGACATGTAGCCAAGCCCCATTTATAATATCTAAGGATAACTTTACAAATGTTCATTTCTAGATTACAAAATCTCTACAGAGCAAAGGGGGGCAATGCCATTTACCATATCAGCAATCAAGATAAACCTCACTGATCATCTTGTGGCAAACAACTGAGCAGCCTACCTACTTGAACTTAGGGGCTGAGCGGATTGGGAGGTAAGCAGGGTCATTGCTAAATTGTTCTCCTCAATCCCAAGAAAATCCTTCACATTGCACACAATATGACTATCCTCTCAGTCACTTTCAGCCTCCCAGGCTCACAAATGCAGTCACTGGACTCGGGATTTTCTTACTCTCCCAACCAATCCCCTTAATCCCTGCCTAAGCACCCACTGCTCAGTTCCGCCTTTTTTTTTTCCCTTTGTCCCATCTGTCAAAGCTCTTAAGTCAACAATTCATGCATGAGACTGTAAATTACATATAACAAAGGATTTACTTTCTCCAATCTTCCAATCTTTAGTGTGATTAAATAGATGTTAGCTACTATTACAGAACTAATCCATCATTCCAATACTCCTAAATTTCTATTTAAAACTTCTTGGACTAAATGCAGTAAATATTCCTCAAAACAGTTCTAGAATGTGAAAGCAACTACACTTGGGTTGACCAACAGATCAGTAATCTTCTGGGTTGTCTGGTATTTGTTTTTTTCAAATGCACTGGAGGAGTGCTATTTACTTCTCCCACATTGCTTTCTCATGGAAGTTTCTTAGTTCTGGTAATGAGGCCTGTTTTGACATTATTGGACATTTCTGCATTAAAAAAAAGTAGGTTTTTTGTTGCCTGTGCTTATGTGCACAGTAAGACTCTCTACATATTATTTACCTTTCAAATTTGGCTTCAAACAGTAAAAAGAGTAGTATGTATCTAAATGAAGGCAACTTTCCTGTATTTTATGAAAATATTAGGAGCTGCACAAGTTTCAGGCCACCACACGCATTTAGGCTTTGTAGGAGTAATCTCTGTTTAGTGTATGGCTGGAAAAGTTGTGAAGCACCCAGAAATGTGTGCGAAACACACAGATTTGCTATTCCTCAATCATAGGAACACACACAATCACTTTCTCTATTTCAGTGAATTACTTAGAACTTACAGGCTTTTAAAAATGCTTAATATAAGCATCATTTTGTTACTAGAAAAAAAGACACACAGATATGCCATGAACATAATAAATATGAAGTCTTTCTGTCTTGATGCAACAGCGAGCTGTTAGAAGCTTCTCAGAATGCATTTATTTGGCATTTCTATGCTACAAGATGGAGTAGGAGAGTTGTGAAAAGCACAGGAGTTATGATCACAGTTCTAACCAAGAAGTTAACCAGTAACCAAGAAAACCTCTTATAAAATCCTATTAATTTACCTGTAAATATCTCAGACTTCAGAGGCTTAACACACTTCCGACCTTTTCAGTCTTTCAAATTATTTTTCTTCCTGAACTTTGAATTTATGTACTACAACACTTATCTGAAGTAACAATTCTGAATCCCTGAAATACAAGGAACAAGCCACCACCTTTTTTCTTCTCTTCCAATCTGCAAATGACTGCTGGTAATATCCACTACTTTGTGTATGTCCCTACAACTGTTTGAGCTGTAGAGCAGGGAAGGAGTCATGTTTCAAGCTTCTTCCCTGAAGATCCTTTCAATACATCTTTAGATAATTGAGTCTTTCCTGTGAAACAAACTACCTAAATTTTATCAATGTTCTTTGTACTCCCTAAAACATCTCCCCTCCACCTTCTATTTGCAAAGATTTATCAGTTACTTGCATTACAGGGAGATCAATTTGATAAACTGATTTAGTTTTCCCTTGATATAAGCTATATATCCTGCAAGCACAAACATTACTTATTATAAAGGCTGGTTGCTGAGAGCTATTTGAAAAAGCACTATTTGTTCTTCTGAATGCACAACTCAAACACTTTTTCAATGAAAGACATTTCTCCAGTCTAAACACTTTTAAAGAAAACATTAAAATAATCAGTATCATCTTACACTAGACTGTTCCTGGACATCAGAAACTAAGTTGGCTCTAAAAATTATCTTTTTTTCAGTACTCTATGCATTTGTTAATTTACCTACAGGCACTTTCAAATTCACTGTATTCATTCAGTGAGCATACTTGATGACAACCACTGGTCTTGTTTTAGTTGAAGAAACTGAAAGATTTAAAATCTTTAAACTTAAATTCTTTTTCTTCTTAACTCTACATTGACAAGTCACAACACTTTAAAGCCTATAACCTGACCAGAACACATGGTACAGGCAATAATTAATGCAAGTGCCGTACCATACAACTCACTAAAGATTAATTCAATTTCCTTCCTTCTAATAAGACATGACAGCAGGTTGGATTTATTTCAGAAGTGTAAGAGTTGGATCTAAGGTTTATGGTCATCTCCTAGCCACTGGCATCACAGTCAAACGTACCATTTTGCATTTGGCAGGCAGCCAGCTGCCAGGGAGTGTGGGCAGGGGAAGACAGCAGCAGGGACAGGCATTCAGGGGAAGGCTCACGGGCAGCTAAGTGAAGGAATCTTGTCTGTTTGGATATTGCTCTAAAGAGAAGAAGGCAGACTGCCAGAAGGGTAGACTTTCAGCTCTGATGCCAAGTACATTTGTTCAGATTGTTATTTGAAATGAGTTATTAGCAATACACACTGTCACTCTAGTACCTTTTAAAAAATGTGGCATATCGCCCTACAAAACGCTGGTGTATTTCTTACCACAGCTCCTAATCACTAGTCATGACCTGTTTTCCCATTAGAAGATAAGGACTCACCTGAAAATGATCCAGAAATTATTTAACCCCTCTCTCTGAGCCAATAAAAATCCCCCAAAAAAAGAAAAGCCTTACATGCGTTTCACGTCAAGGGCTTCATCAACACAATCCTGTGCTAACAGTGCTTTTATAAGGACGTCACAGGAACGATAACGAGACTCATCCTTCTCTTCCATTCTCCTGAAAATATCGTAGGCCTCTAAAAAAGAGTAAAAAAGTCAAAAGGAAATGTCATATTTCAAGAATGTTGATCACAGAGAAAAATCACCTATTCTTTGAAAAAGGTCCATCTTAAATCTATTTATCCTTTGCTTACATCTTTAAGCCCGAAGCTGCGGATCACAGCTTGTTCAAAACTGCCCGTGTACAACAATCAACACACGCTTCCACAGGAGAAGAAGTTTGCTACTGCTCTTCCTTTATACGTGGCTGTTGCTTCAATACCAACATAGCTGGTTAGAAGGGGAAGACTCAGGATTTTTAAAGCAACACCTAATTCTGAGGTATCCAGTTACAGTGTCTGGTGCACGATCACAACAGCATTTAACAAATAATATAGGAGGCGATTCCAATATGGGGAGATCAAATTATTTGGCTACGACAAGATTTATACAAAACATACAATTTACAAATATACAGATATTTAGCAAGTAAACTACACTGCATTTGTTTGACTGATTAACAGTTTTATTTCATGCATTCACAATAACTGTCAGTGTATGAAAAGATGTTACCAAAAAGGGGGAAAAAATGATAAGCACACTTTTCAGTCATTTATTTTTCTGAAACAAGATTATGCAGCTATAAACATGCAGCTAGAACTGCCATCCACGCTGTAACATATGCTAGAAAGCTGTGTTAAGAACCACAAATGATCTTTTACATCTAAACTGTGATTGCACGTTTCTTTTAATGACTCATGAAATAATCCCTTTGCTAATTCAAATCACAGCCACAATAACCTTTAAAACTTATCAGAAATAGTTGGACTATCACCACAAATTTCACAGCTAAGCATTAAGCTTTTTTCTTATACTTTGAAAGTAAAGATGAAGACAACTCATTTGAATCTCAATGCCATAAGAAGCATCACACTAATTGCACTTAGTGCAGTGTATTGTAGAATTTTAATCAAAACTGTTGGTATGCCTTTCAGTTTGCATCTTAAACTTCTTCAGCCAAAAAGTATACACAAAAACCTCCTGAAATGTAGGCACAGAAATGGCTATGCATAAAATTTATTATTTACATCACACCAACTCCTACACCAAGTTAACAATTCGAATGACCATGGCCATTCATAATCTACTTTAGATGCTTGAAACTATGTTAAATACACACATATGAACAGAAATAAAGGATAACAGCATCTTAGTAAAAATTAAATTCACTTCGGTGCATTTGAGTTTCATGTATACAAGAGAGTCTGACATGAGTCTGACATTACAAGAGTGATTGCATTGTCAACCAAAAGAGCAATGAAACAACAGGATCACACAAGAATGGCCCTGAAATCCTCCACCACTTTTCCTTAGAGGTCTGAAGTTAGTTTGGCCTGCAGCAATGTGCTGAACTCTCTTGCCCGCTCAGATGCTGATCACCAGCATTCTTAATGTTCAAGTTTAAATTCAGTGGCAAGACATTTTTCCTTCCACTGTTCTGAAATCTGAGGTACCAGCAGACTGGCAACTACATTCAACAAGAACAATACACTCTGACTGGTATCATCTGCTACAAATGCAACTACTGATTTACAAAAATGTAGCTGACTGGTGATAGGTTTGGTCTTTCTGCTCCTAAATGACTGTTTGAATTCTATTTTTTTTAAGGCTAAAAACTCTTTATGTTTAGAGACTCCTACAAAAGCTCTGCTGTCTTCAGACTGAACTAGGATTTCACCCTGTGTTTAAATATTGCTTTCATCAGTTGGATACAGAAGTGGGCCTTGCCACTAGTGGCCATGATGTCAAGCATACGTTACCATCAATTATCATAGTCCATAAAATGTAAGATCTCTCTCTACAAGGAAATGTACTTAATTTTTAAATTTTTTTTTTTTTTTGGTAATGACTAGTTCAATGAAGAATTAAAAATCTTTGTATCAGTTCTGCTGTGTATGTCACTCCTAACCTTGGAATGCTTATTCTACTCAGATTATTTTCTTAACTTCATTTTGCATCTCTGCATGTAGCATGTTTGAAGTATACCTAGATCAATCTTGAATTGAGACATATGCCTGATCAGGTATTATCAGCTTATTACTTCTTCAGATGGCATCTAAAATTATTAAAATATATTAGCATTCAAAAGAGAAATTTCTTGGTTTCAAAATCATATTGTGTTACACCAGCTATTTCAAGTAGAAAGATTTGTTAGAAAAGTGACAACTTGCCAAGAAAGTCTCAGTTCTCAAGACAGTCAAATCTGTTTCAGCAATTGTGACTGTTTGGGATATGTGTTACATGATCCCCTAGAGTCAAGTTCTCACACTGAGGAATCAAGACAAAAATGAAAATATGACTTTGCATAAATCAAGCACTTTGGAGAATAGATTATCAAAACGTGTCAGACTTGGTAAATTCATTGAATAGTTACATAACTAGATTGAGTTAATCTTTTTCCCATCAAAATGCTGCCCTGTTACATTCACACCAAAATTACATGATACTGTTATATAAAAAAAGCAACAACTTAGTGTTCTTAGGGTTTTTTTAAGGCCAAGAGAACAGTTTCCCAGGAAGACAGGAACTGTTTTCCAACATAGTCTTTTTCTCCCCTTCATTCCCAATAGCTCTAGAACACCTTCTCTCAAATACTTTAAATAAAAGAATATGAGGAAGTGATTTACTGCTAAGCTCAATATCCAAAGCCATCACAGAAATCACATTTTATATTTTTGTTTTAAAATTAGTCTCCCTGCCAAGTCTAAGGCATATTTAGTTTCCTTCTGCTCTACACTTGATCATTTATGACACCAAAGGCACAGGACACTTTTGTGTGAAAATGTCATAAAGGGCATTCCCTTGATCTTGTCTGATTTTCAATGAAAATATTTCTGCATTTCTCATTTTCTTATGAGACCCAAAAGTTACCAGCATGAAGAATTTCCTGAAAATGTAATGTCTGCCATAATACACAATTCTTAATTTCATATACATAACATAATACTGCACTCCCAATATGCAGAATGTCCAGACCCAACTTTAGACTCCTAATCTAAATAGACTGAATATTTAGACTGAAGAACTCTAGATGGTAATTACACTAACAAAGTAAGTTAAATGTGTGAATGACTGATACATTCTTCTTTTAAAAACTCAGAGCTTAAAAATCTGTGTCCAACCTGTAAAACACACTGATTACACTTAGAGAAGAAAATTACTAGGTGTCTTGCATTTATAAATCTTCCTCATTCAGCAAAATTAATTTTTAAACCTATTGAATTCTATTTTCTATACTGCTTTCAAGTGACGTACCTAGTTATTTATTATAGTATAAATGAAGAAAATAAGGATTTCCAGAATATTCAAATGCTCTGAACCTTGGCAAATACTAGAAATGAACTAATCTGGACCAAGGCTCTTCTTGGTGGTGCAGAGCAATAGAACAAGATGCAATAGGCAGAAATTGATGCACAGAAGTTCCACCTGAGCATGAGGAAGAACTTCTTCACTGTGCTGGTGACTGAGCACAGGAACAGATTGCCCAGAGAGGTTGTGGGGGTCTCATCACTGGAGATACTCAAGGATCCTGTTCCATGTGCTCAAGGACGAGACTGCCTGAGCAAAAAGGCTGGACCAGATGACCTACTGTGTTCCCTTCCAACCTAACACGTTCTGGTATTCTGTCATTTCCTTCCCATTTTCCAAGGTTCAGTAAAGCTATTTCTTCTTCTATCACCCTGCTTTGGGATGAGATGGATAGGAATGGATTTCCAATGATTAAACACAGACTAAATCTAAGGAACTGCACTGAAATACACTCCACTCTTCTGTATACAAAGGCAAACATCCATGCATAAACTAATTCTGTTTTTAGCAGAGACTGGGAAGTTTGCACAGAAGAGCTCTGCAGTTAATTGAAATCCTAAAATTATGTGGAAGGGGGAAAAAACCAGCAGTGGATTTCAGCTTACCTTTTGCTTTATTTTTCTTGCAAAGCATCCGTATTGTCATTTCTTCCCCAGCAGCAGCACTTCTGCTCTCTTCAGGCCTAACCTTTAAAAGAAACAAACATTTAAATTACTGTAATGCTATGTGTTAATGTTTTTTAATAAGAAGAAATATATTCATCAGTGTTGTTAGCTAGGAAAGTTAAACTCCACTTACCTTGGGTACCTCAAATGGAACAGCCTGACCATTTTTCTCAAATATATCGGCAAGTAAAACTAGTGTTTTCTCACGAGGAACAATATTTTCTTCTTGAATTTTAGTCCAAATAGCTTCAGCCTTTCCCCAGTCCTTGTTGCTGTCTGAAACAAGATTAAAATCTTCAGATAAAAGCACATTTAGAATATACATCCATATCCAAAGTTATTCAAAATAGTGTCTTTGGAAAATATTTCATCAATTAATCATGTACTTCTGCTTCATATGATCATCAATTTGAAAAGTTTTAATACATAGAGGATGCCAGGAAAAAACCCCAAGGATTATACGAATGTTCAGATAAATGAGAAATCAGCTCAAAAGTATTGCAGAAGTGAGCATCCCAGCTCATCAGTTCTATCATTCTTGATTGTTAATTGAAATTTATATCTGCATCACTGTACAGAACTGCAAATAAATAGAAAGCTGGACTTTATGAGAAAAAAACAGTTAACTACCATTTAACTACCTATAGCAGGTGGTTTCCCGTTGCCTTTACGCTTTCTAGCTTTGCAGTCACCAGTTTTGAAGCATTTATGACTCTCAGACACTATTGATTTACATCCCGGTAAAAATGAGCTCTCTAAAGCAGAAACATCGTTCTCAATAAACTGCCTTGGCATTTTATTCAAATCAGGTTTAGTTCTCCTACTATACATGCAAATCTTATAAATTCTTCACTGACTTTAAGACTCAGTCTCTCCTCAGAAGTGCATTGCAAAGGGTGAAAAGTGACGTATGAAAGCTGCAGCAATGGAGTATCTGAGAATGATCAAATCCTGGGATAGGCTGTTCAGAAAGGCTCTTTGATCTCCACTGTTGGAGGCACCCAAACCTTTACTAAACAAGGCCACGATGTGATCTGACTTTGGAGCTATCCTAGTGCCAGGAAACGGCCTAGGCTTAAACTCCTGAGGTTTTCTCCAGTATAAATTATTCTGTGATTCTAAAAACCCAAATGCCTTGTTTTCAACATTTCTGATTACTGCTTGGACTAGATGGCAGGTTCTTTTTTTTATATGCCTAAAATAGATCTGAAATTATGGCTTTGGTACACAATTACAGTCCCACTGTACTTGTGCATGGGGCAGCTTTGATAGGTAATCTAAAATGGTTGAAAGCAGGATTATGCATAGCTTTTGTCTTTCATAGTGACAGAAACCCACAAATGTCTTCCACTTCTTTGAATAGATGGAATTGGTTCTGTCTTCTGAAAGAAGACTGAAGATTTTGCATGACAGAATTTGATGAATTGTATCTTCTTAGATTCTCTTCCTAGCAGGCACACTGTCAGACTTAGTCACTGCCAGAGGTGAACAGGATGAGTGGAGAAACAGGAAGGTTCTCTCCCTGTTGAGACAAGATCGATTTTCAGGTCTACTTGATTTTTGATGGCGAACCAGTATGTGTAAAGCCGGAATTAGGTAATGCTACAGTTTTCTTGAAGCTTTCCAAGGCTTCAGGAAACGAAAAGCAGCAAAGTTCTCATGGGGTCTCTGGTCATTTTTTTTGTGCAAGTCCTCATGTCTTCTCCTGCTGTAGCTAAGTGCAGTGGGGAAGAGGCCTGCATCAGTAGTCCTACCCAACCAAAAATATACTTGAAGAACAGCCTAAAATTACTTCAAGCCCAAAAGCAAGTTTTCAAGATACATCAAACTGCTGTAATGGTTCAATAATATATAGATATATGTACATACATTACCGAAGTACACAGAAATCCCTGTAATGCTTTATGTCCCAATGCACTGTTTAGTGCTCCATATACAATAGTGCTCCATATCCAATCTTAACACAATATATTTTTTCAGTACTTTAAAATAAATGTCCAAAATTTTAATCCTTTATAATACAGCATAATACATTGAATAAGAAAACCAACATAGACTGAAAAACACAGAAAGGAGGAATGAAAACCACATAGATACATTCTACACAAAGTCTGTAGCACAAAAATGAATTTCCAGTTTTAAAAACTGTTTCATGCCTATAAATGATGCAAAAGTTAGGTTGTGGCTGGTGAAAAATAGGTAAAACAAAAAAATACCAGATCCAATTACAGGAGATCCCAGGTTTTTGTCAGTTAAAAAGATAAAAGATGAACAGGTTTTCTTCTCTAAGCATATTGAAAGCCAAAACAGAGTTAACTTTCAAATTATAACACCAGACAATAGCATGGATTGGAAAACTTGTACTATATAAGTCTATACTATATTGCATACATACATACACACACACACACACAGTATACTAAGGGTTCAGTTCTGCAGATGAAAAAAACCCCAAACCCTGACCTCTCCTCCCCAACAAGATGCCTCAGAAATGGTACCCAGACTAATTGTGTATCAGGATAATGGCTTATCTTCAGAGTTATGTCCCATCTCCAACCACAAAGGAAAACAAATTACAAACATGAAAAAGATCTCAAGCTCACTTACCACACAGTTCAAGCAGGTGGTAGTACATCTCATCTCTATCGCACTCAAATAGATTTCGAGTTAATTCTACCAACTGTTCCAAAGTTTCCATCTTCAAAAAGAAGGAAGAACACAGTTATACTTCAGCCAAACAATTATTTTTCTATATATGTGCACATACATGCCGTGTGCATTCAGCTAAAATAATACTTCTGTTTAAGTATACACCAGCATTAAGTTCACCTCATCAGCCTGTCACATGTCCTTTCACAAACATAAAAATCAAGAGTGAAAATACTTCAAAACAATTTTTCTTGGAACAAAATGACAGTTCCATAGAACACATCATACGAGTCACATACCTGTTTATTTAATATACACCTTCTGGCAAACCACTGCAATCTTCGAGAGTGTGCTCTCAAGCCAGGAGTCTGTAAAATATTTCCACAAGAAGAAATATATTACTGCACATAGAACACTCTAAGGGAAAATAAACACGATACAGGGATTCATAATGAAAGTTCATAGCTTTTGTTTGTTTTTTGAAATTTAAATGAAACTACAAGCTCACAAATAATCATGTTAGGTTGCATTTATGAGACATAAAAATTGCAGTCATCTTATTCAAGACGTTCTCCTTTTTGGTTGAACACTGCTGAGAGAGTTGATTTAAAATACACTTCAGATGAACTGAAACATTAAATAACTTCTATCACCACATTAATAGGGTATTATTCCTGTTACCTATACTAATCCTTTGTATATCTCATGGTAAAGAATTACACCAAATGTTTCCAAACTGTCTTCACAACAAAATATTTGTATTCAACACCACTGCAACTTAGCAGCTAGAAAACCATGCTTCTGAACTGCACCATCACCATTTGGTGATACCTATTACTGCACAAATGCCAGGCATAGTAACTGTAAGGCAATTTCTACCCCAGAACAGAAGGCTCAAGATTCACTCTTAAGGCTAAGACACCTAAGGCTTACCCTTACGTGTGTGTACACAGAGGAACTGATGTGTAATTGTCAGCATGCCACAGTTCTTGCTGTTACTTTCCCAGGCTGTGAGCCTTTGCTTATTCATTCCTTTGTTGTTTCAAGCACACTGCAGCTATATTATACACATGCTCAAAGAAAAGGTTTCAATCCTTGAAACCGTCTGGTGTAGAAAACCACATTGTGCCTTCCCAGCACCATATGCCATAATCAGAACAGCAGTTCCTCAACTTAAATAAATTCTTAAATAAAGACAGGAAAAGTCAAATTTTTTAAAGAGACATGTCACATGTTCTACTACTCGTGTCCAACATATCTAAAAAAGGTTACAGCAAAATGTGTGCAAAGCATCCATCATTTTTACCGCTTGACCTTCCCTCCCAGATACTTGGATTTACTTGCTTTATACTACCTTGTTTTAGCACAAATATAATTTACAGAGTGGACTCTGCTTTTTATTTCAGGTGTCCAGATTCACATAAATATAGCTCAAAGTAATTCCAAGGAAATGTCTGTTCACCCCTACAGAGAAACATATGTTTTGACTCTTGAAGGCTTTTAGCTTTTCATATTGTAAGAAATCGCTACTGTTTAAATGTGAAGTGCAACTTTAAAAATTTGAATGCCAGTGCACACGACAGAGGCAGTTTGAACAAAATGCTGTGAGAAATATTAAGTTTCAGTTGCAAAACAGTGGAAACAATTACTATTGGAAATGTGAATTTACCTCCTCTCTTTTAAACACAGATAATTTCCTTTACCCATATTCTCCAAGTGCAGAATTATTACCCTTGCATCTTTTCAGAAACAATTCAGCATACACCAGAAAACCAGCATGCAAAATTTCAGTGAAAACTCTTGAATTTTGCTAAATATATAGGAAACAGTGTTCTGCAGAGTAAATGCTAGGCCATATAATCCTACCAATCGCCCAAACCAGTCTATGAAGTCAATGTAAGGTTTTTCAAAAAACAGGGTGCTAACACCCCAGTTTCTCAACATGGAGTATCTCTGTATGTTTAGGAGTATTGTTAAATAGTCTCAGCCCAGGAGGTTACAGAAAAGTAGTGGCTTCCCAAGTATTCAAAAGCAGTATATATAAACACAGCTTTCCAGGTACGTGCTTTTTTTTCCAATTAGTTGTTTGTTTGTTCGTCATTTTTTCCCTCCCCACAGTTACTTATATTTATAGGTACCTGCTCAGTGCTTTTTTAAAACCTACCTAGAAGTTTCACATAAAATATGCTAAAAACTAAGTCAAGAATTAACATCTTACACAACAAGCTCTTGATACACAACAGGCTCTTGAAAATGAAAAAGAAAAAAGTATGTTGCCTGCATTTGTAGCTAATCCTCTTTAGGACATGGCAAAATTCAAATGCTGAATTCACTTACAACTTCCAATATCACTGCTGATCCGAATGCCAATGAACTCAGCAGCTCAAAAGCTACAAACTTTTTATAGTAAATCCTTTCCTGTTCAGAAATGATTGATGTGTCTGTCACTACAAGGACAGCTGAGTTATACAACAGATATCCTTGTGTTTCATTTTGAAATTGAGAAGTGTTTTCACATACTGCAGGTCTCAATCATCAAAAGAACATCTAGGTCAGATTAACTAAATCTCCAGGGCTTGCCTGATAGTCCATATTTGTAGCTTATCCCTTACAATCTTAGGGAATTTTAAACATTGCATTTAGCAGTAAGCAGAGTTTCTACAATACAGCAGACTAAAAGAAAGAAAAACAAACCCGCAAGGAATAAAGGAAAATTAAGTAAAAAACTGTTACTCTAATTACTCTTCCAAATTCCCATTTACAATTTTGATCTTGCTTGTTTCAATGGACGAAAAAAAATCTACATTGAGACTTAGTGGTTTCTTTGTGTTGTTGGGTTTTTTTTATTTGAGAGTCTCAAGCAATTCATCTAGCATATAAACCAAACATGAAGGATTTCTGGCTTTTACATCCTTTTGAAATAAAACAGTTGTACTGTACCAAATCAAACCTTGTTATCCTCTCCCTGATAGTAACTATAGAATATAAAATGCCAGAAAACACAGCAATATTTTCTTTTTAATGCTCTTCCACTCTCCAACCACCTGAGGTTCAGTGGATTGCACTGGTTCTAATAAGTGATTTCTCTTCCATGAGCTATTCTGGTTGCCCCTGTAACCCCGTAAGATTTGTCATTCAGACGATCTTTTGGCAACGGGTTGCCTCCACCACCTTCTGTAGAAAACAACCATAATACTATGAACTTTTTGATTGTTTTCAGTCTAACTTTTACTAGCTTCATTTGAAACCCCTGGATTTTGTATTAGAAGATGATGTACAATTGATTTATCTTTATTTTCTCAATTTCATACCAGTTTAATGAGTAGTATATAAAATAATTCCCTGTTTCTTCTCTAGGCTAAGCAGAATTCAGCTACTTCATTGTATCTCCTATAGAAATCATAGCTTTGATCAGAACTTATACGTGGTGTGATTCTTGGGCTGCCCTGCACAGGGCCAAGAATCGGACTCGATGATACTGATGGGCCCCTTCCAACTCAGCTTGTTCTGTGATTCTATGACAATTACACTTATTCTACACTTATACCCACACCAATTTACTCACTGATTCTACACCTTCACACACAGTAAGGAACAGATGTCCCAGAAAGGGCAAAAATATGCCGCATCTTTGGAAGAACTCTTGTCAAGCAGCACTCAAAAATCATGTAAATGCAACAGTCCTAACACACTGAAAGCATTTGATTTGTTCTCCTCCTTCCGAGAACCAGTCACTTCAGACAGGTGATTGAAGGGGTCCAATCAGTAGATTTTCTGTACTAACATTTTTATCTGAGCTAATTTCTACCTATTATAGCTGAAAGAAAACAGACTGTCTGGAAAAATACTGACCTGTCAGAGAGGAATCTATTAGATGTTTTTCCAGATTTTTAAATAACAATAGAAATATTCAAATTCTGTTTACATTAGTATTCCGCAACTGCTACAGCCAATAGAGCCATACTGGTTTTTCACTTTCAAAAAAGCTTTTCTAACAATAGAAGTTAAATAATTTACAGAAGACACATGAAAATACTTAGTTACTTCTCTCCACTTGCTTAAACCAAACTTTTTTGCTTCAAACACAAAACTTACTTACAAAGAAAACCACAAAAAACAAATTACAGACCAGAAGCCCCGTGTCCTCTTCAAAAAGACGACTTTCAACAAAGAGTTGAGAATGGTCCCAAAACAGTGCCACTTTTGCTGGCTTAGGTTGCATAACTTGTTTAAAAGCCAGCAGTAGCATTTTTAATTTAGCATATATGTGACATGAGATGGAGAGCTTCTGTTTTAACCTTCCAACACTGCACTTTCACAAATGCGCTGTTTGGCAAAATAATTCTTACATATACCAGTCAGCTTACTCTAGCCTTTCATGACACAACTTCACTGTGAATAACACATCAATTCTAACTATTCAAGTTTAACCCTGACCACCTTAAGTGCTTCATGTTTTCTTCAAAATTTCTGTATTTTCTTTGCTAAGTTCAATCTTTTCTTAGGGAAACAGTTCTGCTCTAATCACTAACTGAAACATATTGGAAAGAAACAGCCAAATTTTATAAATGCCATCCATGTTGCACTTCCCGACTGTACTCTTTGGAAAGGTAGGTCCATTCATTCCTCTCTTTGCAGCTGAAAAAGTCAGTAATAATAAGAGACAGCTAATGCTGCTAAAGGAAGAAGAACATTTCACAAAGAGTTACATCAGCAGCAATAACAGACTTATGCTACCAATACCAGAACCAGCTACTGAGATTTAGACGCCAAAACGATGTCTCGCAGGAAAACGCGGTACTTCTCCGAGCAGACAGCCTCGAGCAGACAGCTATAAGAACTGATGTGTGTCATTCCTAACTGCTCTCTCCAACATAAGCGTCAGGGAAAACAGAACACTTGATGGGAAGTTCTTAATTTAAAGATGGATTTTTCCCTGATTCCACAAAAACGCCTACGAAAATCTCACAAATTCTGTACAGCTTTAATGAAACCTGGGATATTTTTGCATGGCACATTACTTGAACAAAGTTGTCTACAACATAAACACTGGATGTTTTGCTTGAATCTCCCCCTAGGTTAAAACTTGTGGCAGAAGTCCTCACTTCTACTAAGCAGTAGTGCACTTCCTTATCAGAAAGTTAGAACAACATACTGATATAAAATGTCTGTACCTTATGTAGCTATATTAGTCTAGTTGTTAGTCAAGATGGTTAAAATTATTTTACACTTCTATTATGTTTTTTTCCTCTTGCTAAACATTCCTTTACTTTCAAATAACAATGCATTAGTTTTTTAAAAATACAAATTCACACATTTACATTATTTTTAAAAATAATCTTACATCCTGAGCTCATATGTATGTAAGTATACCACTTTGCTGTATTTGCTGTATTTCTCGCACTATAGTCTTTATAACAAAACCTAAGTGAAGTATCATTGTCAAATACACAGAAAAAAGAAAACTACTTTGATTATTGGCTCTGAACTTTTATGCAATAGTCCAGAAGCTCACAAAGCTTTAGAGACTGAGGGATCTAAAAATAATCTATGCATCAAAAAGCATCTTTCCTGTTGCAATCATACCAACTGTCTAATAAAACATATTAGTGCTCTCCTAGCCCAGCTTTTCTTTAAGTCATTGTACTACCAGGATGACATTACAGCTACGGCTGTTTATGGCCAGCAGTGGAAGCAATACTCTTTCTACAAGTTCAAAATTTTCCACTTTGAAAGAAGCTTAGCTTTCATCGATTTCAAAAATGTTTTCTTTGGTGACGGCACAGAAAGATACCCTCACTCACTTTACTCTTGCTTAACAAAAAAAAACCTTTGCAAACTCTGAAAAAAAAAAAGGAGTAATTCCTTTTCTTTTTTATAAGCAGTTTTGTCCAGAAATAAATACAACTACACAAAACACAACCCCCATAATACTGATTTCTTTAAAAATAAACTCATCTAAAGTATGTGAACTCTTGTTCAACTTTTTGCGCAAGGGATAACTCTATGTAAGCTTGAATACAATTATATCTGTACCTTCAATATATTTACTTTTCATGTTTGATAATGAGGGCAAGTACTCTAATGCAGTACTGAACTATTGAAACTTATGAGTTGCTCCACTGCAAGTCATGCCTTCAAAACCTACTCAGTTATAGTGTATTTAATATTTTAGTTGCAATACCAGATATTCAATGAAAGACAAAGGGATACATGTCTGCAGATCTATCTTCACTAATTCTTCTCCTGGGACTGATTAGAATTCAAGCTCATGCTCTCCTTTCTGCCTATCCTACAATCACACAAGGTAGCAACCACTCGACTTCTGCTAGGTCAATTTTTATGTAAAAAGCAGCAGTAGTTCACAATAAGAAAATACAAAGCTTGCAGTCTCCACTGGGAAAGTTTGTACTGTTGGTTTGTAGCTTTTTTCTTCCTAAGTATGTATTTGCTTCAAAGCTTCTGTCAGTTGCATAGTTCACTGACTTTACCAACACAAGTATCTGTTAAGTAAACACTCATGATTTTATTTATTTCACTTGAAAGAGGAATATATGCTGTTTTATGTTAGGCATACATTGAAAAAAATGTAAGGCAACTTGATCACTTTCCAAAAACACCAAAATAAAAATAGGAGAGAGTTTTACAACTTTATCATTACTCAAGACAACTGTAACTGATGAACATTTAATCACTATTGGAATATTATACATTTTCAGATAAATTTCAGATTTCCAAGACAAATCATGCAGTGAAATACTATTACCAAAAAAA
>VWZT01016559.1:16800-71958 GCA_013397055.1 Pachycephala philippinensis | reverse complement strand
AAAAAAAAAAAATCAGTAGACATTCACAACAATAATCACGCTGGAAGAAAAGGTGACATAAAAAATACACGAAAACCCTGCTTAAAAGAAAGTCTTCAAGGATATCCTAGACTCAAAACAGAGCAAAAATTTGCTTCTGGCCTTGTAATGTGGTTTTACAGTGTATGATGAATGAAAAAAAAGCATTATAAACCTCTTCCTTCTAACACAAAGTCCCTGGAGCTAAGAAAAGATGCACAGCTCTTGCCATAATCCCACATTCTGAACACATTACCCTCTTCCTTTCAGGAAGGAATTTTTTCAGTAGTCATCTCCTTTACCAAATTTACTTATTTGAAACATATCCCTTCTCTTTAAGAAAGGAATACTTAAGAACTTCTAAATAACGTGCACTGAACTAGTAAGCACCCCTTTTTTAATTAACCCACATACATTCATGCATGGAAAGAAAATCCAAGTTCACTAATAACTAACTGTATCAGAGTCCAGTTTCAGAAGGAGAAGCAATGATTTTATTGGACTAATAGGACTCAATAGTAATAATTTCAAAAATTATTCTTTTATTGTAATTATAGCCTGCATGCTTAAAAGCTCTTCAGTCTTTCCCCTCCCTCTCAGTTGTATACAGTTACTCTAATAAAAGCTATTACACCCCCTACAAACTATTCCTAAATCTCAGACCACCATTATCTAATACTATTTTGTTCACAAACATTTAAATTTTGTTTTAAACACCTCCACTCTTTTCTCAACAGGACAAAAATAAGTCTTTGTAAATAAATTCAGACACTAGATATAACCATCACTAAATTACACATAACCCCTGTACCTCCCCCGCTCCCCCCATCCTGCTGTCACAAATCAAGAAAGCATCTTCTCCTAGTAGTTTATCTCCAGCATAAAATCAGCAGGACTCAATTTTATGATGCAGACTCTTAAAAAAAGCAATCTGGATGAAAGAAGGTTGTAATCTCTCAATATCATGTAGAAATATTCTCATTGTTTTTATGGTAGATTAAATCCAATGGCAACTGGTATCTTGAGGTCTGCTGACAGTGGATGTCACAATTCTTTGCTTAAATCTATTTACCTCCTAAATTAACTTGACATCTGTTGATAGATATATTCCTGTACACTAAACTCACCCAAACCAGTTCTTTTGTCAGGTCCCAGATTTCATCAGCAGATGCCTTTTCTTGCATTTACTCCCATTAAACTATTTCATGATCATTTGTCCCTGAATTCTTCACGCTAATGTCTTGAGATATGTGGGATATGGTATGATAAATTTAATTATTTAATATAAACAACATATTTAGTTTGAGAGTAGATGAAGACAGCATCACACTCGATTAAAATCTGGTTAAAAGAATTCTGAAGCCATGCACTATGCACAGCTATTTTCTAGGAAGGCTTGTCAAGTGGAAACAAACTATACAGGCTGAACTTCTTACCGAAAAATTCTGCCATACAGTTCTGAGATCTATCCCTGTATTACAATCCTCTTCACCTTCATTTCCAGCAAAACCAAAACCAGAGGAGCAATAAGACTCTTTCACTGAAGGAGAAAATTAACAGCTGTTATTTTAACAGCTGATATGATTTGATCTAGAAAGATTTCAAGAAGTATCTGTCAAACAATACAAAGACAGTGGAACACTGCTGCCAACTCCTGCTTCCTATCAGAGGAGTCCCTAAGCCCCCAAGTGAAAGTGCAAGTGACCTGATACCTTTCTGGACACTGTGCTTGTTTTGGTCTATTTAGGTTAAGTATTTTGCTGTATGATGAAACATCATTTAAGGTGCAATGATTTTACTGATACAGAGCAGAAATGGATTTAACATCAGTTTAATACCTTGCCTACTCAGTCACAGGAATGAAGTGCTCATTTCTGCTTCATGAAAACATGGTTCAGACTTTCACTAAGCAGATTTATAGATGGGCTTTGCTTGACCCTCTGCTGCAGGACTGTTACAGTACTGACCGAGATACAAATCTTTTCAGAAAAAGCCAAGAGTGGACATAGGCTTCATTACACACTGATTCAGTGAGTATTTAAATAGCTGCATTCAGCGTGAGGAAATGGGGGAAAAAGGGTGAGTCTAGAAATATTCAACCATCATGAATGCAAAACAGCTGCAAGTTATGAGATCTTGGTGAAAGGTTCAGAGACCAAAAAGTTAAATTCAACAAAAATGGCAGACATCAACTATTTTTTAACTACTGTAATCAGTGAAATCTGTAAACCTCCATGCAGCATGCAAACAGAGGTGAAAGGGAGAATAAATAAATTCCTCCAAGGTGGTGTAACAATCCCTTTTTCACTCCTACTCTTCTGGATGACCTTCACATTAGTACACCTCTTAGGCATGTGCTTAATAAAGTGGCAACAACTGAGTAAACAAAAGGGACTTTTAACTGTCCAGTACAGGCAACAGGTAAGAAGCTGAGAGATCTGGGGGACTAGGCTCTAAAAAATTCTTTTACCATTTATATACCAGACTTAGAAGAATGTAAGGCCAAATAATTCTTCTAGATACTCTGATCTACTACCTAAAGCAACACATAACTATGGAAGACCTCTCTCCAGGAGGAGATCTGATTAAATATTTTTGAAACAACAAAACATTTTATAAGACAGGTAAAGAAAAACAAAGAAAATATTTTTCTAGAAGGTGCTTTTTCCCTAATCCCATTTATTGAAAATTCACATCCCTTTCTTTTAGCTTACATTAGTTTTAATGTAGATTAGTTTAGTTAAAGGCAAAACATACTGACCTAATTTTCTTCCTTTTTTCTTTATGAAAAACAAAATTCAAGGACAAAAGGCAATTAAGCCGCCTTTCTAAGTAAGGGAAAAAATCCTAAGTAGCCAGAGCTAGATTTGATGACATAGAAGTCATGCTGTGCCAATCCAAGGGAAAGCAAGCTAGTATGTGACCTTGTGGTAAGGGGCAGGAAGAGAGATGTACCAACTTTGTTTTGACATGATCATCTTTGAAGGACTCAGGACAAAAGCTAGCTTATCAGCTAAGGTGCAATTAAGAAGACTAAATCATGTCTTGATGTACTGCAGCACCCATTGGTAGACTTATTTTCAGCGTAAAGCAGAACAGCATCTACCAGCGCAGCTTTGGGGGCTCGGGAATCTCCAGGCACAGTTAGAATAAAATAGACCTTACAGAGCAGCCAAGGCTACCTTATTTGTAGCTACTGTCTCTGAGAACAAGACTTTCAAATGCTTAACAAGGCGGTCCAGCAACACTGCAAACTGTTAACTTATCACAGAAACCCCACGATGCCTCAGAAACTGCATTTCCCCCCACAGTCTTCTCAGTCACAGCTTCTCTTCCATCCAGCATCGTCTCAGAAGAGACTCATACTACTGAACTAGCACATGCTCCAGTCTAGCTGTTCTAGCATTGCTCAAACAAATTCTTTGCCTCATCTCCTTTCTATTTCCCTTTCGTTGTCTCTCACAGGCTCATTCTCGGATTAGTCTTGCTCTTCTTCAACCAAGCAGATGAGGACCGGAGCTTTCAGCTTTCTCATTATAGCATGATCTTGCATATATATGCATTCACAATACATTTGTGGCCAGATAACGTAACATACACAAGTCTGACCTGATTTTTATAATCTCTCTCAAATCTTATCCTTTGTGCTTTCCCAGTATTGTCACCCGCCCTCATTTTACCAAAGATTTGAGATTTTTTCATTCCTGGGGCTTTAAGTTCCAAGTTTTTCAAAGCAGCACTTGTCACTAAGTTTCATAAGCATGTAGTGTGCCTGTAATTTCTAAAAATAGCAAGAGCAAGCAGAGGCAGTGGTCACCAATGAGTAAAAAATCCCATTTAAGCAACCATATCCTGCACAGTCTTCACTTCTTTAGCTCCTAAGGATTTTTTTTCCAGCTTCATTACTATCCTTTTAGATACTCTTTATTAATTCCATAGATGTTTTCAAAACAAAAAATATCACTAGAATTAACTGACCATCACAACCAGAAATACCTGATTTAAGTACATGCTTAAAGGTACGTGCAACAGCATCTAAAAGAGAAAGCAGCACCAACTGATCTCCTTCACTGAATATTATTTCACAAGCAAAGAAAATAGGAAAATAATCTGAGATGACCATCAAGAGAAGTAATTTAGTCACAAAACCCACTGGACTAGGCAAAAGAATACACATACACCTCATACTCCATCTTCCACATTACACTGATTAAGGCTTTGCCTGCCCAAGAAACAAAAAAAGCAAATAGGAACTTGCTTATTTTTTAAAACAATACAAACAATTTTCTTCATCAGCAAAATATCAATCTTAAGATTTCTGTCCTCCCCTTTTGGAAACAATTTCTTTGAAAATAGTTAACATATTGTGACAAAACAAAAGCATACTTAAAATACTATGCACCATATAGTAATTGAATTTGTGACACTTTTTCCACTGGTAAAATACATGCAATACTATTCCTAGCTAAATTCATATACTACTAAAAATTCTGGAATTTAAACCAGCTCTTCCTCAACAGCATAAACAAAGCTCTAATTTATACTTCATAGAAGTTGGGTAAAAATATTTTAACTAGCATAAAAGGCAGGAAGACTTCTATTTAATCTCTAGATATCTGGTGTTGAGATTTATGCCTAAGCATAAACATATGCCTAAACCGTGGTTAGTAGTAACTTATGATAAATCACCAAATACTGAATATCTGCAGAGATAATCTGGCATGTTTTAAGAAAATGACAAAGTCTAAACAATTTGATAACTTGTTTACTATCCTATTCACCACTACTGATCTCCAGACACCAACAGGAATTTTGAGAAATTAAATGCCAATATCAAAGAAAGAGATGCTAAATCACACGAAGTAACAGTTTTGCTCATTTAGCTTTAATTTGACTTCCAAATCTCAGATTTCATCCTTTTACCTCCTATATGCTTTAATCACTGTAAAAAGAACTCAACTCCTCAGTGTCATCTGCTGTCAGATACTGATATTTCTATTCTTCTGTATTATAAGATTTGAGCTCCAAAACATCGTCTCAGAACAAAAATATCAGTGCTTCAACACTGTGCTTAGCAATATCCACACACCCCACAGCAGGACAGTATTGTTCCGCCACAAACACACAAATCTTCAGTCAAGATTTTTTAAATGCAAAAATTCCATTAGAGAATTCAAGCAGGGATAGCTGGTATTTCAAATACTCTAAGGGGAACTAGGAGAAAAGGCATATTTTGTCTTAGGAAGGGGAAAAACCCCCCAAAATTAGGTTAGAGTTGTGTATGTGCATAACACAAAAACGCTGAGGACAAACTATCACTTTTTCTGCAAGATGCCTCCTCCCACACAGTAAGTGGAAAACTTATGCAGCATTTTAAAAACATACAACTGTGTTAAGAAGAAAAAATAATCACAATCTGGGCAGACTCTGCAGCTGCCCCTTTGACTTATCAATTTCAGTAAGCACAATTTCAATCAAGTCTAGATAAAATATACTAATCCTAAATAGACCAAGTTTGTCACCTACCACTTCCTATAAGCTGCTTACTATCCTGAAAAAGGGAGAGAGAGAAGAAATGCTAAATTAAATGCCAAACAGTAGCAGACAGCGCTTGTTTGGCTGATTAACTTGTAGACAAGCATTACAAATAAATCTGAGCATGGTCTGCAGCAAATTAAATTCCAGTGCTTTTAAGAACAAAGAATTCCTTCGGAAAGAGGATTAGCAACTTTACACCCAGGAATGCCAGTTTAATTTAATTGTTCCACAATCCGACATTTAATATGCAAATATCATTTTGATATATAAGAGCAAATTTGAAAAAGTGAGGAAACAATTTCAATGTACAAGACAACTGCCTCCCTTCTGAACTGTAATTATACAAAATAAAGCTGGCCGAGGGTTTCTTATTGCTGGGATTGCATTCTATTAACATGAATCAGAACAAGTCTAATTAAAGGTTAAAAACTTTAAATGTTTCTAATTAAGAGTCTAAATAACTGCACGATTAGAGTACTACAGTTAAAACCCCACCTCGATGACCTTCCTGGCCTCTTTGTATTTTCCTGTTTGCAAGAAGGCGAAGAAGAGATCGTAAAGAGCCATCATGTCACCATATTCTCTGCTTATAAAATCTGAAACTAAAGACAGAATAAAACTCATTAATTTACTCAATATATTGAAGTATTTCAATATTTATGTCAGACATTCCTAATACCAGTATTTTCCAAGCCTCACAAAAGATAAGCTATAGGGGGATAAATTTTGAAACAAACAGAATGATTACAACATGACACAATTTGTTGTAGCTTTGTGGTCAAGCATATTTAAAATGTTTTTCTGTTTATCTGCACTACGTTTTGAACTACATTCAACAAAATAGACTATATTAGCATGCTCTGCTCATAGCAAGTGAGCATATATGATTTCTGAACTGCACAGCTATTTGAAAAACAGATGTATCGTTTTATTATTGTCATGTGTTATTATGAATTTGTTTCCTAATAGTAACATACATAGCTAGAGCAAGTATTAGCACTAATCTTGGAGAGCTCAACAAAGTATTATACAAAACAGAGCTGTTCTGTGTTTAAAATTACAATCAATTTTTCAATCTGAAGAATGCGGGCATCATATTAGTGCTTTAAAGTTACACATTTAAAGACATTTTTTTTTCTTTCAGTTGAAAGAAACTATATACAAATCCTGGGAGAAAAACCCCCAGGAAACACTTCATATTAGCAGACAGCATTTGACTACATGCAACTAACCCTTTTCCAGAAGATCAGCATCTCCTTTTTCTACCAGTTTACAGTAGATGTTATGAAGTTGAAGAATTTTACCATACTTCTTGTAACAGCTGATTAAAGCTTCCAGAGCTGCAGGCATGTCATCCCTTGTGGAATGAAACAAAACAAGAATAAAAACATTCTGAGCAGGAGCAACACATGCTGAAACCACTTTAATCTTGAAAATTTCACAGAAAATTTATTTAGCAGTCTATAATCCAAGTGTTTATTCCCCCCTCAACTGTATTATTTTTGATTGCATGACCACTGTTCATTACAACTTAGCCAAAGGTGTGAATATTCCTCAGCATTAGATGCACTTAATTTTTGAACAATATTCTTCAGTTACGCTATGTACTATCTTGACAAAACCCAAATTCCACAGAAAATTCACTTAAGTGTTTAACACCTTTATTTTTCTCATTTTTAAGTAACAGCATGTACACTCCATCACCTCTAAGACTATGTTTAGACATTTCGAATTTTTAAGTTCTTCACAATTATTCCACAATATTTTTGCTTCAGTATAGATTGCCAGAGTTAACTCAGATAATCACAGCTCTTTAGATTGCTTTACACTGGTTTTACACCTTAACAGACTGCCTATAAATCATCTGTTGATGTTCACGGCTAGCATTATTCCATTCTATATGAAAATCAGAACCCAACAGATATTTTCTCCTATAAAAAGTACAATTTTTGCAGTTAGTTCAACGGCATAGTAAGGTACCAAAATGTGTTTTATGCTGGTCTATCCGTGTCACGGAGACATGGCACTAGTGTATATCCATGTAGTAGTAAGTAAGTGTGCAAGACTGCATTAAATGCATTTAGTCAGAAGCCTTTGAGCAGCAAGTACAAATACCATGAAGAATACTTCCATTTTTGGTACCTCAGTCCTTTGCTGAATTTTCCCCTACATATATATTATTAACAGCTTCAGAAGTATACATAATTAAAATACAAAACTGAAAAGTCATAAAAACAATCACAGTAACAACAAATATAAAATAACCTTCCATACTGTGCAACTAACAGTACTTAATCATCTGCTGCAGACCTTTTTCTTTCAAAGGATTACAACCCAATCTTGAAACAAAACTAAACAAAACAAAGCAAAAACACTGAAAACAACTGAGGACAACCACAGAAACACTGGTAAAACAATATGTCAAGTTATTCTTTGAAGGGTAAGGTTTAAGCTGAAACAAAACAAGACCACACACACACAAAATGTAGTAAGCAGCCAAGCAGTCAGTAAGACTGCATTTTAGATTTCAAGAGGCTTATTTGATAACGGTGATGTAAGTTACCAAAGAAAAAAAATTTTTTTTAAAAATCACTTAGTAGCTGAAAGGCTGACTTGAAATAATGATTTAACATCCCTGAAGCAACCCTATTATTGATGAACAAAACCTTAACAAACCAAGATATTACTGTTAAAACAAGCCCAATTCAGATGTCCTCTCCTCACATTGCATTTCTTGTGCAGAACAAATTTTGCTTTTTCAAAGAATGTACTATCTAAACTACTAGGTACTACTATAATTATCTAGGCTAATATTTTTAAAATTTTTAAGAGTAAAACACAGAAGAAGAATTAATTTTATTCAGTAATACTGGTATTCTTAAAAAGAACCTAAGATGATGGATTTCTACCTTATCCCCCTTACTGAGCCCTGTTTACAGTGCATCTTCTGGCACCCCATGGAGTCATTTGAATTTTTGTCATTTGGGGTGAAGACTAAATTACAGGTTAATTTCAAAACTGCAAGTAGATGTTGCAGGCTAGATTACTGTCATAAAAGCGAAATACTATGGTAGTTACCATAGTCAGATATAAAGATTTATATAATCAGTATTTTTCTCCTGCTTTAGATGCAAGTTCAGTTAACATCTAAAAAAAAAAAACAGTTTCACAGAAAACTACTCAATTTCTAAGGAGGCACAAAAACATTTATACATTCAAATTAAAGTTTTCAGTGATAAATCTAGGTTTTCAGACTCATGCTCAAACAGCTATAGTATTGTCTCGGCTCTATTCCTAAAGGATTAAAGTGACTGTTTTTAGGTCAAAGCTATCAATAAATGAATGAATAATTGGAATGTTATTCAAGCAGTAACATCAACAGTTTTCCAGTCTCTACATGTATACTTCTGAAGGCATTAATACTGCACACGCAGAGAAAAAAAGTCAGCAAAGACCCGAGACAAAAATAAATGGAAATATTGTACTTGTTACTGGGACTTACTGCTCAAAGGCGCTGCATAAGTCTGCATTTAAGGAGTTCTGTATCTTACACATTGACGTACTGTTACAACTGTTTTGAATCTATTGAAATCAGATGTATTTGTTCAGTTGCATTTAATCAACTAACAAGTCATCCAGAGGTTACTAGAGAATGGGGTTTATAAAACATATAAATGCTAAAACTGGCAAAGATAAATATAAAACAATAAAACATAGGGAAGTTCAGAGTCCACAAAGAAATTGTTGGTACCACTACTGCAAAGAAAAAATGATCAAGGGTATGCTTGTACTTGAGCTTGTATGATTTAACAACTTGCAGTATTTTTTAACCGTCACAAACTGCAGTTAATTCCAAGTGAGTACCAGTAGCTACTTTTGTAAGCAGTTTTTACAGTCCTTTTAGAAAATGAAAATAAGCAACTCACTGTAGGCTTCAAATTTCCAGTAGAGGCAACATTTTAATGTGTTTCTTGTAATGCTTAACTATAATAAAAAGAGCTGCACAAAAAAGAATTCCTACATTTTAAGAAAATGCTCTTTAGACATAATGATCTTAAACTAACAAACAGCTGTACATTTGAAAGTATTTTAGAGTCTTTCCGTGAGAAGTTATGCATGTCAAACACCCTTTTATCCTCCCAAAGGATACTTACTACACTACAACGTTAAAAGCCTGGTCTAAAATTACTATTTAATTAATATGGTTCAAGTCAAAAAGGGAAAAAAAGCCCATATACTCATAGCCATGTTGGAAAAATCAGATTTCCAGTGTCAGTTTGGAATACACAGTATTTAAAATGTGAATATAGATGACCCATGCTTCATCTTGAGTTGGCCAGATACTGCAGAAATAAGTCACTCACAAATAT
Organism: Pachycephala philippinensis; assembly: GCA_013397055.1. Classification (NCBI taxonomy): domain Eukaryota; kingdom Metazoa; phylum Chordata; class Aves; order Passeriformes; genus Pachycephala; species Pachycephala philippinensis. The sequence goes on along the minus strand of VWZT01016559.1, from coordinate 62,032 downwards.
TATCTGTTCAGGACAAATATCTGTTCCACTTAAAGATTAGGCGTATTTTTCCAGCATATTGAAACTTGCTCTTTTAAAACAGAAGAAAAACTATTATTTTTGAATGACAGAAGGAGCTTCAGCCATGAGTACATTCTGCTTGGCCCTTATGCAGTCCCAGAAGAGTCCTCCTTTGGCATCATTTTCCAGCTAAAGTTATGTCCAGGTTAAGACACCAAGTTTTTTGATTCTTTTGGTTTCTGTTTAGAATGGCTATGAAGTCCAAGGTGTTAAGGGTACAATCTTCCAAAATATTTGTGTGGGCAATTTTAATCACACTAAGCTATCCGAAGTGCCAAAATTACTCAGCTGTCTGAAGGTTTGCAGGGCACACTTTGTAGCAGGACTGGCTACACTATGCAGGGATATTTCAGCCTCCCTCACTTTCAACAAGCCACTCCCCTCTTGCTTGAAGAATGTAGCACTACATCTAACCCTTTTACTTGTAACAAACAACTTTCCCAACCAGAGAGTCTGCCTGATAAAAATAAGACTCCAAATATTGATTTTAATTGGAATGAAGTGCTGCAACATTATGCATAAAGCTTTAGTGAAGTGGCAATTTACCTAAGGGGTTTACTGATTGAAAAGCTCTCAAACCTGAAATCACTAGAGAGGTAGAAAGAAAAAAGGGACTCTCTGGGGTGGGGGTGGAGGGTAGCCTGGTAAAACAAATCCCTCTCTACAAATCTGAAGCAGATGTTAGTGTAGAGGGAAGTCAATTCAGCAAGGTACAATCAGCTTTACAAAAATTATTCTGTTAAAAGAGAACGGGCTCTTGAAAGAGCTAAATGTGTTTCTGTTCATTTGCTGTACTAAGGAATCTTCAAGGAGACTGGTGTTGCAATTACAACTAATCCTCCCCAAAAAATTAACTGTGTTGAAGGCTTTGTAATTTCCCTAGGTACAATTTAGCTGTCACTTACTTTAAAATTTACTCAAACATGCGTTCCGAACAGCACTAACTTCACATGTCAAGTGCTTTCCAGCCAATTGAGTCTAAACTGGAAGTCGGTGTTAAACAACTGAATGATTAGACAAGATAGCTCATTTCCCTGCTCTTTTGTTCGGAATAAAATGCCACATTTACATTATCAGACTCAACAGGATTTTCTGACAGAGGGAGAAAAAACCCTAGTGAACACTGTCCATAGCAAGCACATGAAGCCTGTCATTTACCAATCATCCTTCAAAAAGCAATAGCCATGAATGTAACTTAATTACGACCCAATGATCCTTGACGAAAAATCATCTTATCACTGTCCTGTCCCCATAGGGCAAATGAGACACTTTTGTCCTTTGGCACTGATGATGCTAAATTCCTAATTGCAATAATGGAGTAAGAGAGCCAAACATCCCTAATTTCATTGCAACATGTAAAGAGTTTTAATACAATATTTGAAATAAAGCTGCTAAAAAATAGAAGAAATACTCTCCCCACTAAAGATATGTGTCCCCCACTAAAAATACTACTTAATTTATAAAGATGCCTATTTTCAGAAGTGCATATAAAAGTCAAATAACTTGTAAGTGCTACAGAATGATCCCAAAAAAATCACAGGTGATTTTAACTCCATGAAAACAACAGAAGGAAAATTGTCAAGGCACTGCATTCATGCTTTATCTACTACATACGAAACTAATCAAAATGGGTTTATATGAGATTAATGACAAATGAGCACATAACGCTTTACTGGACAGTGCTGTATTAAAATACACTCACCATTTTTAAAGAAAAACAATCCAACTATAGCCTTTTTATCATTTGAGATACAAAAAGTAATTGCTTGTGTTCCCTGACTTAAAACTACAAAATATTTTCCTCATATGGTCTGTAACACAGTGCTTTCATAGTTTACCTGCAAATTTTCTTCCCTCTGCTTAAGAGCACTTCTTATAACAGGAATTAGTAAATTTCAAACCTGAAGATGTTTTCTTGTTTCTTTTCTCAAAGGTGAGTTGGTAGAGAACTTAAGCCAAAACTACAATCCTTAAAATCTTAAGAACTTTTACATGGTGTAGGTAACACAAGTTTTTCTAATTATTAGCAGCTGGAAACAGTTCAGAAGTAAGACGTATTTGAAGAAAATAAGTTCTTTATATCCTTGCAGATTTTTGTCACGCAATCCAAGGAAGGTTTATCACATTAAATGACAGACCAAGATCATGTGGACTGTCTCAACTTTTAATGTGATTTTCCCATCTTGAGAAACTGTTCAAGGTCATAAATAAAAATCACACAATTCAATGCAGGGGTGCAGTTCCCCTTACTCAGTGTCAGAAAATCCCCAAGGTAAGTAGGAGTTCTCTCTCTAGTTACTTCAGTTAAATACTTCCCAAAATATTAAAGGCAAAATGTCCACTCTACTAGAATGTCAGCTTTTGTAAAGTTATGCTGTCCATCATCAATGTTTTTTGCTTTTCCACGCTCTGCTGAAAATTGTAACTTTTAACTTGCACTAGAACTACTACTAGTTCTTTAACAAGAACCTAAGAGTATTCAGGGCTGGAAGAAAGGCATAGATGAAAACATTTCATACCTACAATTGTTGAAATGTTCAAGAGCAAACCACAGATTCCTTTACAAGCAATTAAAAAGTTTGAAATAAATTACGAACACAAAACACTAGCACAACCACTGCTGTGGAACATTTAAAAATACCCCAGAGCTAATTTCAGAGGTATGATGATGACCTGTAGCTAAATGACAACATTTCAGCATGATATCTGAGCTGTAGGATGGCAAATAATAAGCACTGCTACTGAAAGAAATAGACTAACACTCATTTCAGTAATTCGTAACTTTCAAAAAACTCTTAGCATATCTAAGAAAAACAAACCAACCCCAAACTACAACACTTCCCTCTCGACAAAACAAACACCCCAGTGAAAATGCAGTTATTCCTCCCAAGCAAATTTGGCAAAAAAACCTTCCAAATTTTGTCTACCATCAGAGAAGGTGCAGTCTCTCCACCAATAAGGCAGCAAAAAAATCCCTTGGAAATTAGCTTACTTTTCATTTTATTTATAGATACGAAATATATTAGCAGCTATACAGGTGTGTACCAACGACTTCTAGCCATACAATTCCAGTCTGGAACTACTTTCTCCTTCATGAATCTAGTCTCATCAAGAGTCCCTTTGCTAATTAAAAAAAAAAACCACTTTTTCTAAAGTTTCCCAAAAATCTTATAATCCAAAAGAATGTGGAATCAAATTAAAATAACACTCATTACCATCCCGCTTTTCATCTACACATGATCACACCTTTATCTACATCTTCATACACTACATCTCAAGTGAAAAGAGCCCAAGTAGCACCAGGTACAACTTGCACGTCAATGTGCATAAAGCAATTATGTAAAATGCAGCTGCTCTTCTGCACACTGCAAAGCATATCAGATATTTTTCCAACACATTAGTTACATACGATCGCAGTTAAATTACTTTTGTAAACATCTGCCTGGCTTGTGATGCAACCGAGGCAGAGTCACTGACTGAGAAGATGTACACTATATTCTTAACTGTTGACCACTTCACTAAAACACTGTTTTTAAAAGAGAATGCACATACATCTACCAAGAGTCACCTCTTGTACAAGAATTTTCAATACAGAAAATGTTATACAGACCTTGCATACCCAGAATACCTACAAGAACTAAAAACCCCTACATGGCTGACTTACATGATACTATGAAAAATTCATTTATTTCATAGGTATTATATTTATGTCAATAACATTTACATGAACCAAATCTGAAGAAATTGGTTCATAAACTCTAGCTACCAGTGTTGAAAATCCAGGAAGTCACATAAGTGACACACAAAAGAATAATAAAAGGCTTGTGCATATGGTAAAAGAGAAGGGATTCTTACCTCAATTTTAGTAAGAAATTGTTATATAGTTCATATGTGTGTTAATTCAAATATCCTACACCTCATAATAAAAACTTATGCAAAGGAATATGACACATGGAATTAAAGATACTTCCCACCAGAATGCCTGTATGAAATTCCTGTTCTCTAATAAATGGTATTAAAAGTGCATATAGGCAAAACCCCTCAAACATAACAGATCAGATAGTATTTTCTTTGAATTTTAAATTCAGCAACACAGCAGCCTACCGGCAATGGTATCTAATTATTTGAATTAAGTGAATTAAAAATACTTCAGTGTTCAACAACTGCCCTGCAACTCACCTGAGACATACTGGAAACAGCAAAATAATGCTGTTTTGATGTGAAAACAAGTTCCACTTCACCACAAGAGCTGAGACTGTACCTATTGTGCTCTGAATAGCTATCCTGTCAAACAGACTTTACAACAAACTAGTTCATAAGCATATTGCAACATATAGCCACTTCATCTCTGATGTGCCCATAAAACACAGCTGTTGTTCCCGGAGATCATGACACGATGCCTAGCTGATGAAAAGAGACTTAGCTGAATTAAGAAAACGTGTTTGTTCATTACTGTTCCAAGATCACTTCAGTATTGCACGTGCACGAGCACTTCCAGACACGGATGCGTGTGCAGCTGTGAATTGCGTACACAGGTCACAGAACACAAATAAATATCATAACTTGATTAATCTGAAGCCCAAGCATAGCTTACTTTTCAAGGTGAACTGTAATCAGAGGGGAATGAATGGCAGCACTTTGCACCAAGCCCAGGTTCGAAATGGTCTCATGTAATCGATTCACTGTTTCAACTTCACCTCGCATGGCAGCAGCATTAAGAATGCGGAGAAAAGATGCAACTGTTCTGCCTGAGATAGGAACATCCTTCTCTTTCATCTCCGTTAGAATGTTAATAGCATCTACAATGAAACAACACAAAAGACCCTTAGGTAATTTCATGTAGGGAAAACAAACTGCTATTAAAACAGCATTTCAAACCCAGCAGGAATGTAAATTCTGGTGTATAATGCCGATTTCAAGTTAATTACTACTTGCATTTCTAAACGAGACTACAATTATAAATCCACAATAGCATGGTTTTATCATTTTGCTGCAACTTTGACTACAAATTATAGATAGGAACTGTGTGCCCACTCTGCACCACATAACCCTGTACAGTCTGCCCTATAGCTGCAAGATCCTACTAAATGGATGCTTTTATCGTTCAATGCTAACATCTGCTAAATCACTCCATTGTTTCTTCAGCAGATGGCTTGTCACGAGGCCAGATAATAAAGATATGTTTACACTGTATATACAGCCAGACTAATGGTCTGATACCGATAGGGCCTGTTTGCTGTGTCGATACTAATTAGCCAAGGAGAGCCAATGAAAGCTTTCTAACAGACTGCATGTTAAAACATTAGGTTCATTAAGCTTCATTAGTAAGGCAGAAACAAACATTTTTGTATATGGAATAAGTGCATTTTTATAATGTTCTTAATTATTGCACAGACAGAAATGTTTTGACCACTTTACATTTGGCTACATTTATGAATTATTTTATTTTCTGAGGGACATTTATGCTCTTAAAAACAAACTCGTATTTTCAAACTGCTTAATGCAGAGGTAGACATGATCTGATTTATTATGATTTGGACAAATCAGCTTTGTTTATTATTTTTCTAACAGTAAGCTTAATAAGAGGCCAAGGCAAATTTCAAAGGCAAATCTTACATGAAAAAAACTATATTAGCTTTTTCATTTTATTTTACAGTGTTTTAAATAAAACCATTACATTTTGAGTCTCGGCTTGGGCCATGTTTTATAGTGTTAGCGTAGTTGTTACTCTACAAAATCAAAGAACTCAATATTCAGAATCACCTTTTAAAGCTAATGACAGTCTAGAGTTCTTTTTAAAGATGAACCAAACCATGTAATCCACAGAATTACATTAGACTAAATTACAAAAATGAAAGAGCTAACAACTTAATGCAAATATCCAGAAATATGAAATAGGCATTTTGCAGAACACTCATTAAAAAAGCCAAAATTTCCAGGCAGTTTATAGATTGAATATAAAATTCAATACCAAACACAAAAAAGAATAGTAACAGAAAAATATATACTTTATGGAAAGTTAAATTATTTTTTTGCAGTACTTGGCTCTTACGAGAAGGTTATGTTTATAGGTTTTATGTTCAGCCTTCAGACCTTCTTAAGCAAAAACAAAGCCATTAGTCTAGGCACATACGCAATTTGTGCCATAAGTCATGATCTTCAAACTCAATCCAAACAGCAATGCTAATAAAAACTAGCTGCAGAAATGCAAAAAGCACTGAGCTGTGCAAATGTAAATGACAAGCTTGCCAATCCATTAAAACTAATGGCTTGCACTGTCCAAGCATCTCTGGTTGAATTCACATGCAAATTTGTATGCAAAATGTTCAAGCACTTTTCAGGACATGATATACCATTAATATCAACTCACATTTTTATTCTTGAGGCAAGATACCTTTATTATATAGCAGAAACACACAATGAAAGCAAATGGATTACCTTCTAGTCTACCATGCTTTTGTAAGGCTTCTACCAGTGCTACGTACTTTCCGCTGTCAAGAGCAACAGGTGAATTCCTAGGGAAGCTAGGAATTAAAGCGTTAAGAATTGTATCAATGGAAGTTCACATTTTATAGCTTCAGCTTAAAGATTTATTTTTGGAAGTACATAACACAATAACACCACTAAGAGCTAAAAATGATAGTAAGTCTTAAAGGAAAAATCTGATAAAATTTAAAGGATGCACCATTAGAACATGATTTTTAAATATTATCCACACACCTTCCCACCCTCAAAAGCCAAAGGCTATGTTTCTGAGAAAGAGTCAGATGGTTTAATTAATTATTTGGTAGTTATTGCATAAAATAGGGTATTTTTCAGAAGCCCGGGAAGAAAAGAGCACAGTTGACTGGAAAAGGGCTGTATTCTTTTCGACAGAGAGATTGAAACTATTCACCTAAGTAAAAAGCTACTATTTTGGAGTTTCTGCTATGTGTTGTTTCCTTTCTCTGGAAGTACTAAAAGTTAATTCCTCCTCTGCTGTTTCTTTTTATAACAATCCAAAGAGACACTTCTTTGCAATATGAGGCTACACTTGAGGCAGGTCAATAAAAATGTATTAATGCAGTGAAACTCCAGCAGAAGACTGAATTTCACTTCCTGCAAGCTCACTCTGGGGACTGTGTGCGAGCAGAAGTGCAGCCAAAGCCAATACAGAATCGTTATTTGTGGAGTAGCAAAATTCTTGGTATTCACAGCTCAGTCGTTTCACATAACTTCAAACATGAGCAGGGTGTAATGAGCACCTGCCCGCCAACCTATTGTAAAACCTAAGCAAGGATTTTTTGGGTGCAGGTGAGAGAGAGAACGTGAAAGTCACATATAACTTGTTCTCAATTCACTACAGCATCCGACCAAAAGGAGCCTTTCGAGGGAAAAAGGAAAGGGGCAAATAGAAGTATCATCTGTAAGAATTTGCTCCGGGCTAAGTCATGCATAGCGTGTTTTAGCTGGGAGCTAACTTTTACAGCCAAGATATAAAGAACTGAATACAAAAATTTAAAGTAGAATGCTTGTTGACAGTCTTAAAATAACGCTAGTCAAACACTGCTCTTTTAAAAACAATACAGGTGTCCTGCATTCTGAACACATCCTAGGTGCTTGCTAACACACAATACAGGTACCTATTTTTAACTGCAAATTAAACCAAACTTAAACCGAGACACTATGTATGTTTAAAATAAAAATATAACATCTTATGTAGCAATCTGCCTTTTTCAAAATAAAAAGAAAAAAAAATTACTGACCGCACAAAGTAGCTGCTTCTAATGTTCAATTACACAAAGCAAATTTTTTGTTTCCAAACACCACACCCATGACTGTTTTAAATGCACATACATTGTTGGGGAAAACTAATTAAAAATGGATGAGGGGGTTAATACTCAACCTACTTAATTCAACAAGGTCTGTGTATCAGCATAAATCTCTGTGACATGTTTCAGTGCCGGTGTACTTACACTTTTTCTTTCAGGTTCATTGCCTCTTCTACATTATCATGTCGACAGCACAAATTTATTAAGGCTGCATAGCCACCGACAACCATGTCCGGTTCGTATTTGGCTTTCACTTCAAGGGCTTTTTGCATATTCTAAAAAAGGAACAAAGCAAAGATGTGAACTAGAGGAAAAGTCAATCTGACATTATGAATCTTATACATTCAGTGTGCAGTTACATGACTGCTTTAGTGCTTTTAGTAGTGTAGGATCACATACGAAAACACAGTGCTGTAATGCTTTAGCAAATTTTAAGAGTGAAAGCTGTTTTGCAATCATTTTTGTAGAACACCTTTTACATTAATTCAAGAATAGACTTCTAAATAAATTTTCTTGCTTTGCATTTGTATTTCTTGCATTTTTTCATGTAAGAGACTTGGGGGTTTTTTTAATCCAGAGACCGTGTACATTATTAACCCATATTCTAAACCAGTTCTTATTTATTTGGAATTCATAACCATTTTTACCTGGTACACTGCCAAACACATAACAAAACTACTTTCTAAAGAATAAGAAACTACTTAATAATTCTATAGAAAGCTTATTTTTCTATAAATTCTTATTCATATATTTGACCACTTTGAACTTGCAATGGTGTTTGCATCTAGGCTTATTTCATATGCAAAATTGTCGAGGTACACAGCTGAGATACACAACTCTTTCTAAACTGTGTTTGTAGCAACAGAGAATATTGTGCTATCATCTGCACAACTGTTACTGTTCCTATATATACAGCTCCATAGGCAGGATCACACTGAACAAGAAACTGAACAAAAGTGTGGTGATACCCCACAAATTACAGACACACACTAAATGAATGTAAACTACAGCTGGACGCCTGCCGAATGAAGGCAAGAGACCCTTTATCTCAGAAGAGCTTTCCTCCTGCAGGAAAATGGAATTTCAATCCCTGCATTAACAACCTAGTAATATTTGAATTGCAAATGACTAGTGCATGTATCAGTTGCTTGACAATCTAGATATAAGAGACCGGAGCCATGGCTTGAAAGGACATTTGGCATGTATGATAAACCTATCACAGCTGTTACTATCATTCACTTTGCAGATTATTGTAAACAAACTTCAGCAACCCCAAAACATGCCATTCAAGGTGTTGCTGAAATTAGTTAACCTTTTGATTTAATTGCTTTTTGCACTTATGTTTGATTTATAAGCATCAAACCATGAAACCTGAAGCACTGCACTTGTCTTTGCTTAACTATGTCTTCCCATAACACAGTCATTTATGTCCCTTTAAAAATATAGCTATGTGTTTCCAATTATCTCTGCATTGCTTAAGATACCTCTTCTTCACAAAGAGCATGTATGAGTTGTTTCAAGACATCTGTAATAGGCTGGTTTTCAGCTTTTCGCATTTCTAGTTTCTTCTCCAAAGCAGACACGTCAGATTTAGCACTCTAAATGGGGGTAACAGAAAGAATGTCAATTGCAAAAACACCCTTCCCTGAACAACTTGTCGGATCACTTTAATAAAAGACAAAATAATCCTCTTTCATACTTGAAGAAATTTTTTAATCATTTAAGGTGCTTTTATCTGTTTAAATAGTACATACTAATTGAAGACTTGAGTCAGAATACAGTAAAAAAAAAACCCCAACATTAAGTCACATTTCTACAAAGGTCAACATTACTATTTCTCTCTCACTTGGTTCTTTGTATTCAGGAAAGTAGGGAATAGAAGCCTGTTTCTTTTTCCATCTCCACTTTGCTCAGACCAGAAACGTAAAGACTTGACACTAGACCATTAGAAGCAGTATGGATTTATGTGGTTCCTGCCACTCAAGTGGATCACTGTAATTTACAAGCACGAATTAAGCCTCACACCACTACTGTTAACTAACTAGAACTTTCAAAAAATTATTTACCAGACAGGGAAACTGAGGCATGAAACCTCAGCCAACTCCAAGGTCAAGTATCGGGTCTATGTGAAAATCTGGATAGCCTTTACTCCTACTCTGGAAAGTAACCTCTGAACTTCAAATGGTTGATTTAAATAACGTTAATATACTTCCATGATCTGAAAGCTAGTGATTACACTTCATCTAAACCCCATATCCAAACAGTATCATTACAGTAAGAACAAGCAGAGCTATCTGTGAATTTACTTACTTCTGGAATGTTGTCTGTAGGCAGGGATTTTTTATGACACAGTAACCTTGCATCCTGAAATTCAGTAAGACAAAAATATCACTAATCCCCCCCCAAAGTTCAATCTCTAAGTAAGCATATCATACTAAAAAGGTTCAAGGTAATTATATAATAGCAGTGTCAAAAAAAGCTGTGTTCTGCAGCATTATTACACTGACTTGAAACAGCACTTATTAAATGTATCCCTTTCACATTAGAAATGAAACCAGCTTCAACAGTGAAAAATCACGGAAAGGTTAAAAGGCTTACATATAATCACTGCATGAAGATATTTATTTTGCAAAGGAGAATATATTCACAGATTTTTTAGATTCAAAGTAATTGCTATAGAACCACAGACCTTAATTAATTCAGGAACTTGAGAGGAGTCCAGCAGTCTGCAAATGCCGCTGTAGTGGGTTGCAGGGATAACTATATTCTGTACCAAGAGGTGGGGAAAAAAATTATATGAGTTTTGAAACACAACCAAACTGAAATTTGTCTAACAGAAATTATCTCAGACGTAATTCAAGTCTCCAGCTCTTGCATGTCATTGAGAAGTGGTCTGGTTGTACTTAAAAGCAGCAATTTCAAACCTAATAGATACATGTCAGGCAGGACAGGCATTATGTAGCAAAAAATGAAATGGTACCATCTTCTTCAGCTGATGGAAGTATTGTCTCAAACGCTCCTCCTTGGCCTGTACCTCTGAGTCACTCATGCTGTCAATCAAGTGATAAAGAAAATAGCCAACAGCTTCTGTGGAAAAAAACAAGAGAAAGCATTCCACTAAAATTACCGAGACTGTCATGTTATCAAGATTAATTTATAAGAAATCATTTTGGTGTGAGATGTCACCCTGATGAGAGGCTCTGAAATGGCAACAATGATCACTGAGGCATAGAGATTATGTGGTTTGGGAGCACATATCTAACTGGTGAGTGAAAGGAATATTAATTATTTTCAGACCTAGTGACAGCTTTTCAGTACAGAATCTTACTTCAATCTATTTTTTTCCACTACTGTGTGACAGAAGTGGTACTGCCCAAGGCCTTCCCCCCCCTTTCCTGCCTGCTACCCCAAATAGTTGCCACAAATATTTTGTCATTGCTCAAAAGAAAAAACAGATTTCTAACACTTTGCATATTTATTCTGTACATTTTACCCATTATATTCCATTACCAAGCTACATTAAGTTTTGCAATATTAATATAACAGCATACAAAAATATTTTAACCATTAGAGCAACTAAGACTGAAGAAACTGCCTATTAGCCAATGAAAGTCAAGATGAACAGATTTCAGCAAATAGTACTAAGTTTCTTATCTATGCAGTGCAAAAATATATGGGATCCTGTAGCCCTTCCAAGAACAGGAAGAGCATCAAGTATTGTCTTCTCAAAGGTTAACTGTTCCCATAGCTCCTTGCCCCTCTGGCTCTGAAAGGAGGGGAAAAAAAACAAACCTTTATTAAAAAAACCACATTAAACAAAAAAGTATACTCATTTCAAGGCAGAAGATTTGGGATATTAAGTATCATTTTGCCTCACAAAATCAGAAGAGCTACTAAAGGTAAAAGTAGGTTGAAAGACTGCTTTTCTCTCTTTTTTTTTAAGTATTTAAGCACCGATACTTTATTCCTTCTAAATCTCCATTTTGATCTATAAATTTAGAAAAATAAATTGTTATCAGCATGATATTTTTATAATTCTAAAAAAAAAAAAGTCTCGTGGATCTCACAGAATATGCTCTGATTATTTGAATCAGGATTTTACCCAACATGTTTTCAAATTTCACTTTCAAAAAGAAGCAATCAGTGTTTACTGTTGTAATCCCTCAAACCCATCATTACACAGAAGAACAGATTTGTGGATAAGTTACAATCATAGAAATTGAAACTCTACCAGTTGGTCCTGGAGGCGTCAGGCAATAACGTTCATCCTTGTACAACAGTTCTGTTATCTGGTAAGACAGAATAATCGTACATTGCAGCCAAAAGAAGCAAGCAAGGACAAATAGTATCTGAAATTGAATTCTCAAAATAATAAAGCATCTCTCTGTTAAAGTATTATTCTTTACCACATCATAGTCATTCCCTAAGAAACACAAAGGGGTTTTTTTGGTAAATAACAGGGTTTTCTTGAAAAAATATTGCAAACAGAAATGCTTTCTGAGGTATAGCATTAAGACAGAGAACACTCCAGTATTCTGTTTATATATCATTCTACAGGAAGTTAGCTATCCTAAGACACTGCTTAAAGCAAATATTAACTCGTGTTACTCCTGAAGATGCTACAATTATGTTCCAATTTACCAAAAGGCTGAAATTGGCCTACAAAGCTTCTTTTTATTTATATTTGAAAGAAGCAAATACAAAAAAAAAAAAAAAAAAAAAAAAAAGGAACATCATTTATCATGCTCTGCTAGAATTAAGGTAACTAGTACCGCTAGTTGTAAATAAGCTGCTGTAAATAAGTGCAATTTTGAATGACAAAATATGTGTTCATAAAAGTTAATTGCATTCAACTACACTTAGCACTCATTTTATCCATCCTGCAAACCAAAGAAATACATAGATTTTACTTCCTTTGAAAGACAAGAAGCATTTACCCAAAAGTCCCCACACCTTACTTAAAAATACTTTAACCTAAACAACATCACTTTAAAAATCCAGTTGACTGTTCTTAAGGAAATTAAATAATTTTTAAGATTTAAATCTTCAGTTAAAAACTGAAATTGTAAGTGTTTCAAGAATTTTTGTTTTATCTCCTATGATTCTAGACTGCAGTCTCGAAGTCAGAAGGAGATGCAGCCTCACTGCCAAAGTGCTGTGTTTTAAGTAATGACAAAAGAAAAGGAACCCTCACCTTCAATTGTTGATGAAAATGGATAAATAAAGCCAGAAAATACCGAACGTGCAACTGAATATCTTATCTATTACTTTTCATTCTACCAACACCATGGACACTGTTCACAGTAAAACTACAGCTTTTTTCTGCCCTTTTCCCCTCACCTTCCTTTGACAAAGCAATACACACTGCAATAAAATCCAAGGAAGTCATAACAGCTCTTTTGAATCAAATATCAGAATACTAAAAGGATGAATTGCCAAAGAAAAATGTGTAACATTATTTCTAAGTGTCTATTTATTTCCCAAGTTAGCATTTCGTATTTTAGAAGTTCATGCATGTATTTACTCTTAAATTTAGTGAAGACAACAACATTTCTTTTTCTTCCATTGTGATGAAGAGCAGAATTAACTCTAGATATTACTTCACATGCAGACCACCCTTACTTCAGCTTTCTAACTGTCCTTCAAAATTATTTTCATAATGGGACCAATAAGAGATCCCCTTTTTTCTTTCCCTGCTCTCCTTTTTTTTTTTTAATGCAAAAAGGGAAGGATAGAGGCAGCAGACAAAAACATCCTCTCACCAGAATCATCACATAACAGTAAAAGGTAGTAAAATGCAAAAAGTCCTGTACTGATTTTATGCAAATCATTGATCAGTGACTTTCCAAATCCCAATTTCCATTTCATTCCAAGATTTCTTTGCAAAATCTAAAATGTACTTTTATTAGTCAGCAGTTACAGCACTGAAGGATAATAACAAAAAGCACAGTGCATCCCTTCTTAAAATCTGAAACCACATCCAACGCAGTATCTGCCAACATCTCCTCTATTCTAATGCTGTGCAAAATTTATTGACCAAGTTATATTGCCTTCTCTTTCTAATGTAGCCCTAACGTAGAGTAGGTAAGATGATCAGTAATTTCCCTTTGATTTCATCCAGTTAATTTCTTTTATCTGGCTTTGACTTTGGTGCTTTAAGTCATATAACAGAAACTTGGAAAAACGAAGTCTGCCTTACTATTTTATTAGCACTAGTGTGAGGATAGGAAGAAAGTTTAGGGAGGGCAGGAAAGTGAATTGATGTCAGATGGCACAACCATGGCAGACTTTGTTCCAGAAGCTACAACTATCTGCAGTTGTAACTACACTGATCTAGAAATTGCAGTAGCATAAGCTACATGACAGGGTAACACACTTGATTTTTCACACTTTCACTTAGCTGTCCAATTTGAAAACTCAATTTGATACACTTGTACAGTCTGCCACTGACAGAAGCCTTGCTCAAAATAATCAGGTCTACAATTTTCAGTCTCAGAATTCAGATTTACAATAATGCACCATAAACATGCAATGCCTAGAGAATCTTGATTTTATTTACAGTTTTATCTCCACTTACCTTGCTCCATAGATGTACATCATCTGAGCTGAAGAGGGCAGCAAAGGATAACAAATTAAAAGCAAGAAAATGATTTTAGTCTCGTAGCTTTCTTTAAAACAACACAGAACATTAACACTGAGGTTCTTACTTAGATAAAAATAAAATACAATAATAGCCATACTGTTTAAAATAATTTTGTATAGAGTAAGTTTAGGACTTTTTACTATACTCAGTATGGTCATAAATTTCTGCTAAAAAACTTAAAATAATGCAACATTCCAAATAGATCACTTATAACTAGAAAGTGTTTTAGTTTTGGTTTTAGTTCAATTTTTTAACATATCCCAACAGTATTTTTTTGTTTTATACTTCTCTACTTAGCATTTCAAGAAAATAAGCTTCACTCAAACAAGCTGCACTTTACATACAAAGCACCTAATACGTGGATTTTGCTAGAAAAAAATCCAAGTCTCCTGTGCATTAGTCTTAATACACCAAGATAAGTACAAGCAGCTATTAATACATTTATACTATGCAAAAAAAGAAACTAATCAAATCTCTTCAGGTATAATGTTCATTATAGGGAGAGAAACACGTAATATTTAAAAAAGTAGAAAACAAAACATAGAATTTCTCTCCCCATAGATTGAAACAGAACTTGAGGAAAAACACTTCTCTGTACATCATGAGGTTACAACCAAAAATCACGCCAACCAGTTCACCGAAGTATAAAACCCCTGACATCTTAATGTAAACCAGTTGTCTCAAGTATTAAAAACCTGACGTTTCCTGTAATTCGTAAACTTCCAAATTCTGATTAGAAGTTGTAACTTTTCAAGAACTGTAATTTTTCAACAACTATAAAACAGCATTAACATAGGCAAGGGTAAGAGAAAAAAAACTTATGACATAATTTTAGCTTCCTGTAACTCTCATTAGAGGAAAATAAGATGTCAGTGTGAACAGATGCACAAAAATTTGAAAGCATTCATAGAAGTTTAGGATTTTATCTAGGAGGTTCAAGCCTATGAAACATTTATTCTTTCTGTGTAACTGCCACTTGTATTTGAAAATGAGTCAAATGCAGGTCCACACAGAGGGAAAAGAAAATGCCATCTGTGAGGTTAGTTAAGCTTTGTTGGGTGAACTCACTTCGCCACTGACAGGATGACAATGAACTGCAGATATCAAATGCATCAATTTCCTAAAGTACTTGACTCTGAAATAGTAATGGTACATCAGGCAAATAGAATGGGAATACTTTGAAGCAGTTACTAGAGAAGAGCAGTTTCAACAGAAATCCATAAACCAGTCTGCCACAGACATTGTTCATGTGTCCCTGGCATCCCTACCCTGTACTTTTGTACTCCAATCCTGAACTTTGTTCATTTGAACACTCAAGACTGGCATTTAGCCATAAAATTTTGCTGTGGTCTATACAAAACCTACAAATATTATTTCTTCTCTCCTATCATATCCTCAAATTTCATGCTCAGGCTGTTCTAGCCATTAAGTTTAAAACAGGAAAGGAAACATGAGTGGGCATGCTTTCAGAGATAATGTAAGGGTAAAATCTGGGTGCAGGCAACCTCATACACTGTGTCTGAAACCAGGCAGCAAGAAAAGCAAACAAAAGAGTTATATAAAACAGATAAACAAAACTTATGCCACACTTAAAAGTGGCAAGGACAGCTGAAGTAAAAAGAGAAAAAAACCACCACCATGCCACCCCCAAAAAAATCACATGAAAAGACCCCCAACCTTAATTTCCGGACTTTTTAGCCCAGATGTCCAATAACACTACGAGGTGAGTAACTGTTTCACTTGAGGAGATTATGACTTTCAGCAACTAGTTTGCTAGCAAGACGACAACATTTTAAAGATACTTTAAATCACATTCTGCACACCTGCACAGCTCCCCAGTGGCAGGGATATTTCAGGCTAGCATTGGTTGTGTGTGGTAAACATTGGCAAGGTTTGCTTTCCAGTGAAAGTCCTACTTCAACTGAATATTTATCTATACTCATAGAGAGAAAATGTGTTTAGAAAATCTGTTACTTTAATTAATAAATTAAAGTAATTAATAAAGATCATTCTGAGGCTGACTATTCAAAGGAATAGCAATATACTCCTACTGGATCTAAAACATTATTTCACTTATCCCTTGGATGCCAAGGCCAGGTAGGGCCTAGCTAACACATCAAATTTCAGAACTGGTTTGCTTTTTCTCCTCCTTTTCCCATGATCCAACAGGACCAGCTAGATAGAACATGCAATTTACTAGGAAATTATTTTGGTCATATTTACCTGTTATGTTTTACTATTATCTAACCCAAACACTGTTCTAACTCGCACTCATTACAAAATTCCAGGAAATAACAAAAACAGCCTTCAGACCCTGGTCCTGAGTAATATTAAGTGACTTCTCTTGTTCCCTGTGGGGTAGGCATGCTGAAAACAAAACCTATCACTCCCATTCCCACCATGTTTGACTGGGGCAAGCAGTGCATGCTAGAAGTGCTAGATAATTCACAAATACTTGCATAAGCTGAAGACAACCTTGCAAGTTCATAAGGAACCTTCCTTGCAGGACGGGACCATATGGCTGTGAATACAAAGTCCTGGCAATGTAGCTCAGAACTAGGTGTTACATGTCAGTGTTCAGGAGCCATATTAACCCAGAGCGCACAGAAAGTTAGCAGATGTAGCAGAATATGCCAGGCTCCTACTGGTATTTTGTCTTCATCAAGCACCCTATTACTTTATTGGTTAATAGTGATAATCTTTAGTGAAATTTTACATTAGCATAGCTCTTGATAAAGAAAAGTGAATAAACCCCCAAATGTTTACTACCCTAAGTTTATATACTGGCAAATACCACAGAACAAAGAATAGTGAAACGCTTTTTAATCTACTATATATAATGCTTCAAGTGCATGCACATATATAGCAGAGGCAAGGAAAATGAGAAAAGCAGGGAGGAACTACAGTATCCTCTACTAGATTTGGAATGCTACTTTCAAAACATGGAGCGGGGGCAAAAAAACTGGACAAACTCATGCTCAACAAGACAAAAAAGAGAACAAACTTTGGTACAGAGGAAGAAAAGAAGTATTCATATAACATATAACCTTATGCTATTCATATAACGTATAACCTTACCTTTTAAAACCCAAAATGAGGCTGTTTCTAAACAGACGAGAATCAACAGCAGGTGTGTCTGCTGAAGATACTGTAAATGAAAGCAATGTTTCTCAATAGTCATTGTCAAAAAAATCCCTGAACTGCAACAACTCAGTAGATCATGTAAACAGACCATCGTTAGAAAAGCTACTTCGACAGTTTGCTCAATGCTGACACATATTTATATATCAAACTTTAAAATATCAAAGTATTTGCAACAGTCCTGGTTTTATCTAAATCTGATCCATTTCAAAAGCAATCAAATATTCAGAGAGAGAAAAGTTTTCCCTCTACATTGTCTTTAATGTCAATAGTTAATACATTAGCTTTTTATACAAATTATTAATTGCATAAAGCATCTTTATCTATAAGAAAGTACAAGACCAATTCCAAAAAGCAGAACAAACCTCAAACAATCCTAATCAAGAAAACCTGAGATATTAGTGCTGGAAGCATACACGATCTGCTGAAGGCAAATGGTTTGCTAATTGTTTCAGACAGAATACCTGCCTTAAAATAGGTTTTAAAATTTTGCCTTTTACTTTTTTAAATAATAATAAAAATAAAATTTAAAAAATCCAAGCAAAAAATCAATGGCACAACACTTTCTTAGGTGTTTGCTTCTGATAGTGTAAATTCCCTGACAAGAAAGAAAAAGTAGTTGCCTCTAAAGTGCTATCCACTGAATTAAATTAAATCTAAGGGGAAAAAAAGAGACAAATACACAGTTCTACATGTTGTTATTTACAATAATATTTGAACACAAAGGGAACTGTAAAATCCCTTAAAATTCAATGTCCCTGAGAGGTCATTTACAGTTCTGCTTCATGTCCTCATCTTTACATCATTTCTTGGCTAAATATTCCATATCATTCTACCTTCTTCCTGGAGAATTGCTGTCTCTCATTCCAGCACTGTAGACCAGCAAAGCAAAAAATACAGTAGTGGGTGCATTTATGTCCTGTATGAAGTTATCATCGTCTCACTTCAGCATCACAATGGAATTAACTGCTGTAAAAACCTGACTGCACAGGGCCCTTTCTTTCAGCAAGGGCTGCAACATGGTAGAAGATAACCAAAATAAAAAACACCAGCTCTAAAGGAACCTGGGAAGTCAAAGGCAAGAACATGCTAAGAGCACTTCCTTAGTCTTAACTCCAGTTTTAAACGCTGGAACATTTCTTTTTCTTTGAAAATCTCAGGTAAAGTTGGTTTCAAGGCACCCTCAATACAAATTCTCCTCCAGCAGCATATTAAACTTTTTGCTCATAGAAAGACAAGCAGAAAAGCATCTTAGTATGCTCAGCTGCTGCTGACAATCGGCAACCTGGTTTCCTTAGCAACAAACAAGTCTGAGAAAATCAAGGGGCTGACAATGAAGTGGAATGGAACGGCATGATAAAGGGAAAAAGCGGCTCTCATGTACGCTGCCTTATGTGCCCAGATTCCTCAGCTGATGCTTCGGAGTTTTCATCTTGTCAGTAGCAGAAATCTATACATTATAAGGCATGAGAAGCTGAATCAATACACCTAGATAGCAGCCAGCATTACTAACCAACCTTCACTTCCTCTGACTACACTGATGAGAGAATCTCAACTATTTTCCACAGTGAATCTATTTTTCCCCTCTTTGTAATACTGCAAAAGGAGACAAGTCAAAAAAAAAAAATCAGCTGTTTAATATCTGTGCCTTATCATCACATAGGTGCTAATTAGATTTACTAGCATTCATTTCAGCTTGGTAAACTATTTACGGAGTGGCTTCCTTTAAAGCTCAAGTTCAAAGAAATTTGATATGTCTCCATGAATTATTAACCCTAGTCTTTGTAAACAGAAATACCACTACAAGATTTAAATTCAACTCACAGACAATGGCTAAACAATATACTATGCGATACTAATGTCGTCACAATAACACAGAACTTAAGCTACTATATGTGCCTGTGTCATACTTTTGATATCATATACATTTACCATATACCAGTCATACATGTATTTGTGTCTTACAACACATTAAAAAGTATTTCAGTTAACCAGAATGAGTGGAGGGGTCTACATTTTCACGGAGAAAAAAACGCCCAATCTATTTCACATTCCAGAAGAAATTTCATTGCTCTTAATAAACAGTTCTCCTTTGAAGAAAATTTCAGAGTTATTTTAAGTACTTCATTTTTTTTAGGGTCAATGGTTGGGTTTATGCTTTTTTTTTTTTTGTAATAAAACCAAACAAAATAGTGGCAAATTATAATGTGAATCTTGAAGATTCACTAATTGATAACTCTCCAATACCAAAATCAAATCACTGATTAGTAACTACCCAATTTCCTCATCTGCAACACAATGGCTTCCCAGAGTCATGGTGTATATACTACTTATTTCTGTATTTGTTAAATAAAACAGTTAATGACAACTGCAACAAACAACTGCTTAAGCTTTTCCCTGAGCCTTGGACACTTAAAACTGCTGTTTACAAAGAGATCTTTCTGTATCAGATTTAGCCCAAGTTTAGGTGTTTCACTAACATCTCAGTATACTAGGCAAATAAACACTATTTATTTAAATTTTGAAGAGAATCACATATTCCTACTTAACCAAGCGAATCATCCCATCCCATACATTTAGTCAACAATGTAAATTAACTTTTGCAAGCACTGCGCATCAGAACAGTCTGGAGAAAACTCTTAAACATGCTACAATTCAATGCCTAATTAACCAATCACATTTATACACAACTTTCACAACCAAGAGATCAGCAGAACACCCTCGGGTTAATGTCATGCCCATCAGTTCTTTAAAGTTGGTTCTTTCATTAGTAACTCTGTAGTACTTCAGAGCTGTCTCGTTCCTCGCTTTCTGCAGTCACTGATGCTGCAAACAACCACCTCACAGGCCTTGGGAAAAACAAACTCTCTGCTTAAGCTCTCTAAATACAAGAGTGTCACATTCCTGTCAAAATCACAGTAAAGCTGTTGTTTGCAAATATGTAAATCTTATGGCCAGGTTCAATACCAAAGAAGAATTAAACTATGATTTATGGTTCAGAATTGGTAGTTTCAATCTGACAAGTCATCATAGAAGACCTCACGTGATAAGCACTTTGCTCAAGTTCCCCACATATCTTGAAACCTCACATATGAATACAAGTAAATCTCTTAGGCTACAACCAAGCAACAGTACCGCCAAGTATATAGTAACATGCAACATGAAGAATACTCACGTATAGAAAGAACATTGTCCAGTCTCCCCCGTAGTGCTTCAATTCTTAGTTCTGCTACGTAGAGCCCAACACTTTCAAACAGGCAGCCATTTTCCTAGAGAAAAAGCAATCAATCATGGAACTTCAGACAGAGAAGACCTTCTGATACTTCATATTTTAAAACACTTCATTCCCAAAGGTAGCTGGTAGCTGTTGAGGACATAGAAAGCGCTCTACAGAAGTCTATATGGCAGCCAAATGAGTTGCTACTGATCAAAAACTTTTTGTATTGAAATCAAGTGCAAGAGACAAGGTTATGAAAGGCAGAAAGACTGGAACAGTTAAATTTGGTCTCCAATTCTCAATTCTTTACCAAGTAAAAAAAAATATCCACCAGAAATAATCGTAGAAATTCGAATCCCCAGTAAAAAAAAAGGGCATTATTCATTAATTTACTTTTCCACTTAAGGGAACAGAAAGTTACTAGGTCTGGAGCAAAATATTTTGGTTAGCTCTGAAGAAGAAAAAGAAAAGCAGCAAGAGAAAGACATGATAAACAAACCATCAGTGCAACAACTGCTTGAAAAATATTCTAAATATTCTGAACAGGCTTCATCATACCAGGTTCATGTTTGGAGCACTACTGGGATCCAAAGCCTTCACAGAGAACTTAATATAAGAAGCCATTTAATAGTCATTTTTACAAATTTTACATGTAAACTCACCTTCAGCTGGGCATGGGCAGTTTCAGTATCAGCAAAGTTTTTAAAAACATAGTCCATATATGTTTCTGCATCAAGGTCCACCTCCAATTTGTGCATCAATTTGAGGACCTCGAAGATACCTATCAAGGCAAAATTAATAAGGTTAAGCATTCAGAAAAATGAAAACTTGAGAATGAAGGCTTAAAAATAAATGTTGCATTACCAAGAAAAGAATTGTCTCCTCAATTTCCTTCCTTGAAACTGCCATGAAAAATCCTGCATTTCTATTTTAGGTGTTAATAGAATTCTTAACTGTGAAACTTAAAATAGATTTACAAAACTTCCTGTTCTGTGCTGTACTATAAAAACCATGAAAGTTCAGTTTGGAAATCGCTATTGTACGAAGTTATCTTCTAACACAGCAAATATATGACTTAGTCATGTTTGCAGAACACCTTATAGAGCTATGTATCAAAATGTCCATAATATTGTGCATAAAAAACAAATCTAAAATTTGATGTAATGTATATAATCAAACTCAAGATACAAACACATTATTCAATACATCATACATTCTTAGTTTTGTTCGCAGTATCCAACCCCGATTTGCACTAGTGTTCAGGATTTGTCTCTGGATTTGTTTAAAATCAGTAACATGTTTGCAATCCAAGTGGTTGATTACTCTAAAACACATCAGCTTCACACTGGAAAATCAGAAAAAGGCTGGAGTCTCCCAAGCCCAGTGAAGCTACCTTGTAACTTTTACAGGGTTCCACCATTTCACATAACTAGACTGTGTATCACTTCTGTAGATTCCCATTTGAAGACACCAGATACCAAACATTAATAGTCCAGCAGCTAGAGTGTAGTTTTAGAGGATATTTCATTCTTTTTAATTGCTCACACTCTTCTGATTTGCAGAAACTTCTTTCAGCAACCTCAGCTACCAAACTCTGAACCCCTGTCAAAACCAATACAGGTATAATCATGTTTTGCTGGTCTAAAAATGATTTGTCAGTTGCTGCAGGACACCAGTACCAAACAGCATATGTTTTTTTCAACTTGCATTTCATTCTTATTACTTTTAAAATGTCCAAAGTCCCTGTCTTTGCCCTGGAGTGCCACCTATGGAAAAGTGACACTTCCATGAATATTTTATGCAGTGCACTATGGTGCAAATAATCAAATGTGAATTCCCTTTGAGCACTTGAAAATACATGCAGGCAAGTCACACTAGATTAAAGTCGCATCATCTGTTCGAGTTTGCCTTAAACAAAACTCTGATTTTGGACCAGAATCTGCAAAAATATGAATAAAGAATTAATTACACTAAGTCTTTCTTCATACCTTTCAAATGCTGACAGCTAGTTTCTATTTCCTGTTTTCAACATCCTAGAAGTTACATTACGTCCTCTTATGCTGAAATAGTTTCAAAAATAACTGTAACACTAACAAGTAGTTTGAAGACCAAGAACTAGATCCCACAGTGAATAAGGTGTGGTGCACTCAGGAGGTTTGAGCTCAGACTTGTACCCAGAAGAGTGCAGAAAACAGGCTTGTTAAGCATCCCTGCTCCCTAGCAGACAGACTGGGGCACATTTCCTGAGCAGGAAAGGGCAGGTGTGAGAAAGAGAACACCAGCACAACAGCAAGATGCAGATACCACAACCACACTGCACCAAAGCAATTGCATTGCCAAAGTAATTGCAAACTTAGAATAAGCATATGTGTGGCAGCTTTTGCCTTTTTTTTTTTTAAAGATGGCTGATGTACAGTTTTTGGGGGGACAGAAGATTAATGAAACCAACACAGAATCCTACAGTTTTGCATACATTTTCTACCTCGCCAAGAGCAGAACTGCTTTATAGCCAAATAAACAACTTCCACAATACTAAGCATTGAAACATTTCCATTTCAATTAAAAGGATTTGAGCATTATGTAGGTGGACTTTTATAAATTCTTTGCTTCTTATTCTGGAAAATGCATTAACCTTTTCCCTCTCTCCCAACCAAAAAACAGACTAAAAATTACATGGAAGTGCAGTCATGTTCATGTAGAACAGTGGTCTCACAAACTTTTTTGAGAACACCCCCCCAGACATACATAAATATTGATTCTATACCCATGTATAGAACTGCACTGATATATTGTGGGCATTATCTAACATACACAAAAATAGAAAGCTAAAAAGGATAAAATATTTATTTGCTAACAGCCCACTCACAACCCAATGGATTGCCTCGCAAACCCCACTTCGGAGACCACTGATCCAGAAGACTGGGTATGACTAAAACCCCCAGTAAAGTCTTCTGGCCGTCTCCCTGCATGATCAAGAACAGGCTTTTGGAGATCTTGGGCTGACATATGTACGTACACAGGAGCTGAGTATATAAAATCAAATAATTGAGTGGAAAGAAGACAGAAATAGGAAACTAAGTCAAACAACTTCTTTTTGTCATTACTGGAAACAGCTCTCAAACACCCCAACAGAACAGATTCCAATCTCGAATTAGTGTACTGAAGAACAAATATAGAAGAGATGAATTACGGGGTGGTCATATTTATGTCTTAGAGCAGCTTTTCAAACACTGAAAAATGAGGCTTGCATTTCAGTCTACCATTCATTTCCTGAGGTTCTCACAGTTAAGTCATGCCTTCTCCCTACAGCAGTCCCACGAGAACAGGAGGAATTTCTAAGGCACTTATGTACAGTTCTACATGTGCAAGAGAAGTAAAATTTGGCTTTAAGCAGTTTTCTGAGGAAACAAAAAAACAAAACTTCAGTTCAAAAAGTAAGGTCACATTCAGGAAAGCATAGTATTTAACATATTTTTGCTGTGCTGGTAATTTCAGATCCACTCAGAATGTTCTTTGCCAGAAAAGTCTGTCTATAAAACAGGATTTCAAGCAGTAACTTTGTGAAATCACCACCCTTATTCCCCTCTGGACCCAGACTCCTGTTTTCCAAAAAAAAAACAACCTGAATTACCATTCACTAACCATGGGTTTTGTATATAACTATAGTTTATACATTAGTTTAACAACAGCAGAACCCAAAAGCAAAATACACACTTGTAAGAAGTGTTTTTAAAAATAACATGATCATTCAAAGGCAAAGGGGAGCTATAAAATATTCAGGAGCAAGCATAAGTCGGACATTTCTGCTTATTTACACTAGGCCCTTCTGATTTTAGTGCATAACCTGATACAAAATGACTCTCAGTGCCAGGCGTAATTTCAGATCCACTGCATATTGATCTTTTAAACCCTACAAGCACTTTTCATTCCTAAAAGCCTAAGAAATGCTAAGGAAATAAGTATTTATCAACTTATAGAACAGATGCGCATAAAGGCAATGCCCCACCTGAAATTATTTGCCTGTGTAAAATGACTGAAAAGAACTATTTGCTTTTTCAGAGTGGTTAAGGTCTATTTAAAAATGGTCTTGTTTAGTTTCATATCTCCTAGCCACCACTTGACTGCTACCTTTCTTTCAAACACAATCCCATAATACAGAAATTACAGAATTTTCTTTGATATCCAGTGTCAGATTTTGCTGTAATAAACATTAGAGAAATACGTAATTAAACATTGTTATTTGTTATTTAATTGTTTGGGTCACACTGTATGTACTGATTCAGACATTTGTACACTGCAGTTCTAGATAGGTTGTTGCTTTTATTCTGTTTATTCTGATTATTTAGTCCATCATATTTTCACATATATCCGATCATATTTTTAATAGTTTTTCCTCAAAGTTCTTTTCCATTTCCAGCCTTGCCTATACCAAGACACAAAACTGCACACACTAGGCTGGGCATTACGACTTCGTTGAGAAATGAATTACCTTGTTTTGGTACAATATGTGATACTGTGTCTATACTTCTGTTCACATTATTTTATGATGCTAGAAAGCACCGTTCTATTAATTTACTATCTGCTGTCACCCTCAGGTTCTCAGTGCAGCATTACTGTTTGCTCTACTATTTCTAGGAAACAATTCCAGGGTGGATGAGGTTTTTTCCCCGTTTACCTTTCTTCAAGTGTATTGGTTGAATTTTTAGATAGTGGAACTCATTCATTCCTTTCTTTTATTATTAACTTGGAAAAAACTGAATGCAAGCTTACACACCGGAAGAAGACAACTTGTTTCACTATTCAGCAAGAATAGTTACACTGATTCTTCACTGTAGAAGCAACTGATCAGGTATCTTCTTACCTAACATATTTTAAGAATTGCAAAATCACTGACTTGTGCAGGTATGTACAGAGTAGTAGTGCTTCCACTGACAACATAAACTTGGACAGTGAGTACCAGGCTACAAAAATGAGTTTGCAAATTCACAGTACTATCTTACAGCCATACAGAAGTACGTGTATGCAATGCCTTTGCAGACAGAAAAACAAAGGCTCTACAGAAAATGGCTACAAATGCTAGAATTGAGGATCCTTCATCAGTTTTCTTCTCACTCTGCTTACATGACTTCCAGCAGCAACTATCAGCCAAAGCACAGCTGATTTCTGTAGCAGGGAGTCCAAATTAAGGCCACCTCTGATCTTGACAAAGACCAAAAGAAGTATGAAAACCTAAGTTTCTCCCAACACTCAAATATTGTTTCAATTTTGGGAGCCAAGTCTAAATCTAAAAATAACTCCAACGTCTCTTAGAACTCTGTTAGTGAGGTGAAATTTTCCATGGAGTAAAAGAAAACACCTTTTTTCAGTAGGCAGCATCCACACGGAGAAGTACGCCACTGAATTCAATTTACTTATTTTTGGCAACACTGTGCTTCAAGTAAGTCACAAAGGACCCACCTAAAAAAACATTGCCAGACTTAAAATATCACAGAACTTTCAAGGATTTGAAAACCTGGGAGAAGATAAACTTGGGCAGTAGTCGAACAGAGCCTAAGGAGTTAATAAAAACTCAATATTGTTTTCACAAAGGCTTTTTGAAAAAGACTTGAGACATTTTTATAGCCAGAAACAATTAGGGAATACTTGTTTCAGCATTCCTTCCAAACTGGAATGCGACTGTATATTTAAGATAAAATTGCGATATGAAGAGTCTGCTAAAAGCACTTTTTTTTTGTTTGTGCATTTTGTTTGTCACCCAGTGTCACACTAACAACTCTGCATCTCATTCTAAAGCACATTATACTGTGAGATAAGATGAAAAAGACAGTTTTTTGTTTCCCCAAGGGGGAAGTACTTCTGTTAAAAGCATCTTTTTACAATACCATTCTTTCTGAATTACCAATAACGCAAACCAAAGAATTAGATACTGTACTCTAAAATTTAATATTTGTTCAATTCTTATTCATATCCTGTAGACATCCCCATGTGTAACAGGGGAAAGTATGCTAAATGCTTAAACCTACTTAAGAATCCCAAAGATTGAGCATTTTTGTCCTTCAATCAGTATGCTGTCAGGTCAGGCTCACACATTCAGCAATGTAAGTTCTCCTGCAGTTTTTATGATTGTAACAAAACTCACGTTTGGTTCATCAGGCAAATAATAAGAAGCTGGCTTGAAAAAAGGACTGGATTTGCAGTCCAAGAGAGCTATAATAACATAACCTTACTTTTAAATTCTTCACTTGGATTTCAGTTTCTTCAAGAGTAAACTGTAAATAGTAATGAGCAGCATAAAGAACAGTAGAAGGCAGAAAGAATGTGAAGAGTTAAAAAGATAAGTAAACACTCTTTCTATGTCAAGGGAGACTTGAAATTTGTAGAACTGTATCACAATCAAGTAAGAAAGGAGGTTTTAAAAAAGTCTTTCTGAAGGAAAAATTGTTTGAAATGAGGACAGACATAGAGCAAGGGCTTTGTTTAATTTCTGATGAATCTCACAGCAGTAAGATTTGTGCACTAGGTTTGCAATAATGCTACAGGAGCATTTTTCAGACAACTCACCTTTAAGATTATTCTCTTTCTGGTATGTGACTAGCAGCGGCCAGCAATAGTGAGGTCTGAGTGGCAAGCCTTCCTCCTTCATCATCTTCATCACATCAATGGCCAAGGCTGAAAACATTCACGAAACAATTAAACAGTGACCAAGTACTCTAAATGAGCACAGGTAAAATAACTAAATGAGCAGAGTACCTGATCTGTTGGCCTCCAAAGCACAACGCAAGACAAATGGTAACGGTGCCGAGTGCATCTTCGCTTCTTTTAACTCGTCACAGAATTGCTTCAGCTTGCTCAGAGGCTGCAAACAATTTCAAAAATTAATTTAATGCATTTATCAATTTCTCAAATTGTTAAGAACGTCAGATTCTTCTAATGTTTAGAAAATTGATATTATACAAGCCAAACCTTTGAAGGATTCCTTTGTGAATTTCAATTTACTATGCAAGCTGATACAAAATGATAAAATTCTTCTTTTGCTCTTGAAGAACTGCGCAACAACTCACCAATTTCAATCTTCGCAGTTACATTAAACTAAGTAAATATACTGTTACCATTAGATTAAGAAAAAAGTATTACTATTCCACTTACCAGATTTCTATTTACACAATGTTGCAAGAAGAAGCTACCTTGGTCCATATAATCACGTGATAAATGACTTAAAGACTTCAAAATGCTGAAGCTGATATCTTCAAAGCCGTGAGTTACCAGAGTCAAACACAGGTTCATTACGTCTAGCAATTGAAAAACAGAGAACAACAATATTAATAAAGTGCACCCAACTTTTTCAGCTAAAACTATGAGAAAGCTAGGAAAGTAAATGTTTTACAAGTACCATTAACATACTTTTAAACAAGATTAATAACACAAATGTGAGACTACCTTTTCCAGAATTATTTATATTTATCAATGAAATTCACTTTTCCCATAAGAAGACTAGGCCAAAAATTACAGAAGTATCACCACTGCAGCATGACAGAAGGGCAAGGAAAAGAGAAACTCATTTCTAGACACATCATAAAAGAAAAAAAAAGGATGAAGGATAATTAACAGTTATCAACCAGATTAAACGCACTGGGATCCTGAAGTGACTTTAAATGTAGTTAACAAAAAACTATATTCAGTATTTAGTATCCTTTTTTTATGGCAGTCACAAAGAGCTCTCACAACAGGAATCTAAACAGTGGTGTTGGAACAAAGGACTCCACACTTGCTGCTTTCTTATAAAAGCTTAAAGAATTTTAGAAATTTAAAAAAAAATTATAGATTAATTTGGTACGCAAATTATTAAAGCTGTTTTATATTTAGATTTCATAAAATACAACCCAAAACACACAAACACACGAATGAATCCACAAACTAATGACAAAATTATTAAACTATTCCTTTCCCTCAGCATTCAAGAGAAAACTACAAAATTACCTATTTTTGGAAAAAGAAGGAAAACCAAAAAAAAACAACAACAAAAGAATGTTCTCTCTCCACCCTGCTGCAGGAACCAAGGACATACCTGGAATTAATTCCCTTTCAAATCTTATGCGTCCCTTAATCTCCTCGATGTGCTGTGGATATCCAGCCTTGGCAAGGCTAAAAATCACCTGCATCAAAATCCTATCCATAAGGTACCCTTCAGTCTTCTCAACCTGTTCTAGAGTCTGTAAAACCAAAATAAATTTAACTTGAATCAACTCCGAAGTGACTCAAAACAGAATACTTTTAAAATCAAATCAAAACAAAAAACAACACAAAAAGTTGGGTTTTTTTCTGTTTTAAAACCCACAGGTTTAGATAATGGAACATGGTAGAGAGAAAGAATATGCAAGAAGTATTGACAGGGACTCAAACACCTTTACACTGTAAAAAGAAAAAGGGACAGCTACAATGGATATAACATACAGTTTCTTTCTAATATCTAATAACATATGAAAACACCAGAGGTATTCTCATTGTGAGATGACTTTCAAAAGAAATTACTTTCTAAAGGGAAGAATGACTAATCAAACATTTTGTCACTGTTTGGAAGAATGTTGGTTGATGAATATTTGTTTAAGTCAGAAAAGAAAATTATGTTTCCAATACCCTCTTCTTTGATTTGGTCCTCTACATCTGATTAAACTCCTGATACAGCTTAAGAAAATTGGTTTGATCTTTTCTCATTGCTTTATGAGTATTTCTTTGATTTAAAAAAAAAGTAAGAGAGAATACTTGAAAAAAATCAGCTACACCAAGGGCTCTAAGGAAGCCTCATCTTACAAATATCTAAGCTGTTGGTATGAACTCTCAAAAAAGAAAATTCATCTTTACTCGAAAGATCCTGTGGCTTCAATGGCCAAAGGATGGCTCAACAGGAACAGAATAATCAAGATTTACTTTTTATTTTCATAAATAAATACACAGATATCTCACATGCACTGTCTTTAAAAGAAAAGCCCTGAATTATTAAATCGCTCATTGACAAATCTATCTTCCTAGAGTGAAATGCCACTACCAAAAGACAAGTATTTTTCAGAAATTATGACATCACTTTCAGTTAACCAGCTATTCAATTGCAATAAAAAAAAATTGTTAATTACTTCAAAGTAGGAGGAAACCAATTATAAAATTCTTTCTTATTCCTCCTGCATGGACAGAAAGCATTCCGAAGTTATATTGAACAAAAGATCAAACAAGCTGTATTTAAATTCAAATTTGCAATACCTTTTTGATGCTATCAGCATCACCCTTTTCAGCATACACATTCAGCAGTGATAAATAGGTGTCTGCACCTGGTTCAACACCAGCCATCCTCATCACTGAAAGGATGTTTTCTGCACTCTTCATATCTCTAGAAGAATTCAAAGCAAGACCCTCGTAGATTTAATCATAATGATGTTTATTGCGACTCCCACATTTCCTCATTAAATTAATTAGAATTGGAAACAAAGACTGCAACAAGCTTAGAGAAACTTATTTTAACTAAGCAAATCCTGAAAGGTGAAAGTGCAAATCTTTTTAATAATTGTATTACTTAAAATACTCTTTCAACTTTAACAGATGATAAAGTTCAGAACTAAGTGCAGCAAATTTCTTCTCAAACACTACAAAAGTACAGTAATTTATCTTGAAATACAAGATTTTCAGACACAAGAAAAAATCTACTTCCTTTGTTAAATAGCTTTTTTGCTTCATAAATGTAGAGACAGTCTTCTACATATTATTATTCAAAACCATCACACTATTTTGCAGCATGTAATTTCTTCTGTACAGTATCACTTTATATTTTAGTAAAGCTAACAGTAAACAAAAGGAATAAAAGGTATTAAACATTACCCTGATCTTGCATGTCCTTTCACAAGGCTACTGAATACTGCCTCAGTGATGGGGAGATCTTTGCTCTTCATAAATCCAAGAATCTTACTGCAAAATATAAGACAATTGGTATTTGCCACTTTGGAACATGCAGACACTAGGGTGGGTCTGTGTTTTTTTTAATTTTTATCTTCCTTTTACTTATTTCTCATGCCCCTCAATCACACTGTTACAGCTTAACCTTGCTAAAATTGTCAGAGCGATACCTAGCAAACTCTGTGTAATGACAAGAAACAGAATTATTACTATTTGCTCCTTAGCCCACTTTATTCTCAAATGCCTTTCCCAGTAGCCATTTTCTTACAAAGGCAGTACGCCTTCATAACCTCACACTTTTTCATGATGGCTCTAGAAATGACAAAACAAGTTATTTTCTGAGCAGTGTGAATACAACTTGATTTGAACACACTGCTCTATCACTTATTTTTATTTTGTTTGTGCAGGTTTCAGCAGTCTCCAGGAAACTGCTCTTTATTGCTTGGTTAAAATATATTTATATAAAACCCTTCTTTGCTTTGCTCAATTTCTATGAATTACACAGAAACCAGTTTTAACACTAGTGGTAGGGAACATGAGAAACAGATTTTGTGGAATCCCTTTAAACATAAATGCAAAAGAATACCTTGCTCCTTCAATGTCACCCTCATTGCAATAAGCAGCAATCAATCTTTGGTATGTAACCTACAGAAAACAAAAAGGGGAAGTTAAATATTTCCATTCAATAAATGGAGACTACAATTAAGAATGAAGATCCTGTAAAAGGGTACCTACTCGATTGGGCTGCACATTAGCTTCCTCCATCCTGGCCAAGAATTCTGTCGGAGAAAATTTGTGCTCATTCTGAAGGTAGACTTTAAGTAAAGCATTGTAATGGCTTGTATCATACACAGCACCTAAGGAAAAATTTCAACCACAGTCAGTGAATGTAGATTCTCTAAATTCAACATAGTTTCATAGCTTTCCCAGGTAATTAATTTCATGTCAATTTTACTCTGTATGAACTTAGGAGACTGCTTCCTTTTATTCACCTTTGAAGTATCAGACATTTATTTAACAGCTCACGTGTTTATAAAAGGCTAAAACATAACAAGAGCACAGTAACAGCAGTGCTATTCCACAGTCTCTACAGCGGTATTTATTTTACAGATTCAGCAATGTTATTAGCAAAAAGCATTTACCTATGTACTATCTATACATAAATGACTCACTTCTAATAAAAATATCATCTGATAAAATAGCTGGTAGCACTAGGAATAGTTGGCCCACCAGATATAAAGGTAACATCTAACAGAACAGTAAATTTAATAATGAAAATCAAGCAAAAGTCCGATTTAAGCATCTTTTAAAAAAAAACCTTTAGATTTTAGAATGTTAGATTAACACCCCTAGATGTCACTATAACCCCCAGAATTAGAAACAGGTCTCTCACCTGAATAATAAAATCTACTGTTCATTTGGTAGTAAGTATAACCTGTTATAACCTAACATTTAAACACTATTAAAATATATTGTCTTTCATTACAAGGAGAGTAGCTAAAGCACAGAGCTGTTCTTGCAAGAAGGACTAACAGACCCAACATACCAAGTTCTTTCATCTTGTCCCATATCATATGGGCCAGCTCTGTTCTTTCAGGTGACAATACCTCTGGTAAGACAGCACCACAACTTTGTAACAAAAGCAAGGTCTGGTTACTCCCTGGACACCCTGCAAGTGGAAAAAAATACAAATTTCTTCATAAATAATTATGCATTCGATATTAGAAAGAAGATTTGAGACTGACCTACTGAAATATTTTAACATTTTCTATAGAATAAAATTTTCTCCAAGACTGAAGATTTTTCATGAACAGGATACCCAAATGATTAAACAATGGCATTACTGTGCACTATCCTAAGAAGATTCGTGATAAAACGTGCCATTTAGCAAAGTAATGAGCTTAGCTGAGCAGAAATTGTTAGAAGTACAACACAAAATTCCTAAACTTAGATTATCTAATGCTTTCAACTTTCCAACTCAAGATCCTGAGATCATTTCATCCTAACAGCGGCATAACTTTCTGGTAAATTTCTAAAATGTCAAAATACTTCATACCAATTCAATACAATTCCAGAACTGGTAGTCACATACATTTCCACATGTAAACTTCCATTTACACTTCTGCCTATGCTTAATACATAACAAACGAGAAAATTTACATCTAGAGAATAGTGAAGGAAACTGTAAGATTATCTGCCTTTTCTGACTTCTGTACTAGTCACAGAATGCCAAAAGAGTTAACTATAAACTCATCTCTTCCTTGCACTTCACTACTGTTCCTGAGAACTGCAGAATCTATCACAGATGACCCAATCAGCTGAAGACAATGTTTTTTCTATCCCATCTTTAGATGCAAACCCAGCAATTTCAGATAAAAACGAGAGTTTCTTTAGAAAGCAGTTTACTGTCAAGCATGATCATCAATTCATAATTGACCAGCTTTTAAATTCCTGCATACAATTACTTCATGCAATGAAAATGCCAACAACATCTTCAGTTTCATAATGCCAGTGCTGCAACTACTAGTAACTTAGTACCTTGAAAGGGAAAAGAAAATCAGAAACTTTTGGCAGTCTGAGCATGGAGAGACGCACAACGAGATCTACTGCAAACACCTTTTTCAGGTATTTTTTGTGTTGTAATTAGAAATGGAAAAACAATACAAACATAGGCAGAAATCAACAGTAACCTCCCACACTTTTGGTAAATAAGTTTCATTATTAATAAACAAGGACTGAAGTTTCATATGGTAATATTTGCCATTGATTCTAATAGCACCTTAGTTAAATCATTTGTGAGGTTCTAGGCTTTTATTTTTGAATACAATTACAAAGCCAAAGGAAAACCCTACAAGCAATTAATATTTTTGTTAGTACGACTTAAAAACTGTGGAACTAGTCAAGGTTTATGAAGAACTACTTGCAGAGAGGTTTAGAGACACAAAATGCTTGCCAACCCACATTCACAAATTAGAGGTTTACATTTAAAAAAAGACAAAGCAGTCAGAATCAGAAAGGCTATCCCAAGCAAAAAAGAAAAAAACTAAGTTCAACAGAAAGAGCATGAATTGAAGGCTCGGCCTTTGAACAGTGAAATGCAAAACTTTTAAAAGCACAATGACAGCTGGATGTTACAGTCCAGAGGAATACACAGTAAAGTTTAAAACTTAAGCAAAACAATACATGCTGCCATTGATAAATATTGGCAGTAGTACTTAGCAAGCATATCCTTTAAATATCTCCACTGACTCATCCTAACCGGTACCAAACCTCATCAATTGTGGCAGCTGGTTTGCAAAATACTAATGTAGTCTGCATATTTTAGCCAAAGAGGTATTGAACCTGTCAGAATGGACAATGATTCAGCTATTTGGTTTTATTTTATTCAAAAAAATAAAGCTTTCTTCTCACGAATAACCACAGCTACCTGGGAACGTGGAAACTCGTGGATCACCTCCACATTTCCCTGTTGTAGTTCCGTTTCAAAACAAGTAACATCTTAAGGGCAGCATGGTTCATTACAGACACTTTAAAAATACACTGTGCAAAGGAGACAGGTATGATCCCTGCTCAGAGAGCACAATACAGTTATATGGGGAAAGTGTATTACCAGATTAAAAATCCACAATAAGCAAGGCACTATTACATACCTTAAAAGTACACTTTTATAAGACTTAAAAATTCTTAAATAAAAAAAATAAAAACCCTCGGAAAAGCTAACATGAGCATTCAAAGCAAAATAATATCTGTAAAGCATTTAAAGCCTATCCATCAACAGATACAGCAGATCAAACAACACTCAAAGACAAAATACAGATCGGAACACTCAATTCACTTCCTTGGCTTAATGAATTCATTTCCTTGGTTATATAGCAGCCTGAAATTTAGCTTTATTTTGTTTTAACTGGAAGCAACTTACCCGCTTTGCTTATTTCTTGGAAGATTTTTAGTAGAAGAGTTTTAGGGACGCGGCCAGTTTTTCTGACAGAGTTATCCACTTTATTTAATGCCCAGTCAAACTGCCAGGTCGGTCTGGTTCGAACTCCTGAAACTGGCTCTTCTTTAACACTTCCTTCCTCTTGAGGTGCAAGTGTAAGGAACCTTATTTGGTTCATAATGTTTCTGCTTGAACAGAAACAAACAAAAAAGTAAAGATTACAATTCCGTGAGTCATTTTTGATCTAGACTAGTCACATAATGTCAAAAAGATAATGCACTTCTTGCTGATGAACAGTCTCAAAAACATTCCATTTTAAAATAAACAAACAAATATAGGTGATTTGTTTCAGTGTCTTTCCACTTAAGAAGTCAGTCATCCACTTTCTCACAGCGATACATTTCTCTAAGATTTAGTTCGTTTCACCTCATGAATTAAATGGTTCAAATACTATTCCCACAAAAATAAAAATTTTTAAGTCATCCAAGTGCTATAAAAGTCTATTGTCCCAATACAGCTACTCACTAAAGCTCTCAAAAGGTTTTGAAAAATCTCAAGAACAGTCACAGACAGATCTTCCAGAACACAGTAAATCAAGGCAGCAAATCATACCTTCCTTGTCAATTAAAATGCACAAGAACTAATGCAGAGGCCAGTGTGTTAGACAACAATGGCTTAAACACCTACAGGATCACTCCACACTTTGCAGAATTTACAATAACCAGCATGAAGCATCCATCCATTCTGCCATGTAAACCAAACATCAACAGCAGATTTGTTTAAGTATTTATTTTCTCAAAAAAAAAAAAAAAAAAAGACAAGAAGCATAATGACAAAGTGTTCTTATTTCCAGCAAAGCAATAAAATAAAATATTGCTCTTTTTTTGTTTTTTCAAAGAACAAGTTGATATACATAAGAATAAGAAAATGGCATACATGCCACAGCAAGGTTACGAACAGCCCTGTGCAGGTGAAATTATCATTACACACAAGCACTTTAAGAAGTCTGTTCTCAACTGTGCTTACAACTGCATAAAATAAACCATACTATCCTCCTCCAGAATCCTACACAAAAAAAATAATACTTGCTGGGTGGCAAAAACAAGAAGCAGCAACTTCTGAAATTGCCCTCCCTCATCTCTGGCTCTTCAGACAGCTCTTCAGCTAAATTTTTGTAAGCTTCCTAGACCAGTTTAAAAAAAACCCAAAACCCCTAGTTTGTACTCCCTGCTGTTAGAGGTGCTCCAGGAGTCCTATGCAGTAATGGCTCCACATTTTGGGAAATGGCAGTCTAAAAGCCAGAAGTGCTGACATTCTCTACAAAACAATTTCCTGCCCCTGAAGCTTTTTCACAGGTCTATCTGCCGGCTGGTTTCTCACCAAACAGTGGTAGTTTAAGACCCGAGGAGAGGAAGTCCAGTGGAGGAGAAAAGCTTGCTGGTGGCAATTCTGTGTTTCAGAACCACTGGCAGCAAGCTGCTAAATGGTAGAGAAATCATCGCTGGGGTACAAAAAACAGACTGGTGGTTTACCATGCGGTTGCCTCTTGTGAAAAGAAAGTGCTCAAAGACCAATTTTTCCTTGCTGTTTGAAATCTTGATTTGGTACCTCAGCAGGCCATAAATTCTAGAAGTAGCCTGAAGCAGAATCTCTTTCCTAATGGAGCCATGACAACAGTTTAATAGATGATACTTGATTTTTAAAAGTATTTTTTAAAAATCCTTTAATAATGAAGAACATCACTACTACTTGGCATTACCTTTTTCAAGAACACAATTTTTACATTGCCCTATCTCTTTTAAGTTTCCTCCTGAAGAATATTCCAGAGCCTAGCAAATAATCTGCATGGTATTTCATTACGGAAAGGATAAGGAAGAAAGAATTGAAGGGAAGAAAGACTGACAAAAAAGGACAGATCCCCTCCTTCAGTCTCAGCTCCACTTCCTGCTAGATACAAGTTCCCACTGATCCCTTTGGGCTAGCTCTCACTTTATTCAGATCCCTCTGTGAGTTTATATCACTCATTAACCTACCACAATACCAATTCATCCACTTCTACAAAAAAGTAAAGTTACTGTTCCATCAGGTTAGAGTGGAAACAGTTCACGATGTCCACAACCCACCAGAATTAAACAGAAAAAAAAAAAGAAATGGAGAAGGAAAAGGTACCTAAAATCAGAGAAAATAGAAATAAAAACAAACAAACAAACAAACAAAAGGAAAAAAGCTCTGAAACACTACTTTTCATGGTAAGCAGCTTGTCAGATTAACATCAGACTTTTTTGTTGCTACCAGTAATGCCATCTCTCACTAAAAGTATTCCCAAGGGTGTCATTTTTCCCGATCTTTCGCTCCTTTTCCTCTTCGCCTTCCATTGCCTCCTATAACCAGAAACAGGGTACTTTTGGAAAACAGAAGTCATTAGACTAATTAGCATAAAATCTAGTAGCACAAGGTAAGAATAACCATAAGATACTAAGTTTTAACTCCTTCAGGGTTTAACAAATGAGTAAGATGCCTAGAACTTAAATAACTCCTTAATAACACATAAACAGCAATATCAACTTCGAGCTAGCCAGTGGATATCTAGAAGAATTAAATTGTAATGATTGCAAATTATTTTTTTATTAAAGATATAAATAAAAAAAGAAAGTGGTATCATTCATTCTTATATACCCACTAAAAGAACTACTTGAAAGCTTTTCAGAATACTTCCAGAAAGGTTACAAAAATGCTCTGGAAGCTGCTGCAATACAGGGCTATCTTTGTAACACAGAAATTTATACTTTGATTTCCATTAACAATCAAAGCACAAGAGGACAAAACTCTTGTGCTTCAGATTAAAACTGAAATGCCTTTCCCTATAAAAACCTGCTGATGTTTTATTGTGTTTTTCAAATTATTGAGCAGTATCTTATGACATATAGCACACTTCTAACTATAAACAAATTGGTATCTACAGTTCTTAAGTTCTGTACTGTTTTAAGAAAGCCATCCTTGTAAGATTCTCCACATGTCAGAAGCCACATATATTTTAAAGTACTTGCCCAGCTCCATCAAATGAAGTGTAAAGACAAAAACAGCATGTGCATGCTCAACATAAGCTGGTCAACAGCATGAGAAGACTCTAAAGTTTCATTTGCTACTAAACTCTCCTGCTTAGCATTTAGCATGATGCTATTTATAACATTAAATTTAGAATATTACAGCATATCAATTGCCACAGTTGCACACTGTAAAACACTATACACTTATATGAAAGCGTTATTTTTATGCAGTAACTTCACCTTCTGAAAGGTGAGCAGAATTGGGCATTTCTATTTACACCCCCCCCTCAATATTACCAAATATGGTACTGGTGCTTCTGTTAACTTATACCGATTAAAGACATTTTAAGGAATGGAA
Source organism: Pachycephala philippinensis (assembly GCA_013397055.1). Taxonomy (NCBI): domain Eukaryota; kingdom Metazoa; phylum Chordata; class Aves; order Passeriformes; genus Pachycephala; species Pachycephala philippinensis. The sequence continues at coordinate 23,879 of VWZT01016559.1, read as the reverse complement.
ATATGGGAGTCCTAGTTTCAGCTTGAAACAGACAGGTGAAAACCATATGAGATTATAAAACAACCTGAGGAACTCAAACTTTCACTGGCATCCACCTAAAGGATCCTCATCAATCTGAAATATTTTTAGTGTAAGACTCAGGTGTACCTCATCATACATAGGCCTTCAGCATTTGAATCAATCACACTTTCAGCACTATTTAAGGTGCTGTGTAATGTTAAGGCAATCCCATAATAAGAATTTGTTAAAAATAACTGTGGCTTCAAAAGCTGGGTGAAGCTGCAGCATCTACTGTCTTGAATCTGGTACACAGCGCTACAAATCAACTAAGAACTCAAAACTTTAAAAAACCCAAAAAGACCGAGAAAACCCCAGGAGCTCACTATTCATAAGACGAAAGATTGAGCAGACCAGAAACTCAGCTTCCAAAAAAGATACAAACTTAATAAATTAAGGGACACAGCATTAGGTTTGATTTCAGACAACCAGGCAAAGGACAGGAGAACACAGCAGACAACATAGTGAAAGTTTATACTAATGGCACAACCTCCCTACGAAACACAAAAAGAAGCTAACAAAATGAGGCAGTTATCCATGCATCAGGAATCTTTAATTTTCGGAAGTTAAAAAACAACACACAATTAAGGAGATAGAAAAAAAGCAAGGATAAAAATCAAGAAGGCCACGTTAACCATTTCAGTCAAGAAGTCACCTAAAAAGGCAGCAAGAAAGGTTTCTAAATTTAATAACGATGATTTTAGAAATTACCTCTTCACAGAGAAAAAATTACAGCTCATACACTGTTTGGATTTCAAGAAATGTTAATTGCAACCCTCCTCTGTAAATTTTAACTATCACTACTAATTTTAACACGGAGATGGGGGTGTAGGTGAGAATAGGGAAGAATGACTCAATTTCTGAAAACATTAAGATACGTTAAAGACAAATTAATGGATTTTACTCAAACTCCAGCCCTCTGGAATTACTTTGAAAAATTCTTGGAAGTTGTGGGAAAAACAGAAGCATAGTAAAAAAATACAGATTGATGTACAGGCTTTTGGCACCAGTTTACCTGACAACCTCATAAGCAAAACAACGAGATACAATGTACTTCTAGCTACAGAATATGGGTGCAGTAGTTGTGTAAACAAACATTTTAAATATATATACTAAACTAAAATGTGGTTTGTTGTGGAACTGCGAACACTGCGGCGGAGTCTAAGTGAAGCTATCTCCTGATCCAACTAGGAAACGATTGGTACAATCCATGTGCAATAATAGGTTCAATGCAGACCACAGGAAGTTGTGTATTTTGGACAAAACACAAATGCAAACTTAAGATGGGGTACAACTGGCTAGATAACTGGCTAGATAACAGTGCAGCCAAGTAAGTACTGAAAATGAGGCACTGCTAAGCATGAAATGTCACACAGCAAAAAAACTTCAAATTCTCAACTCCTAAAAGAGGGAACACAGCTAAAATACAGATAATGATCTCTTTGTCATGGTGTGTTTATTCAGGAAAAAAACAAGTATAAAAGACACAAAGGACTCATCTATCCCATCCCACTCTCCAAACAGAGAAGCAACGGAACCTAATCCATCAGGCATCACACAACCAATACTAATGGTTGTAATATTAATTGTAATGAAATATTCAAACAGGATACTTCAGTCAAGCTTTCTCATTTGGAAGCTTATAAAGTAAGATTAGGAGCGGGGGGAAATAAAATCTATCATGCATGACCTTGATATTTCTGATCCTGTCTCAGTTCTAGATGTTAGATTACATAGTTTTATGATGTGATCATATTTTCTCAATTATTTTAACTTTTTTCAGACTTAAATACTATGCTACACAACAAAACACCTACTTCCCCAAGAGCTGCCATGAGTGCCAAGTATTTACTTTCATCAATTACCTTCAGATGGCATTTTAAGATTTTTCTCTATGTGAAACACTTCATCTGCAAGCACGTAAAGCTGCACAGTAAATTTCAGATCTGTTTGAATGAGCCATCTGGTTCTTCCCCAAAATGTGTAATTTCTCTCTACTGTGCTTCAGAACTGGGAGAAGCTCAAAAGGATATACTGAGCCCTGTGAAGTGATCTCTCTCCAACTCCCACAATCACAAGATTAGAAGTAGCCTTCAGATACTGGAGCCTTTACAGCATTTTCAGCTTTGTCTCTACAACTGCAGACCTCGCCCACACAGGAAAGGATAACTGTGCCTTTGTAAACCCAAAACAAGTGGTAACTCCACCTCCAGTTTAGCTTACAACATTGGGAAAGTAGCTGAAGATAAACTCACAGAAAAACTGATGCAGAGATGAAGTGTGCATGGAGGAATTTATACCAAGTCAACCAGTAAAATTCTTCTGTTTACAAGGGTTTAAGTGAGAACCCCAGTACACCCACATACTTATGCCTTCCACATTGCTAGAGAAGGCAGTGCCTTTAATTTCCTATAGGAACACATCTTACACATCAGCCTGAGTAAAAAAAGTCCCATCTTTCCCAAAATTCAAAAAGTAGGTGATGTTCATGTTTTCCCTTGCAGCAGCAGCAAAGTTTACTTTCTATAACACTTGACCAATTCCAAATATTCAAAAATTAATTATATTTATATATTCCTCTATACGATATATTTATTCATATATTACTTATATATTTGCATAAGTACATGAAGATAACCATGTTTAATTATAAATATGGATATTTGCCTCCCTTTATCAGAGCCACAATAAGGTGGCTGCTGTGCTTTTTTTACGAAAAGTATTGAATATTTTGTTCTTTCTAAACTAAATAGGCAAAAACTGCATGAAATAGTTCTCAAAATAAAGCCATGTTCGAAGTAGAATAATGGCAAACTTGAGTTAGAATTCATTAGTGTACATAAAAGCACTCCAGATCTAACATTAAATTTAGTAAACATAAGACTAAATATACCACCTGAGAGCCCAGCACGATTCACACTACTGTTAAAACAGTATTTTTACTGTTAGCCATGATCAGCTACCTATACGAAAAGGCTATACAATGTTCAAGGCCACTGTATAGTTGTTTCAAAGAGTAATAGCAGGATCTTACAAGACAGAAAAATTAATGTTTTTTCATGTAGACTGAGAAAGCTAATATTTCTTGGAGAATATCTAAAAAATTTGCCTAAGTGATTCACAAGAAGCAAAACAGAAAACCTTTGCTTTGTACTACACTTAGGATCTTAGGAAAAAACTCCTCACTGAGAAGGGTGTCCAACATTGGAACAGGCTGCCCAGGAAGTGACAGTCACCTTCCCTGGAAGTGCTCAAAAGACAGGCAGCTGTGGCACTTGGGGACATGGTTTAGTGGTGAACACGGAAGTGTCAGTTAACAGCTGGACTAAATAATCTTAGAGATCTTTTCCAACCTTAACACCTCTATGATTATGCTATTTCTTGGTAAGTATTTTATAGCCATCAGTAAAACACATAAAACAACTACAACAACAGTGAAGCTTGTGCAACTTTATTACAACAGAGTATTATGAAAAGCAAGTCTACTCTACGCCTCCTCTCCATTTGAAGACCCTTCCTTCTATCATTTTGCTAATGTAATTAAGCATTCAGTTCTACATTTTTGTCCAATGGTAATGGATTGCTGAGTATGATTGTGAATAGCCAAAAAGAACTTGTTTGCACCTAATCTAAAAAAAAAAACCCAAACAAAAAAACCCGAAAAATTAAAATGCACCATTCACTATGCCATGAATCATTTGGGTTTTTAACTTATGACTTAATCAAATCCATCCCCCTGCCAATCTGAAACCTTTTTTAAAAGGATATTTGCTCTCCCATCTTATCAGCATACTTGAAACACATCACAATGGATCAAAAGGCAAGAGTCCTTACAAGCATAAGTTGTAATAAGGACATAGCATCTTCTGTGCCTGGGTTAATTTTCTTCAAAGTAGCAAATACGGGGCTGCCTTTTGGATTTATGCTGAATACCGTTTTGAAAACATAGAGACAAGCTCATGAAGGAGCAGGATGATCCTGGCAGGACCTGTGGGTCTGTACAGAGAGGAGCCCACACTGGAGCAGATTTGCTGGCTTGATTTCTTTTTCTTATTGTATTGATTCTCCTTGATTTTCCTCCTCAGCTATACTTCCATGATCTATATGATTTAGGGGCTTAACTGTTCTCCTTCCCTGATTTAGAGCCAGACAAGGTGACCAGCAACAGGAGAGTGGACAGCAGCGGAAGAATGGAGCCAACACCCTTTTTCTGAGCACTACCTTTCCCACAGCAGAAAGCTGTAACATCAAACCATAACATCATCACCTACAATATGTAGAATAAAGGCCCCCCAAAGTATCCTGATGTTAACTCAAAAATCTACTCTGAACACTTGTTAATGGAGAGGTTTTTTACAGCATTCTTGACAGTCAGATACTACCAGCAAATTCAGGCATTTTTTCCCTTAGTGAAGCTTCTGTGAACAAAGTCCCAGTAAATAATTTGCACCAGGTAAGTTAGTGCACTGCTGAAGTTTGCTGTTGTAGATCTGAAGTTTGTTGTATTGGTCTACAATAGTTTATCTTTAATAAAACTGCATGGCAGGAGAGTGACAACGTAGCTCAACACATTTCACATTGCACAGTAGAGGTGGTCAAGTGAATGAGTAAATTTGTCTTAAATCTGACTTGCTATGAAATGCTTCTCAACCATTAGGATATGCATATACTATCCTAACTCATTTTTCAAGAAAGTTTAGATTAAAAATAAAAGCAATAATGATGCTTTGATAAAACCTGGGCTCAAATGTGATGCTTGCTCTTTCACATCTCTCACATTTGCAACTTTTCTGTAACCATTATTGTAATGAGTTACAGACCTGCCTCTGAACTGACCTTATTATGTTCAGTGCAAAAGTGACTATACTAAGGACATGTAAACATACAGTTATTTACACAGTTTTCTTGCAAAATGCTAGATTATTCCTATTTATTTATTTAATCTCGAAACTGGGTGTGTCTTTCCCTACTGTTCCAAGTAGACTGCATTTCATTCTCAAAATAATCTTGAGACCTGAACAGCAAGTATAGCAAGCCCAAATGTTGTCCATATGCCAGTCTAGTTCTTCAAAGGAGGTCCAGTTCCAGAAATTAAGGCTTAAATAAAAAAAAAAAGGCAATAAATAGTTACTTAAGGTAAAAAAATTAAATTACATCATATGCTTAACACATGAAATTTGTGAGTATTACCTTTGCTTTACACTTTGGCTCTAGACAATCACTTGTGCACTGGGATGCCTAAATACACACAGAAGTGCGACACAGAGATTTTAAGTGAAAACTTATCATAGGAATGAAATTACTGGGCAGGAGGAATGTAAAGAAAGTTTCAAAAGAGTTTTCAGCATGATCACTGAACTATCCTGCATATGACCCAATTTATACTTGAAATTAACTATAATTTGGTGTAAGAAAAAAGTATTGGGAGAGAAACAACCAAAAAACCAAACCCCAGCTGTAAGAACCAAAACCTCATCACATACAGCACTTCTAAAGTTATTTCTAGAAATGGAGTTCTAGATGCAAAAAAGCAGTTAGTCCTTCACCAAGTCACACACGAATTTCAGTGAATATTATTTCTTGAAACAAATTAATTTAGGGAATTAAGCTTCCAGTTGAGTAAAACAATAGTTACTAGAAAGAAGAAAGGTTTATTCCTAATTTGTAGCTAACTAGATATGTGGTTCTGTTGTCAACCATAAATCAGATTTTCCTGGTTCCTGGTCCTTCCTGAACTGGTCTACTCCATCCTTCACACCGACTAGGATTTGTTGTCATCTGATACACTTTATTAAAGCCCCCAGAAAACTTTTTTTTTTTTTTGGGTAATATTTTGGCCAGGCCACCAATAGAACAGCCCCAAAGTACAACCAACAAGCACTAAGTAGGGAAATTAGCAACAATGTCTTCATTTTGATGGTGAGACTTCTCTCTAGGAGTTCTCCATTTCTGATTCTTGTCTTTTCCCATTCTTTCTTCTGAACCAGCTCTGGAACTCATCAAGTCCTCTGCTGACCATAGTTATCTATTTAGAATAGCAGAAAACTGTTCTGGTTTTCTACCAGGAATTAAGTTACACTGACTTAGAGGGAGCACCAGAGATATAACACGACACAAGAAACAGAACAACTTTCTCCCTTGGGCAGCACTAAGCCCTCAGATCAGCTCACGAATCTGTATGCGTCTGTAGTTATGTTAATGAAGGTTTGTGTCTCTAAGCTTCCTGCAGGGCACCAACCACATGTAAGTGTGGTCAAAACCGCAGCCGGGATGCACACAGGTGGGTGGGACAGGGTGAGTTTTCCACCCTATCTGAGTGATGGAAGGGAGAGAGTACCATGGCAAAGGAATCAAGACGTTCCTCTTGACAAGAGACACAGCAGAGTCTGAGGGCACGAAGAGGAAGCCCAGATTCCAACTGTGCAAGTACCCAGAGTCAGTCACAGAATCACAGACTCATTTAAGTTGCAAAAAGACCTCCAAGATCATCGAGTCCGACCTGTGACCGATCACTACTTTGTTAGCTATAACCAGAACACCAAGTGCCCCGTCCAGTCGTTTCTTCAAAGCCTCCAGGAAAAGCAACTCCCCTCCATCACTGCTTATCTCCCCGGGTCTCCCCCTGCTCCTCGACGCCCCCTCCACACAGCGCGTCCCCCCACAGCCATGTCCCCCGGAGGTCAGGGCTCTGCTGTGGTCTGAGCCCGGAGTGGCGGAAAGCGCGGGCAGCCCAGACCGCCCAGCGTGAGGGGGCAGCGGGGCTCCCGCGCGGCCTCTGCCCTGCGCTCCCCCCGAGGCCGCGCACACGCGGCGAGGCCGCCAGACTAGCCCAGGGTGAGCGCTGCCTCGGAGCCCCCGGCCAGCCCCGGCGGGCAGCACCGCAGGGCCCGGCGGCATGGCCGGCAGTGCCCTTGGGCGTGCAGAGCGCCGCTTCAGCCGGCCCCACCAACCCAACCAGGCAGCGCGGCAGCGCGGGGTCTCACCTGGCGGGGCCGGGCGGTGGGGCGGGACCGGCGGGAGGA
>VWZT01016559.1:0-10035 GCA_013397055.1 Pachycephala philippinensis | reverse complement strand
CTTGGGCAGTTCCAAGGCCAGGTTATATCCAGGTGGGAATGCCCAGCTCCTCCCTCCTGGGCGGAGCATCCCACAATAGTATCAGATAAGCCATGAGTCATGTGATGGGTCTTAATTGCCTATTGGCTGTTATCAAGGGTGAGTTGTTAACAAGAGATAACAGGTTAATGGCCCACAGCTGCTGGTAATAGAATACAGCTATGTTGTAACCTAGGACACCCCAGAATGTCAGTATAAAACTTTTGGAGTGAATGATCCAAGTTGTGTCAAAATGATGGAAACATAAGAGGACGTGCAGAAGAGAATCGGTGTTGGCCTAGGACTATTGCCTTTAGGCAGTTTGGATGTGGCTGCTGTGTGTCAGAGAGTACATGGTCACAGGGATCGTGGCTGTTTGACTTCTCTCATATAGGAGGTTTATGAGAGGTTGACCATCGAAACATAGGTCAGACATAGGCTGTGCAGTGGGGTGTGGGTGAATTTCTGGGGTCTTTCAGGGGTCTCAGATGTGTCCTCTACTGGTACTTGAGCTATCCGGTGGGACCATCAAGTCTCTGTTGGAAAGGTGGGGCTCCTCTCTAGATGTTTCAAGGCAGGAAGTTTTAAGGTGAGGACAAAATATCTTGTGGTGTGTAGGGAAGATGTCGTGCTCCTAACCTCCCAATACTTTTTCTTTTTGTATCCCATTCCCTAGATTAAAATGGCCTCATCTAGAGGCAGCTCTGTGCAGATGTCACCAGTGCAGTAAGACACCCATTCCCGACCAAGGTCATAATTCAAGGTCGGGCATGATCCATGTTACACGATGGGGAGAGGGAGCATAGTGGAACACAGTTCCCAGCACTAATTTTGTGACTACATTCCTCTTGAGAAGTGGGCTATCAGGAAGGTTTGCCATGGAGAGGATAATTTGCAGCCTTTACCTGAGACCCTGGGAAAAGGTAGGCCATGGAATTGAGAAGGTGGTGAGATACTTATGTATATGTAATGTTAGTATCAATAATGGTTTCATTTTTGATGGCTGAGTGAGGATAACCTTAGATTTCAGACAATGTGTTATTTAAGCAGTTCTGGTGTGAAGAACATGCTTCCTTAATGTATCTTGAGGGAACATGACCTTTCCCTATGGCTTGTTCACTAAACCTGACTGAAAGTGTTGGCTTAAGCCTCTTGCCTCATCTCAGGCATGCACCTCTGGAAGAGGCGACTCTCAAGCCAGTTCAAGATCAAAGGGTAATAATGAATGTGGTTCTCTGTGATATTTGGTATATCTGTATATAGATGTAGATAGCTCTATATTTAGACAGTATACAGACACTCTTGTGACAGCAAAGAAAATCTAAGTTGAAATTCATGCTGGCTGAGGTTTTTGTATGCTTTTAATATCTCATTTGCATTTTGTTCTAGGACAAAGTGAGAGCAGCTTAAAGTATTCACACACTTGTTATTTCAAACTCTCACTTTTTCCAGATCAATTCATAATAATTCTCAGATCTTGTGAAAATGCGTATTTCAGCTTCATTTGCAAAAAAGAAAAAATAAATTGAAAGCATAAACTGAGAATGTCTGATTAATTTAGAGAAAAAAATGTAAAAAGAGTGGTGTTTTTGAAACAAAAGTGTGGTTTTTAGAGCTTGAGTTGCTTAATGCTAGCAATAATGTGATTTCCTTGTTTGGGACATTTTCCAGGTTCCCAAATTGCCTCCAGCTTTTATTATTTCAGTGTCTTTCAGGTCTTGTAATGTATCCAGTGTTACATATAGCAAAGCAGGTGCTTCATGAAAAATCTCTAGTTGCAAATGAGATTGAAGTCACCAAGCTTTTTGCACTAGTCAGGTTTTATTTTGAGAGGATGAAAATGAAGTGAGATATTCAAGAGCTACAGAAGTGAGGTAGAGATGGCACAAGCATACATATTTAGAAGAAAAGTGGAAAAATGTGACACAGAATAGTTTGACAGAAAGGAAGGAGAAATCAGAGATGGGAGTAACCGAGTAATTGGTAAGGTTGCTGAATGGAAAAGTTTGTTGGTTTTGGCTGGGCCAGAGTTAATTTTCACTAGTATGGGACTGTGTTTTGGATTTGTGTGGGAAACAATGCTAACAATACAGGGATGCATTTAGCATTGATGAGCAGCACTTACAGTCATGGCCTTCTCTGCTCCTCATGCTGCCCCAGCAGCAAGGAGGTTGGGGTTGCACACGGAACTGGGGAAGGGACAGAGCCGGGACAGCTGAACCCCACTGACCAAAGGGACATCCCACACCACATGGCATCATGCTCAGCACTAAAACCAGGGAAGGTTGGCTGCAGGGCCACTGGCTGGTAGGGTGGTGGTGAGCAATTGCTTTAATTTGCATCACTTGCCTTTCTTGGGTGTTATTTCTCTGTGCTATTTTTCTTTTCATTACAGTGGAACCCCATGAGTTCCCATGATTGTTCTCAGCCCATGAGTTTGCTCACATTGACCCTTCCAATTCTCTTCCCCCATCCTGCTGGGGGTAAAGCAAGCTGCCAAAGGTATGGTGCTTAGTTGGCAGCTGGGATTAGACTACGACAAAAAGGGATTGCTGTTCACATACAGAAATAAGATGAAAGTAAGCACAGCTCACTTTCAGGAAGGTAGTGAGAAGATCCTTTGTTTTTTTCCTGGACTTTTAAGATCACACTTTGCTGCTCAGATGCTTTTGGGTCTTGTTTATCTTTCAAGTATCAATTGTTTCCACTCTTCCCCCAAACAAAATAAGTTCCTCTATCCCTGCTGTAAGTTTGCTTAAGTTTAAGCCGGTCTCAGATTTTATGGAGATCTGACTGCACAGCTTTGATGGTGTGGCATACTGGTTTGGCATGTTGGTTTGCTGTACTCTGAGTATGGCAGTGTGAGAAAATCAAACCAAGGAACTGGAACAGGAACTAGCAAGTAAAAATCAAAGCCATGTTTTAGGATTTGTAGAATAATATCCAAGTGTCTTGTTGAAATTACAAGTAAAAAGGCAAACCTGAGAAGTGGAGAGAGATGAATAATAGACAATTTGAATGGAAAATTGCTTCTTCAGAGTTCTGTTGATTTCTATATAAAGAATGCTTGGTTTTCATGTAAAACAATTCCTTTCCAATGGGCGATGGTGATCTAATCCCTAACAAAATGCCAAATTTATGTCTTATTGTATGTATCTGTTAGTTAAAATGTTTCTGCAGGCAAAACTATGCCTTTGCTCTTGTTTGATCCAACTCAAAATCTTTAATGAGCTCTTTTAGAGCTGCACTGCACTGTAAAATAATTATTTCCAGGGAAAATGCAAAAGAATTTATCTCCCTTGGCTCCTCAGCTATGTTAGTTTTGCAAGGTTAGTAGAAATTTTAATAAGTAGTAGTGCCTTTATTTTTGTAACCAAGTCAGCAGATCTTATCCTGACTATCTACAGGGAGTAGAGCTGATGAGTAAGAAGGTGCTTTTTTTATATAGTTACTTTTCAGAGGATCACAATTTGAAATGGTTGTGACATAACTGGGTCACATCTGAAATTTTTCTATAAGCTGCATAAAATGAGAAGTTGAGGTAGCTGCTTTTGTCAGAAGGTATATTCTTCGAGCTGCAGTGAATCATACAGCTCAGAGATTTGCATATTGTACTGTTACTGAAAACTGCAAACCAGTCATAAATCTGTAACCAATTACTAGCCATTCAGTGTCTTAAATTTTCAGCATTTAAATAATAACAAAATAAGAATTTATATATATATATATACACACACACATACATATAAGTGTCACACACTGTATTTCTTCTGTCATTGCCTTTGTTTTGCATGTTTAACTGGGGGCATGCTGTACTACAAAGAATATCATGTCCCAGGGTTTGGCTACTATGAGTATTGGAGAGGAAATAGTTGGAGAAAACAGTAAAACAAGTTCAGGAATGGTAAAACTGAATTTCAGCTGCCTGTAGCTCCAGTGTGTAATAAAACATTTTCAGATTTTGATGGATAGTTTAACTTTTGGTTGGAAGCAGAAATGGAATGATTTGGAGATTATACAGATTACTACCTGGACTGGGAAATCGTATTAAAACATTATTAAGTTTTCAGGTTTTACTTTATATAAGAATTCTGATGCTGTTTTTATATTGCTGGACACACTGGCCAAGTCTCTGTCAAATCTCCTCCTATTCCAAATAATGTAAAAAAATAATAATTCTGGATGTAAGACAGATGAAGCAAAGAGCATCTAAACTCTAGACATCTGCTTTAGATTTAAGTATTTGAGGTTTTCTCGCAAATGTTCTGATTTATCTTAATAGTTACCAAATATAGTTTAGGAATTGAGCAGTTAATCATACAGGATGTAGTAGGGTTAATCCAAAGGCCACTTATACTCTGCAAAACCTGATCCACTAACAGTAAAAGAAATGTTAAATCACATACAGTATGTGTGTAGCTCACTCATGTTGCCTCACTGGCACACACACCAGGGACAGATACAGCATGCTGCATATTTGTATGGCTCATTTACCTGAGTAACAATTTAGTTGTCATTCAGGTCCTTCAAATATGAGGTGACTGTCTAAAATGGTACTTGGATTGTTCTCTTTATGAACAATAATCAGATTAGCTTTCATTGTGTCGAAAACTTCCATTTATCTGTTTATTTCTCTTCCGTTGTGTTTTAGGTCCACAACCCTGAGTGACCAAGTAGACAGAAATATCCAGAGAAGTATAAACAAGCATTTTGAAGGGCAGAAACCAAGAATCTCTTAAAACAGATCAGTCACTGCTGGAAAAAGTTTTTAACTTTTTTGGCAGCTGATCTGCTTTAAGAGATTTTTTATTATCTTGCTAATTTTTCCATCATCCCTGATGGACATTTCTGTCCCGCTGGTTAAGTCAAATGCCAAATCAAATGTTTGTATGGCTGTGCTCTAACTGAGGAGTAATATTTCCAATTCTGAATGCAGGGCAGAAAAAAATATTTTTTACCTTTTTTTTCCAGTGCAAATACTGACCATCTTACAAAACAAAACTTTGAACTCAGGTGTCAGTTAGTTGTGTAGAAAATTTATTTTGTTTCCCTGGCTTTATTTTTTTTTCTGAAAGTGTTTCCTTCTGAATTCCAGAATTTAAAAAATTTAAAATCCGAACAGATATACTTACCATCAACAGTATTCAGTGGTGGTCTTTTCCATGTTGCTGTAGGCCCTTGAATGGGTTTTATACTTTTTTCGTGTTGCATCATAAAAACAAAATATGGTAGGGTTTTTTCCCTCAAGAAGTGCACATTTGTAGTGAAGCATCTTTCTAGCTAGACATTTGTGTGCACCCAGTGAGCTGGGGATAAAATGTCAGCTCAACTGAAATAAAATTTCAATTAATGAAAGTCAAATTCAAGAGTGAATTCCAAATTTGCTAAACAAACAGCTTCAATTCCTTTGTGGTTTGTGAGTATTTTATCTTTTTCCAACTAATTAGCTTTTATACTGCTCAAAAGAAACATTTATTGTTAAATACTGCAAACTATCAAACTTTGTTTTCCATAAACTTCAGTTATGATGACTGGAATGGGTATCATTTAACTGGAGAAAGTAACCTGTTTCAGCAGCATGGGTTGTGTTGCTGATGTTTTCCCATTGCTGCAATGTGTAAAAGCTGGAAAGTTCAAATATTTCCCTTGGGGCAGATACTGTCAGGATAAATTAGGATAAAACCACAGTCAAATATATTGGGCTGTCCAAGGTGCAGTACAAATGATCTCTGTGAAGGAAGAAGAAATTATTTACATTTTAAACAAATCACCTATGAAAAAATCAGTTTTAGTTTTACCTAATTTGTCTAATTAATTATTTTAAATATATGACTTTGTGGCATAAAGGTGTTTGTGTGTTTCTGTAAACTCATGTTTTAAAGGCATTAATCAAAAACATGCAAAAGAGATCGTATTTTCAGCAGTGCAGAAAGAAATATTTCAAATGTGGACTCACTCTGCAAAATCCTCTGCTTATTATTGGAAAATATATGTTCTGATGAAGCCATGAAACTTTTTGATTATTTTCCTAAATCAGTGACTTGGACAAGAATTTCATGCTCCACTAAGTCTGATTTTGTACACTGAATATTGGCTTAAAATGAAATTTGAAGAACAGCTCTGTCCCCATTCATTTTGCTTCTTGATTGTTGCTGTTCTTTGGAAAGTAACAGTAAGAGCTGCTTATTTTCAGAAGGAAGAGCATATTGCATCTTTCACGGTGAGTTTCTTCCCATGTATTTGTCATTTTTTAGCTGAATAAATGTTAGCAAGGGAAAAAAAACAACACACTAAAAAACCCCAGTTCTTAAATGGCATGGGTAGGTTTAGAAACTTGCGGGACAAACTGAAATTGAGGGATTCTTCCTTCTCTTCTGCTTTATGCAAAGGAGCTTCTGGCTGCTTCTGATGCCTGGAAAACTTCTCTTCCATCCAGGAGAGCAGATGTCTCTCCAACATGCACTGTGCTAGGCTTGCAGCGTCAGTGAAAATCACGCTTGAGTCCTGTTTGAAGGTTAGGTGCTCTATAATCTTCAGATATTCAGAATGTCTTGGTGCGCCCATACCTGAAATAACGCCCTGTTGTTACACAGGTATTCTGTAGTCAACATTTGCAAACAAAAAGCAAGGAAGAAATAGATGTTAGGGAGAAATTCTTTACTGTGAGGGTAGTAAGGCTCTAAAACAGGTTGCCCAGAGATGAGGTGGGCAAGTGTTCAAGGCTGAGTTGAATGGGGCCCTAAGAAACCTGGTCTAGTGGAAGATGTCCCTATCCACAGCAGGGGGATTGGAAGGAGGGTCTTTAAGGTCCCTTCCAACCTGAACTATTGTCTGATTCTATGATTTTTATGTAAGCAGGTTGGAACAAGTCATCCCAAGAGGTTCTTAACAAATCTGTCTGTACCAAGGTGTTGATTTTGAATGAAAATCTGCGAAATTCCAGAGAATCGGGAGTATGATCTGCTACTGCTGTAGCAGATGAGACATGGGATTTGGGAAATGTAATTTAAGACAGCTATTTAGGCACAGAGCTTCAAGAAAGTAACAGGTAAACTGATAATGGACTTCAACAGAGATTTAAATGCTGAGAATGCAGCTCAGCATTTACATCATGTTATCCAACATGATTTCATAAAAATTAGGTCTTGTCAAATGAGATTGTTATTGTTCTGAAGGACTACAAGTCTGGTTGATACAGGTGACAGCTGTGCTGGCACACTTCTAGAAAGCATTTGACTTAGTGACACCAATGAAAAAATTATTGCTCTTCAACAATGTTAAATTTAGAATGGATTAACTACTAACGCACAAATTGTATTTGCTAGGAATAGTTAGCAAAATAAATTATAATCTAGTGAGGTTATATAGAGATAGTTCTTAGCTTAGTATTTTACTTAAAACCTAAAAGAAAAGTCATTGTTTGAATTAGTGAGAAAAGTCGTGGAGCAGTAAGTGATGGAAATGGTTCACTTACACAAAACTATTTGGATCAAGTTGTCAGCTGGTACAGATGAACAATAGCCAAGTTATTACAGCACATGTCAGTTCAGATGTGTTAGAATGAGTGGTCAGTGCTCAAGAAGACTTTACTGGAAAGGGAAGCTCCCTGGAGATGCATCATTACCTGCGTGGGGCCTGCCTGTGAATGTCCTTTGTGTGGGTCAGGGCAGCACTAGGGAAATATATAAAAGTTTGAAAGAATTTTGATTTTTCAAGTAAATAAGCTTAACCTGATCTTTGTACAGTGCAAAGTAGTTGCTCTCTTTGAAGCAGTGGATTATGTGCCAAAGTGTGAGGCTGTCGCGGTCCGCCCCAGCTGTTCGCCGGATAGCAAGGGCGTCCCGGACAGAAAAATAAAATATTCTTCCTCCGGGGAGCGGTCCCAGCCCCCAGGAGGCGGTGAGGAAAAGAGAATGCAGAGGCTGCGAGGTGGTTCAATCTCAGAGGAACTTTAATAACAGCAACGGGCTAACAAGACTCTGAGGGAGAGAACCCAAACTCCACCCACTACGGGCACATTTAACGGGGGCACCAAGGGGAGGAGACATCAGATACACCAACAGGAACTTACAATTTTAAAATTGACATACGGGGGGGCCAAACCAGCCCGGGGGCGGGATTAGCTAACCAACCAGATTATACAGATTACAGAAGGTACTAGAAAGAGGGGAGGAGATTACTGTAGGCTCCGCCCACTGGGCGTGGCCTAAACTAGCGCCCTTTGCAGAGGAGGCGTGGCCCCGTAAGGAGGCGGGGCCTCCCGAGGGGCGTGGCCTTCCTCCGTAGAGGAGGGCATCTCCTGTAACTCAAACTCCTCTAGGGGAGGGGCTGAGGGGTCAAGGATTTCAGGAATGACCTCTACACCTCCTCTCTCTTCTTTAAAATAATGAGTGAGCCGGGAATAAAAGTATTTCTTAACAAAAACATACAAACTATAAAATATGCCAATTATTAACAAAAACCACAATAAATCTTTAAGTAGAGCTCCACCGATACCAGTGACTCCCACAGAATCTAGCAGATGGTGCACTATTCCTCTGGCCGCTTTAGTCGTTTGGCTCACTAACTGGTGGATAGTGTGGATGGAGTCATTAATTGTCTGGACGACCCACCCTTCGTGTTCGAAGGTGATGTTCTTAATTAAATGTTCTAAATCGGCAATACGCTGATGAATACTAGGGGATGGATCAGACAAGTTAAAACAGCACAGGCCTTCGAACTCGTTACATCCGTGGCCATGTAAAAGCAACAGGTAATCTATTGCGGCTCGGTTTTGTAACGAGGCCTTTTGATTTGCCTTTTCCCCTGACAGGAGGTCAGACAGAGCTGTCGATGTTATCTTGGCTTGGGTTTGGATCCAGCACTCTACATGACCCAATTCGTTGAGTGCTTTGGTCGCTGCTAACCACGGAAGAAACACGGAGGCAGCTACTCTCTTTGACCATGACCAATGATAAATTTGGAGATCACATTCAGAAGCCAAATTATCTGTGCCCCGTTTTGTTCTCAAATTTGGAGGCCGGATGTCGAATTTTGGGTGACCCTTCCCTGCCAATGACAGTCTGCCGGGGGCACAAGGACCTCCTATCAGCTTGGTAGGGATTCCAGCCCAGGCCCGATCTCCACAAAGGAGAAATACTCCTTTTGGGAGTTGCTTAGGCTTCGAGTACCACGGATCCCCTGAGGCGGTGATTGGAAGGTCGATGATGTTTTTGCACCAGGCGGTGAGATGGTCTACCGCTGGTGGCAGCACTACGCGTTGGAAGGTAGAGCTATGTGAGTGACTTTCAAAAGTGGAATTAATGCACGCCTCTGTTTTCGCGGTACCCAGTAATTCGATCTCTTCTGGCTCCTCTTTTAGATCGGGTAGATCTTTCACCCAGTCTCCCCAATAAGAAAGAGGGCTGGGCGGAGGAGCCAGGACAGCTGGGAACCCCACCCAGATGTCAGGGTACCGTGCTAAGTCGTGAAGGGAATGTGGTAACTCTGCTGCTGTTAACGGAATCCCTATTAAGCTAGTGCCAAGGGGGTTGTTGGCACCAGGGGATGACAGACAAACCTCTTCCTGATCCAGCGCCTTTGCCAGGGTTGTCCAGACGTTCACTTGGGGTTGCGGTACGATCCAAGTTTCGCAGATCACTGGTATAACTGTCCAGATGACAAGTAGCTCTGGGCGGATGTAAAGATGAACTGGGGAGTACATTGTTGCGGCTCACTGCAACTGAGAATACATTAAAGTAAATGCGGGGTAAAGGTTGTATCTTCATAAGGGGGGGTACCCGATCTCCAGGGGGAGGAAAGAGGGGGAAGGAAAGAGGGTTAGGGAAACAGGGTGGCTAAACAGATATCCACTTCAGGCTCAACTTCGCAGACAGGAGGAAACGGAATTGAGGAGGGGTCGTATGCCCACCATGGTCTTTCTTGTACCAGGCCTACGACCTTCTCTTCCTCTTCTTCTGATGTCTCAGCTTCCTCCTTGATGGACCTCTTGGAGCACTCAGGGGAAGACGTTGGGCT
>VWZT01016558.1:136716-149303 GCA_013397055.1 Pachycephala philippinensis | reverse complement strand
GTGGGAGGAAGAGGAAGGTGCTCACCTCTCTGGAGATGCTGTGCCTGCGGTGGGAGGAAGAGGAAGGTGCTCACCTCTCTGGAGATGCTGTGCCTGTGGTGGGAGGAAGAAGAAGATGCTCACCCCTCCAGGGTGGGGAGATGCTGTGCATCAGCGGGGGCAGAGTGGCCACAGCCTGCTCTGAGCATCCCTGCCGAGGGGAGGGAGCACCCCCAGCTCCAGAGCTGCAGCAGGGAGCCCACGGCTCCACCAAACCCCAGGGAAAATCCAGCCCTGCACGAGCAGCCAAAGGCACCACGTGCTGCCCCTGCCCCGTGCAGCACCTTGGGCAGAGAGCTCAGGCTGGTAAAAGTCCAATAATTCACATTTATAGTCATTTTCCATTCAGCATTTGCAAGGCCCAAAGGATCTTTACGCTGAATTAATTGGCAATAAATGGCAGATGTGCTGCTGCAGGGCCCAGGGCTGGGGTTTGGAGGAGCTTTTCCCCAGGCTCTGGGTGTCAGGCAGGTGGAGAGGTGGAAAGGTGAGGGAACAGTGACAACTGGCTGCTTTGCTCCTGTTTTCCCCCTGTTCTGGCAAGAATTCTTCCACATCTTGTAAGTATTCCCAGGGGAGAGGATGAGTGCTGTAGTCAGATTGAGCCAGCATGAGCAGAATCACATTTTCTGGGGGTTTTTGGGAGGCTGCAGCTCATTATAATTATCCAGAGGACACAGCCAAATTGTTTAAACACCCTGTGAGTGTCAGAAAATGAGCTGGGAACACAAAAAAATGAAGACATAAATAGTGATAACAGGCTATTCCGGGCTTGTTTTCAGAAATGGACGTCCCGATTTTGGAAGGAGTTTTATAAGGGCTTGATAAACCTTATCTTAAAGTGATTTTTGAAAACACTTTCGAATAATTACTGAGACTCATCTGCTGATAATCATCTTAGTGAAAAATGAGAAGAAATCAGTTTTGCTGTGCTCTGGGAAGGGCGTGGGGAGGAGGTGGAAGGGATCCTCCCTCTGGAGCCTGATTGGGAAAGCACGGAGTATTTAGCGAGGTGATAACAAAAACAAAGGAAAAGGGATGCAAGCTGCGCCGGCTCTCATCTTCTCCCTTTCATGAAGAGCACAGAAAGGTTGCAGGCTTCAGTAAATCCTAATTATCCCTTGATTACGCCCGCAGCAGGGATGAAGTTGTCAGAAGCGCGGTTCCTGCAGTAATTCCAGAAATCCGGCTCTGTGCTTCCCCAGCCCCGTTCCCATCCCCGGCCGCGGGGCCTCACTCAGGGCTCCGGAGATGTGCGGTGCCCGAAAAACCAGATTGTACCGAAAATCTGCTCCGATTTCTGCCACTCCCCGAGCGGCAGGAAAGCTTTTTCCACCTCCCTTTTCTTCCCTGCTCCAGGCAGGAAACCTGTTCCGTTCAGGCAGTGTCAATAATCCTGTTTATTTAGTCTGCGATATAAAACTCCTCGTGAGTTCTGGTTTTTCTTTCCTTTCTCTTCTTTTTTTTTCTTTTTTTTTCTTTTTTTTTCTTTTTTTTCCTTTTTTTTTTTTTTTTTTTTTTTCTTTTTTTTTTTTTTCTTTTTTTTTTTTTTTTTTTTTTTTTTTTTCCTTTAATTCTCCTCCTTTCTGTAGCATTCAGGAATCTCAAGAGCCATTTAGACAAACTCCAACATTTCTGCCGGAGGACCGAAGCGCTGAACTCCTCGTCTCTTTCTCCAGGTACTTGAATTCTCTGGGAATGAGCGCCCACCGCCTGGAAAATGGGTGTTTCATGGTTTTGACCGCAGTTCCCTCTGTTCTGGGTGGTGCAGCTGCCCCAAGTGCTCCCTGTTCACAGAAATTTGGGTTTTAGGAGGAACGGCGAGATGAGAGATTCGCTGTGCTCGGGCAGCCGAGGGGGGTTGGAATTCCCTGGGTTCTCCCTCCTGGAGCCCTTGGATTTCTGCTTTCCTGGTGCTGATTCCCACTCCTCAGGCACAAGGCAGTGAGACCCAGCCTTCCTCTGCCATCCTCTTCAAAAACCAGATCAGGCACACCGAAAATTCTCTCTTTGCATTAAAAAGAGAGAGTTTTTTATTACAAAAAGCAAGTGGTTTATACGAATTTGATTCCCGAGGTTGCCCACAGAACTGAGATAAAAGTGCCTCCTCCGTGCTCCCAGTGCCCACATCCCTCCGCCTGGCTCTGGTAAGGAATATCCCATAAAAAATAATGGCATTTGCATGTTTTTACAGTGGGAATTGCACAGAGTGGTGGATTGGGCTGCCCCAGGAGCGCTGGACACTGTTCCCCATCTCCACTGATTTCTGGCTTTGTCAGGCCCCTTAATTCCATGGGATTCTTGTGGCAGGAATAGGATCGTGCCCAGTCTGGCAGCACCAGTGCCAGCACGAATGGAAGCAGTGCCCTGTGCAGGGCTCTGGGTGAGGCTGGGTTTATTTACAGCTGGTGAGGACGGAAACAAACTGAAAAACCTCCCGGCACTCTTTTAAGAGTTAAAGAAATACATTCACTGCACACTTAAATGCAATAAACACACACAGATACAGTTAACACATGGAATAAATACAAATTATCTCTGTCCACTGTCTCCTCTGACGCCCAGGGAGTGCAGTCAGCTACTCAAGGAGCACCAGTGCAAATAATACAAGT
Organism: Pachycephala philippinensis; assembly: GCA_013397055.1. Taxonomy (NCBI): domain Eukaryota; kingdom Metazoa; phylum Chordata; class Aves; order Passeriformes; genus Pachycephala; species Pachycephala philippinensis. The sequence continues at coordinate 146,652 of VWZT01016558.1, read as the reverse complement.
ATTATTATAATTATTAGAGCAAATAATTGCAGGGAGAGGACAAGGGAGAACGGCCTCGGACTGACAGAGGGCAGGGTTAGATGGGATACCGGGAAGAAATTGTTTTGGATGGAACAACCAGCGGCAGTGCCAGCCCCTGGGCTGCCTGGAGAGGGAGGCACAGCCTCAGGAACAGCAGAGCCCGCGGAGGCAGGAGCCGAGCCCTTTCCCGAATCCCCGGGATGAGGTTTGTGAGGCCGAAAGTGCCTGGTGTGGGTGCTCACCCGAGGCTGTGTGTGCTGCAACCCTTCCCTCTGCCCCTCTCCGGGATTCCACATCACCCAGCCTGATTCTGGCCGGTTTCCCCCCATCCAGCTGAAACAGCTGCTGGAATTGTAGGAGTTGCCCTCTTCTCTCCACAGTGACCAGTTCTGACCAGTTCAGCCAGTTTAACGTTGTTCTCCAGAGCTGTGGCAGCAGAGCTGAGTAAGGAACAGCCTCAGAACAGCCTCAGCCCAGCTGTGCCTCCCGTGCCCACAGCTGCAGCCAGAGCGAACGAGATGAGATGAGATGAGATCCGTGGGCAGAAAGGTGAGCGAGGTTTGTGAGGGCAGCTTAATGGAAAAAATCAGTGCTCCCTGCGTGGTTATGTCCTGCTGGTCCTTTGATAATAAAAGGATAAAGCAGAGCTTCTACACGGAGAAGGAAAAGGGATTGGAGGCAGGTTTGAACAGTAAAGATTAATTTTTAAAATAAAAGAAACGTTGAGATCAAAATATTTTTGCTCAGTAATTAGGAATTTCATTTTTCCTGTAGCTAATGGTGTTTGCGAGGCAGTGCCTTGCTGGGTAATTTTTAATTAAAGGCTAGGACATGGATTCAAGCTCCAAAACTATCTTCTGTTTATGCCCATCCATTTTCTTGAGTCTTTCTGGAGATAATGAATCCTGCCTCCCTTCCTCACTGTCAAATTTGAGTTCGACCTTTTTGCTTGTAAATAGATTAGAAAAAATTAATCCCAGGCTGTAATAAGGTCTTTCATTATGCTGTGGGGAAGGTTATTTATGCTTTTAAGGCTCGTTCCAACCTAATGGGTGTGAAAGGAAGAGCACTTAAGCTCCCCACTGCTGACAAGGATGCTGTGCCTGAGAAATGAAAGTCGTGGTGGGTTCACCTCGCCGCTGTTATTTTAGATGAATATCGGCACCACATGCATGAACTGGAAGATGTATCTCGAAAGATAAAGGAAGCGGGTTTTCCGCAGGTTCAGATGGAATTACAGCCGCACATGATGGAGGGTGAGGATAAATGGGGAGTTGGGAGAGGAGTTTCCTTCCCAGCCGGTTGCTGGCAGCTGATGGAACCAGCTGGTGGGTGCTGTTTGCAGCGGTTCTCGGCTTCTTGTGTCATTTCCCCCAAAATATGCTAAAGGATCTCTCCAATCTCAGCTATCGGGGTGATTAAAGCTGAAGGTTAATCAGGTGAGGGAGGTTGGTCCGTCCCTCTGCAGAAACCAGCGTTGGATGGGCACAGGAAAGCAGGGAAAGGTCCCAAAGGGCAGCGTGGGTCGTGGCCACCCTAAACCGGGTGAGATCTGGTTTTTATGGAGTGGGGAATGTCTGTGTGCTTGGGAAAAGGGAGCGGGGATCTTTGGGAGAGGATCCCGTGCACCGAGAGTGGAGCAGCGGCTCCGGATTTCTGCAATTCAGAAATTGAATTGCCTCCGGATTCTGCAATTCAAACCTGGCTTGGAGGCAGGAGGGACCGGCGGTGTCACCTCTGCTCAAGCAGTTTATAAAGGTCGATAAAGCCAATCGCTGCCCCCGGGCAAGGGGAAGCTGAGAAGGGTGGAAGAATTGATAATAGATGTGAAAAAACCGTAGGCTGGTTAAGCCTTGCTCGGTTTGGTCATTGCGGCTTCCACCAGCACTTCTTGTTTCCTTCACAGTTGTTCTTTTAAAGATAATCGTCCTAAACTGTCTCCGAGAAGGAGAATGGAAAGGCTCCCTTAATATAGACGCATCTTATCTCCCAAAATAACCCCCAAATTCTCAGTGAAAGCCATCAGTGGCCACTCACCCCTCATTTAACCCCTTTTGTTGGGATCTGTCTGGGGGAAGCTGCAAAATGCCTTTGGAAAGGTGAAATCTCTGCTGACTCCCATTGCGCGGTGTGTTTTAAATTCGTGTGAGACTGTACCTCTCCTGCTTCGGGGATGAGCCTCGTGTGCTTTGCTGGGGATTAACAACGTCATGAGTGCCCAGGGAGAGGGAAAAACAAACCCTGCTTTATCTGGGGTAAGAAACGAATGTACGTCTTAACTGAGTCGTTTGGGTGTTGCTTAAATTATAATGAGTAAATTGAGGGTGCTTTATTAATGTAATTTATGTCACCAACTGGAATTTATAGTTACTGAAGCAGTAACAAAAATAACTTATCATAACCAGACAATACTACATAATCTTTGAGATTATATTAGACGGGCTTTAATGTCGCTTCCAACCCGAGTCATTCTGTGATTCTGCAGCCTTTAAATAATTTGCTAACAATTTGCAGGCATCCCACCCTGTGGATAACTGGGATGTGCAGTCCTCGGACAGGAACAAACCCTGTGGGAGTCAGAGCTCACACAAATATTTTGGCTCCCAACAGTGCCCGGGTTATCGCTGTCTTTACCACCCTTGCAGCTACAATGAGCCCCAATTAGGCTTCTACCCCAGGGCAAAGCCTGAGGGGTGGCTGAGCCCAGGCTTGAGCCCAGCTCGGCTCGACCCAAAGTCCAACCCGTCCTCTGCTCCCGTTCTCCTCGCTCCACGCTGCGGCTGGGTTCTATTTATACCCACATGACTTGATTCATTACGAAATTTCTTCCCTGGCAGGGCAGGCATCTATCATTAAATCAAAATCTGTCTGGAAACAGAACAGAGACTCCAACTTCAAAGCCTGCCACTGCTTTCCGTGGAGCTCTCCTTGCTGGTTGCCTGGGAGGCTTATTTGAAATTATGCACGGAGACGGGCAGAGAGGAATGAGTTCCAAAGTCGTCATAATGATGCCCTTGAGTGGGCGAGACTTGGAAACGCTGGGGCTGCAGGAGGCAGCAGGGGGAGAGGCAGCTCCATCCCTGCACCCCCAGAGAGAACCAAACCCTCCAGGGATGCTCCAAACCCTCTGTGGACACTTCCCACCCTCTCTGTCCACAGACCACCCAACAAACCTTTGCTTTATATCAGCTTTCCTCATCATCTCTCGCTGATCGGGGAAGGCTGGTGGGTACAAAGATAACAAAACACCGCTGACAGAATGCTCTTTACAGCCCTTTGCCAAAAACACCCTTGCTTTGTTACTACAGCCTGGAATCTCAGCCACGCTGTGCTTAAAAAATACTATTAAAAGGCCGTTTTGCCTTGAAACATTCTCACTTTTATAGCCTTAAACATCCCGGTCTGTGCGTTTCGGTTCCTGTAATCACGATGCATGGAAATAGAAGGTGATTAGGTGTCAGACAGACAAAGAGTTTTCCATTGTCTGGAGAATTCGGTGCCCGGGTAAACACAGCTCCAACCCCATCGGGTGGGGCTTGGGTCAGGAGGGTTCGTTCTGAACGAGTTTTAAGAGCAAGGAAGCTCTGCTGCGTGCCCCAAGGGTTTTTCCTCTGGGATAACGGGAGCTGGCTGCCAGGAGCTGGTCCTGATGTGCTCTCGGTGCGTTCCTGAAGGATAACGCTCCTACCTTGGGGGATTTGTTGGGGAAGTGCTGGTCCATCGGATGGGAACGAGAGACTTCCCGTGGCTCAGAGACAGCGTTTGGTTCAAGGCTCGAGGCCATTCCTGTCCCTGCTGGGGCGCCTGGGGAGCTCTGCACAAAACCAGCTCCGGGTTTTGGTGTTGGGACATTTATCCTCAGCTCCCTGGTACCAGGGGATGTCGGCAGATTTGGGTGCTGCTTTTGTGCTTTTGAATTTGCTGTGTGATGCCTGAGGTGGCCACCTAAGAACCAGAGACTAGACAGGAGTAAGGGAATAGAGGTAGGGATTTATTTGAAGGGCCTTCAGAGGCACACCCTGGGGAGTCCAGAGGCTACTCCCAAAATGGGCCCCGAGTCACGAGTTCTTCACCTTTTTATAAGTCTGGTTCATTTGCACATCAGGGTTAATTCTCCAATTAAAGCTTCAGTTAATGATGTCATTTCCCCAAGCTTACCCCCTTTCTAAGATGTTGGTTTACACATTTTGGGCCTGTTGTCCTTGAGGAGCAAACCCAGAGTGGTTTGTTATATGTAACCAGCATGAGAGAACAACAGCTCACAGGCCACAAGAAACTCAGAGTTACGCACTGGGCAGTGCAGGATTTGAAAAAGATAAAAGTTAAAACCTGAGGCATCAGTAGGAGCAGCGGTGAGAGGAGAGATGTGCAGGTTGGGGACTTTGGAGGTTTTTTAGGAGAACCATGAATGCTGTGCAGAGCAGCGCCGTGGCTGGGGTCTGTGGCACGGAGTAACCCCCCGTTATCTTGCAGATAAAAAAGCATCACAGACCACTCCCTGTTGGGGGTTTTTGGTCCAGCCCAGCCTGAAAATCCTGCAAACTCCCCACGGAAGGGGAACGCTGTGAAATCTGTCCTTAGGCCAGCAAAGGGGTTGTAACTTGCTGATACAACACAAACCTTCTCTGTACCCGTGTTTTCCTGCTCAAAACACACCTGTGCCAGCACAGAGTCTGCCAGTGGCTCTGCCCATGATGGGGGGCACTGCTGGGTGCCTCCCCCTCAGTGATCTGCTCCCTCTCCTCGTGGAGCTGGGGAGCTGTTCACAGATACTGAGGGCTCATTAATTCAACCAGTGATCCAAAATGTATTTTTTAATGTATACAAGCCTTTATGAGTGCTGTTAACTGCCTGGTGTAACTGTGTGTGTACGTGTTCCATTTGGTTTCCATGGAATCATGGAATATTCTGAGCCCAGGATCAGGGTCACAGGGTCCATGGAAGCAGTTCCAGGATTTTGCTGGGGGTTTGTGTTGCTGATAAACGTTGGGCAGACAGGTTTCCTGCAGCAGTGTGGCGAAAAACGGAATGGCTCTATCATATTTAGAGAGACTAATACACAGTCAGACACTCTGATCTAATTAATGTCTACTTAATTAGGCTCAAGTGAATGGTTTCAGACCATGAAGCCCAGTGGAGGCAGAGTTGATAACAGTTATTTAGAAAATCCGGGGTGTCTGAGTTTGCCTGACTGCATCTCCTCCCAGACCCATGAAATCACTCTCCACAGGCAGGGATAAGGAGTGCCCGGCTCCTTCAAATGATCCCTGCTGATTCATGAGTCAATTCGCAGCTAATACTAAAGTTATAAGATATTTATTCACTCCTGGCTACTTGGGCTGTCCCCAAAGTTCACCTTGGGGGATTGTGCTCTCACTGAAGGTTTTGATAAAAAATTGAAATGCCCTTTTTGTTGTCCTGCAAGTCATTATGTTCATCTGATAAAAATGATTTCAGACCTAACTCCACCCATTAATCAAAAAGGTCAGTACAATAAATAGTTTTTATCTTGCCTGCCAAAAACCTTTCTTCCCTGTGGTCTTAGGAGCTGAGTGCAAGAGAAGATGTAGACAAAGAATAGGATCTCAAAGACTGGCTGATCAATGCCATCCATGGACATGAATTATTGTTGAGAACTTAGGGAGAAATGGAGTGCTCTGATGCCAGGGAGAGGCAATATTGCCTGAGTTTTCAACCTCCAGGCACTAAAGGGGAATGAAGTAGCTTCATTCATCTTAATAAATTTATGTCCGGCATCTGGTTCTGAATGAGATGGATTTTGCTTTTCTGGAAGCCTATAGGAGTGAGAATACATAGATATAAAATATGTATATATCCCCCACACCATTGCTCTCATAAACCTGGCACTCCTGACTTTTTCCAGTGTGGCTGGTTGCAAAGCTGGGCTCAAGATGGAGCTTTTGCTCCCGGGCTTTGCATTGATTATCCTGCTCAGCGCTGACTGAAATCCCCCAGCCCCAGAGCTGCCGCAGCAGGGTTTGGCAGGGATGTGTTCCTGGGACATCTGACACCCCTGGAAACGTGGAACTGGCTTCCCTGGGAATTCCACCTCCTCCTCCTTCCGTGGGCTTTGTCCTGTGCTTCATTAATGTTTGCTCACCTGCAGTGACCCCCGTCTCCATTGCCCCGGGATTCCCGGGAGGCCTTGGCAGTTTGGATACGCAGAACACCCAGGCAGGCTGCCCTGCTGGGACGCGCGAGCCGGAGGCAGAACGAGCTCCCGCAAATGTCACAAGGAGATAAAATCCCTCGAGTGGCATTTACCTTTGTGATTATTCCCTCTCAGCCCCGGCGCGGGGTGCACGTTTCCATCACGGCTCTGTGTGTGACAAAGAGGAGTTAGATTTGCACTGCAAATGAATTTTTAAATGTCCTCGCATCCTCTCCAGGAGTGTCTGTGCCCTCCTGATGCTCGGTGCCTGCCACCCCTCCTGGAGCACCGCCTGCAGCCTCTCCTCCCCGCGCAAATGCCTCTCGAAATATCACTGCTCTCTCTGCACCCAGAATCTCGAGGAACAGCATCTGAGGCAGATCTCCACGTTGCTCACCCGCCTGTGTTGCCCTTCATCCCCCAAATCCAGTGCGGTGCTCAGGGCTGGGCTCCAATGCGGAGTAACTCACTCAGGGCAGAGAAATCCACAGAGTAACTTACTGAGAGCAGAGAAATCTGCAGAGTGACTTACTCAGGGCAGGGAAATGCTCAGAGTAACTTACTCAGGGCAGAGAAATCTGCCAAGTAACTTACTCAGGGCAGGGAAATCCGCAGAGTAACTTACTGAGAGCAGAGAAATCTGCAGAGTGACTTACTGAGAGCAGAGAAATCCGCAGAGTGACTTACTGAGAGCAGAGAAATCCGCAGTGTAACTTACTGAGAGCAGAGAAATCTGCAGAGGAACTTACTCAGGGCAGAGAAATTCGCAGAGTAACTTACTCAGAGCAAAGAAATCCGCAGAGTAACTTACTGAGAGCAGAGAAATCTGCAGAGTGACTTACTCAGGGCAGAGGAATCCGCAGAGCAATTTACTCAGGACGGAGGAATCTGCAGAGTAACTTATTCAGAGCAAAGAAATCCACAGAGTAATTTACTCAGGGCAGAGAAATCTGCAGGGTAACTTACTCAGGGCAGAGAAATGTGCAGAGTAATTTACTAAGAGCAGAGGATGAGGATGTGTGCAGGTGTGCTGACGGGCACAGCGCTGCTGTGGCTGCACCCAGGTTATCTGAGAGCAGCTTTCTGCTGTGAATGTAAAGCACCAGCTTGCACTGAGCTGTTGAGGAACAGATGGGGTTTTTGCCATGTGATGCAGCCTAGAAAACAGATTTGATTTAGTGCACCATGCCTCTCTGACTTTTAAACTTGCATTAACGGGATTTCAGGAAGGCAGACTCCACACAAACCCCTCAGCTAACAGAGCACCGGGCAGGAGGTTACGCAGCTCTGGAAATTATCAATTAATTCTCCTTTCATTCCAGAGGGGCAGATGGGGATGAATATTTATTTACTTTGACAGCTTTTATTAGAGGGGAAAAAGGTCTTCATTATGTGTTTTGATTTCACAGCACAATCAAGGAAATTAGTACAATGTATAAAACAGTAATTAAGGCTGTTAGACTTCTGAACTCACACTGACACGGGAGATCTTCCCCCTGTGCAAAGCTGCTGCTTTTTCTTGCAGTGCTCCTGGCGTTCAGGCACTGAGACCATGATGTAATGTCAGTTCATCTCTCTTCAAAAGGGATTTTGCAGGTTTAACCACTTATGAGCTGTCTGCAGGTACCCGGCCTTGCCAGCCTGGGGAAAGGCTCCGTGCTCTGCACTAATTACCTGAGTTTGGACATGCCAAAATAATGGCCAATTTACAGATGTTTGATGTAGGGAGGCCGGTGGGTTCTTGCATTGAGGGCTGATCCAGCTGGGCTGAGATAAATGGAGGGATTGCTCTGCCTTTGCCTGAGATGCTCATTTATTGGGTTTTTTGGGGGTCCCTGTGGTTCCTGGGCTAGTTTCCAGACCTGATGTGAGAAATTCCTGTGTGGTTACACAGACACTGCTCAAAGGGCTTCAGACCCCGCTGAACGTGTGGTAAGTGTATTAAGATACACCATCTATATTAATTATCTACTATATTATGTAGATATTTATTAATTAGACAGCTTCCTAACAGGAAAAAGGGTGTTTTAGCAATAACGTTGGCATCTGGAATCAGACAAAATAGGGAATTATCACTGTAAAAAAGAGAGAGTTGAGACCAGATCCTTTATTCTTTTGGACAGTGTCACTTTGAGCATGCACCATATGTGGTTTTTAATGTTGCAGTGAAGTGGCAGAGACGAGGAAGAGTGGATTGCCCTCAATTTGGCAAATCACAGGGCACCAGCATGACCTGTTTTTACAGCTGAGAACCTTCGGCCTGCAAAGTTCTTGTTTAAAGACTTTATCTCACTGACCAGATGGTGCAATTTGTCTGCCATGGGCATTTGGGAATATCTGCTGAATTTTGCATAAGGACAAGTGTTTTAATCATCCAGTGTCTTGCTGTGCTAATCTTATTTGTCTGCAGTGACCAACTCTTGTCTCATCCCTGGCAATCCTGGAGCTGTTCTGTGGGGGCTTTTTACCAACCCCCTCCCCATCCCTGGCTTTTTATTGTCTGTCCCTTGGGAATTTCTTTGGCTTTAGCTCCTCCTGATGAGGTGGAATGAAACACTATGGAAAATAAAGCAGATGTGTAGGAGCCTGGGATATTTAAAACCTCTCTCCCAAGTTAATCTTTTCATCAGAATAAATTCTCTTAGAGATGGAAGCAGTAGAGAAGACGAGGGCAGAGGAGGAGCTGGGAAGCTCCTGGATACAGGGGAGGTGGGAACTGGCGCATGAGCAGTGTCCCTGCTCAGGAAGGATGCAAAACAGGGAATCCAAATATTTGGAGAAATATAAAAAAGCAGCACCATGAGAGATAGAAATAATTGACCTTCTATCCATTATCCAAAGGAAAAAACTCTCAGTGAAGTGTCTGGTGCTTTCCCAGCTGTGGGATGCTGCAGCTGTGTGGATGGGGCTGCAGGAATGGAGGGGCTGGAGCTGTGAGCATCCCCTGCCCTCGGTGACACTGCCAGGGCTGTGTGGGGACAGCACAGTGACCCTCAGCCCCCTGCTCCTCACCTGCCCAGCCCTGCGTCCCCCCGAGATAAAGGGAACAGCAGCTTTGCCCCACAGCCCCCTGTGCTGCCCACGCTGACCCACCTCGCTTTGGAATGCACATTCCAGCTTTATTTAGGAGGTTCAGGATCAGGTTTGAGCCCCGCTGCAGTTTAATTGCTGGGATTGCCTGGAGCAGTTCCTGTGGATTGATACAGCACGGGAAAGTGCCACCCCTCAGAGCAAACCTCCTTGCCCTTGATTACAATGGGAAGGTTTATTATTTATTATTTAATATTTAGGCTCTATTTGTGGTCATGCAATGCAAGGAATCCTCCAGCTCCTGCTGCCACATCCCAGGGCAGCTCCGTGCACTCCACGGGCAGTGGGGCTGGTGGAGCACCTGTGAGGGACACAAAACATGGGCTGTGCTGGTGGTGAGGCCTCAAAGCAGCTCTCTCTGTGCCAAAGCCATGGAATTTCATGGCTGAGGATGTGTTTAATGCGCTGTTACCACTGGAAACTGTGATGGATTATGTGCAACAGCTCTGGTGCACAACTGAACAAGCAGGCAGTTAATTACTGCAATGATAACATGTTATGAAAAGGAATTGCACTCGTGGCCATTCATTATGATGATGAATTTCCCACAGTTCGTTACTGGTCATCTGCACCACTTGCATGACAAATGGCTGCAGTCCCACACAGAAGGAAATCCCTTCCCCTTCCCCTTCCCCTTCCCCTTCCCCTTCCCC
>VWZT01016558.1:96178-122127 GCA_013397055.1 Pachycephala philippinensis | reverse complement strand
GCTGGTTTCTCTGTCCCAGGGCTTGGTTTGGGCTGGTTTCTCTGTCCCAGGGCTTGGTTTGGGCTGGTTTCTCTGTCCCAGTGCTCTGGTTTGGGCTCCCACTCCCCGGGGTGGGTGAGGGATGCAGAGCCTTCTCCACATGGCCTGGAGTGGGAACAGGGTGAGTGAGGACTGAAGATGAAGATTCTGGAAGAGAAGTGCAGCCACACTCCTGAAGTTGAGTATTTTCTGTTATTACCAGACCTAACTCCCAGACCTGGGCTCTCCCTGGGTTCCTGGATTGGGTGTGGCTTTGTGGGAGCCGAGCCATGGGACAGGAGGTGATGGATGCACGGGACAGGAGGTGATGGATGCACGGGGAGCTCCACCTGGACACGAAGCAGAACTTCCCTGTGCAGTGCTGAGCTCTGAGCAGGCTGCCCAGGGAAGCTCTGGGGTCTCCTCACCGGGAATATTCCAGAACCCCTGGACACAATCCTGTGCCCTGTGCTCTGGGATGAGCAGGGAGGTGGGACCAGGTGATCCCTTCCAACCTGACCCACTCTGGAATTCTGTGAACTTCCCTAGGGCTATCAGAATTTCAGGATTTCAGAGTTTCCTCTTTGGCACCGTGCTCTGCCTGAGTTTAAAAGACAAACAGCAGGCTCTGTGGCTACTCAAGAAAAATATAATGCTCTTTTTTTCTGCTTTTGTGTGTGAAAAATGAGCTGCCCATTGAAAGAAGAGCCTGTTCCACACCACTACATGTGTTTCATGCATATTCACAAAGAAGCAGTTTTGAAAAATACACTGCTGTGCTCTTGCTGCTGGAGATAGAGGAGAATATTACAAATTCCATTTTTTCCCTACTGCTTCACTTCTGCCGCTGTGTAAACACCGAGTGTTTGTTGTGCTGTTGGGATTAACTGGTGTTTGTTTAAGGTGGGAGAGGTGTTTTTAGAAAACAGATGGATTTGGACTGTTTGTTTCCCCCAGGAACTGGAGGAATGGAAGCTCATTTAGAATTGTTCCCTGTAATTCCTGCTGTTGGCTCTGAGGAAATGCTGAGAGTCTGCATTTACCTCTGTCCTCTGCACCTCCCCTGCCTCAGCTACAACTCCTGCCTGCTCTACTCTGCTCATGGGGCTCTAGAGAATGATAAATACTCCAGAAATATGCTCAGACCTCAGACACATCAGCCAGCTTTGGGGGGATTTTTGATCTTTTATTCTGGGCTTTGGTGGGGAAAATAACAATACCTCAGCACAGAGGGCGGTTGTGCAGATAAATGCAGTGAAGGCACAGGAAGCACTGAGATAACGCCCTGACTGATCCACAGGACAAGGTCCAGAGGGAAATTCCTAACTCAGAGCATGGCCAGAACGTGAGGAAAGCATGAGCTGAGGTGTGGGGATGCAGCAGGACCTGGCACCTCTGCACTTGGCTACCTTTGGTTCCAGTCTCCAGGTGAGCTGATCCCAGAGGTGTGACAGCAGCAGCTCTGCCCGGGCTGCAGCCCAGCAGGAAAGAGCTCATTTCAGAGTTTAGTGCCCAAAACTCAGCCTTTGACTGACCTCAGAGCTCAGCAAAACCTCCAGAGCTCTGCTGCTGATGGGCATCCACTGCCCTTTGGAGTCTTTAGGTGCTGCTGCTGTTGCTGCCAAGGAGGTAAAGCTGACAGAGTCCACGCTACCACGAATTTGTCTGAAGTAAGAGAGTTTAATGAAAGATTGAACAACTTTTATATGTTAATAGGTGAAAGTGTGTTGAATGGCATAAAATGATTGGTCCCTCGGACACCCACCCCTTGGGGTGATTGCTCCAGCTCTGAGACATCCGTTTCTGGATGTTTTTCTGGTTGAAGCCACAACAGTCCTTGAGAAGTAGGTGCAGGTGCAGAGATTTACAAAACTATAACATTGTTTTAAATTCTTTACATGGGAAAGAGAATCTACACAAAGTACTGCAAGGGCTAAAGAAATTCCGTTCCTGAGGTGTTTTTTCATATCCATAAGGTGCCCCTTGGAGTTTTCCAGGGGTAAATCCACCAGTGAGATTAGGAACAAAAAGGCCCTTTGTTAACTCGTTTGTAGCAAAGTATTGAAAATATCCATGGTTTAAGGAAAAGCTCTTTTCCAATGGACTGGGAGGGGAAAGCCCCTATTTGCTGTTTATTTTAATCATCAGGACACACGGAGGGTGANCCTTGAGAAGTAGGTGCAGGTGCAGAGATTTACAAAACCATAATATTGTTTTAAATTGTCACATGAGAAAGAGAATCTTCACAAAGCACTGCGAGGGCTAAAGGAATTCCCTTCCCGAGGCCTTTTTTCATATCCATAAGGTGCCCCTTGGAGTTTTCCAGGGGTAAATCCACCAGTGAGATTAGGAACAAAAAGGCCCTTTGTTAACTCATTTGTAGCAAAGTATTGAAAATATCCATGGTTTAAGGAAAAACCCCTTTCCAATGGACTGGGAGGGGAAAGCCCCTATTTGCTGTTTATTTTAATCATCAGGACACACGGAGGGTGATGTTGGGATTACCAGGGACAGGAGGAGCCCACAAATCTCAGCCCATCCTCTCCATTTCCAGCATCAACAGTGAAGAAAGCAAAGAAATAAAACTCCAGGCTTCAGCAGAGGACACTCCAAGTGTCTCCTCTGTTGTACCTGAGTTCTGCTCTGCCAAACAAAACAGCTCCTCCTCCTGCAGACAGGGCTCGAGGGATGCTGCACATCACTTCTGGGGGAAAAGAGAGAGAAATCATTAACAGCAGAGTGAGGGAAAGTGCCCAGAACTGCATAACTTTTTCCAGCTTACAGATGCAAAAAAAAAAAAAAAAGAGCTTCTTGGAGGTTGATGGGGTTTGGATTGTCCCTGGGGATTTATTTGATGTATGATCTGACTGGGAGCAGGCAGGTACAGAGCAACACTGCAGATTTCGAGGGCAGTGGAGCATAGCCCAACAATTCAGGAGAAGTTTAACCCTGATGGGAGCTGGGAAGTTGCAGGAGGGGGATGTGCTGGGATCCCTGTGGGTGCTGGAGGTTTTGTTTCCAGGTTTCTGCTGCTCAGGCCATCCCCTGTGGGGCTGGAGGGCTCCTGCTGAGGCCAGAGGAGGCAGAAATGCTGATTTTATTGATGTGTGGCACCTTGGCAGCCCCAGGAAAATCAGGGCCGTGCATTCCAGTGCAGGAATGGGAAGTGAAATATTCAATGGCCCTTTGGTTTTCCCTGCTTTTCCTGGAAGCTGTGCTTTGGTTTTCCCTGCTTTTCTTGGGCTGGAAAAATTTGCTGCCATGTTATCAACTGAAAAATTGTTTATCAAAATCAGCCAAGCTGAATTTATCACCTGCTCTGGGACAAGAGTGGCCACAAAAGCTTGAGGGTGTCACTTCAGCTCAGCATCGCCCTGAGACTCAGACCTAAAAATCTTCAAGGAAACTTGCTGGCTGCTGGATAATGTGGGATAATTTTTCTATGTTCTCACCCTGAGGTGATCAGGAGGGAAGGTTTTGGGTGAGGAGCTGATTTGTGGCTGCTCTGAGCTCCAGCACAGCCCAGCAGTTCCCATTTCACGTGCAGGGAAGTTCAGAGTGGATTATCACATCTGTTTAAACTCCAAGCTTTTCGAGGCACAGGAATATTTATGTTCCATCTACATCCTGAGAGAGCAGGGAACAAGTCCTGACTGAGATTTCAGGGACTGCTCAGGAGATACGACTGAAAACCAGCTTTAAGGGAAATACTGCCACAGGACTATAGGCCAAGAAATTGAAGGGTTTAGAATTGCTTGGATTTTTAAAAATTTTTTATGAGAGCTTGCTAAGAAAATGGCACAAAAGAGTGCAAAATCCTGGCTTTTTTATGCAGAAAAGGAAAATGTATAGAGCATATTCAGACAATTCTGACTTTCTGATATAATCATGTTACACTGGATGCCAGCCACCTGCATTTTAGAATTGTGTGTGAGGGTATCAGAGCTGGTGAGAAGTTTAGAACATTTATATTTCTGTGATCAAATGAAGATACTTTTAAAAGCAGGAGGGGGAAGGAGTTTGTCCCTGTTTGGCTCAAGGACATTAGACATTAGACAGATGTAATTGTGTTCCTCTCATTCAGACATGAAGCAGTGCTGCTCTCACACTGCTAAAAGAAACTTTTTCATTTAAATGAAAGAAATAAAACCTTTTTTTCCCCCCAGATTTTTTTTTTTTTTGCATGGAGAAAACAGTAATTCTAGATCTCTCCTGATATTCAGCCAAGTTTCTCTTCCTTCTCTCCCATTTCAGCAGAGCAGGGGACTACAAAGCTCAGAGAGAGGCACTTCTTTGATCACAAACACGAAGATGGTGCATGACAATAATTAATTTTTTCCTCTCAACTAATTTAATTTGTTAGCCAAAGAGGTGGAAAGGCTTTATTGCAAACGGGAAGAGGCAGCTTCTTCCACCTGATTTTACTTGTACTTGACTAACTACTTCATTAGAACCCAGGCAAGTCCAGTGGCAGATCATTAATTTCCAGGGCTCTAATCTGGGAAGCCAAGATTAGTAGAGAGCTGCTCTGCCAAACCCAGCCTAACTGCATTAATGCTTATTAAAGCCAAGCCTTAAGTCTGTTTTCATGCTGCCTCTGTCATGTTACAGATCAATTGAATGCATTAAGACAGCAAAAAGCAAAGAGAAGAGATCATTTTGGGTTGTATCAGAAGGATGTGGTTTCCTGCTGGAAGAGGTGATGGCTGCTGAAAAGTGGGGCCACTGCTGATGGGGTCTGGGCAAAAGCCATTTTATGTTGTGTAATTTGGATGTTGCTGCCGAGGAGGGAAAATTGACAAAGTCCATGTACCCATGGATTTTGTCTGAAGTAAGAGAGTTTAATGAAAGACTGAACAACTTTTATATGTTAATACACGAAAGTGTGTTGGATGGCATAAAATGATTGGTCACTCGGACACCCACCCCTTGGGGTGATTGCTCCAGTTCTGAGACATCCGTTTCTGGATGTTTTTCTGGTTGAAGCCACAACAATCCTTGAGAAGTAGGTGCAGGTGCAGAGATTTACAAAACTATAACATTGTTTTAAATTCTTCACATGAGAAAGAGAACTTTCACAAAGTACTGCGAGGGCTAAAGAAATTCCCAGCCTGAGGCCTTTTTTCATACCCATATTTGGCCTCCATGGCCAAGGTGTTTTTATGCCCTCACATCCAAGTTCCCATCCCTGGAGGGTTTTAAAGCTGTGTGGATGTGGCATCTGGGGACATGGACTCGATGATCTTGGAGGGTTTTGGAGGCCCCAACCTCTGGGTTATTGCCTTTTATCACTGATTCCACCCCAAACCCCTGCAGGATGTGGTACCTCACTGATGGCACAGAAACCTGTGTAGGAATGAACAACTGTATTTAAAATTGGATGTATTCAAAACTGTATTCAAAACACATGTGTTCAAGAGTGTCCATAACATTTCTTTGCCCCAGCCATCAGCTCAGTGGAGCCTTGGCTCGTTTGTCTTATTGCAAATCCATTATTGCAAGCTGGGAAATTGGTGCAGGCACAACCCTTCTCTGCAGTCACCTGTTGCTAAATCCCATTTATTTCAGTTTGTGGCTGGTTTTTCTCTGCCTTTAGTGCATCTGCAAGAGCCCAGTGCAGCTGCCAATGAAGCCCTCAGTCAGCAGCCTCGGAAGGTTTGCACAGAAGAGAACGTTCTGCCCAACCCGGCTGTAAAATCAGGACAGATGCATTGTTTTCTGAAACACGCAGGAAATTTGATGGAGGCACTTCCAGCTTCATTAAGTTCTTTCCAGGGTCTGATAAAAGGAAAAGGCTTTTGGAGGAGAAGTTCTGTGGTTTGTTTCAGCGGGAGCAGTGTTAGGGCAGGGTAGCAGGGGGCACAGCAAGAAGAAAATAACATTATTTCATGCACAGGCAATGGGAGAGGCTCTTTAATGCGAGGCACAGGAAACAGGGAGCATTTTGCAGGATTTTCACATCTCACAAGCCTTGCCACATACTCACACATTCAAAACCTAAAAAGCTTTGCCGGTTTTTGATGTTCATTGATTTGGGCAAAGTTATGAAGGCCGGGAGAGGAAAAAGGGAGTCACTGGGGATTCAGAGAGCTTCCATTATTTCCACAGTCATGCAAAGCATAAACTCATGGAGAATCTGACAGGTTTCGAGGCCTCTCACCAGGGGGAGGGTGGTTTAAGTGCTTTACAAGATTGCTCTCAAAATCGTTGTAAGATTATGTGTGATGGAAGCAAATCTGGTGCCCCCAAAGAACTGGGGGTAGTAAACATAATTATGTTTAGTGTTCTGCAGCTTCACAAAAGGATTTGTTGATTCCCACAGTGGTTACATTGATTTTATACCTTTCTGAGCACACGAAATAGCAATTAGTTAATGCTGTACATTGCATTTCTGACAGGTATAAAATTATAGTGCCAATTATTTTGCACAAGCTGATGAACAGCAGTAGAGGTTTCTGAGCAGTCTCTAAGACAGTGCTGGCAGAGAAATCTGTCACTTCAGTGTCTGAAAGGTGTGACTGTAATTTCCAATAAAACTGAATAAAAATCTCTGTGATGTACGCATGCTGTACAGTTGTTATAATGGTGGCCACTTCTTTGCTGACACATAATAACATTTGTTAAATCTTAACCACTTCAGAGTAATTTAGTAATGACTGAGGTCTCTCTGACTTCACCCTTCCCAGAGGAATAATGTCGAGAGTTCTGAGCTTCCTCTCTAAAGGAAATAAATCTGTATCACCTGACCACAGAAAATCTTTACCCATTTGTGGCACTTATTTCACTTCCAGGCAGCTGAAACAGAACATTTTGCTCCTGGGCAAGTGGAATTTCACACCTCAAAAAAAGTGGGTTTAATTTTAATCTTTAATTTTAATCTTCCCATTTTTAGGAACCGTTTCTCTCTAAGGTTAAGCTCGGTTTTACCACCACAGCTGCTAAAAGCAGAGAACTTCGTGTCCTTTAAAGTGTCCGGTTTTGTTACCGAGGCTTTGGGTGCTCAGGGTGGAACCACCGCACAAATGGCATCGTTCCCTTTTTGCAGACAAACGAGGCCACCAGAGGCAGGATTTGGGATTGATTCGGAATTGATTCGGGATTGATTCGGGGCTTTCCCTGGCTGGAATTTCCAACCACGATGCTCAATTTTGACAAACTTCATCAGGATATAACCAATGTGTGCGAGGCGGAGGGAAGAAGGGATGTCTGAGATCTCATTCTCAGCTGTCACAGGGTTCGTGAAGGAGAATTTCCCGGGGATGGCCGCGATCCCGAGGCGCAGGGCTTGCTCATTAACGCCTCATTAACGCTAATGACATTCAGGTGAAGGCAGTTTAACAAGCTGGAAATGGGGAAAAGCTCCTGCCTGGCCCCTGGCACACCCTTGGGACATCCCAAACACTCCCAGGTGTTGCCCATTCCCTTGATTGGCCCCATGGGATGATCCCTCCCAGGGTGGGGGCTGAGCCAATTTAAGGTTCCCCATTTCCTCTTCTCTTTTACATTCTGGTTTGGGAGCTGGTTTGCTCTTTTCCTCCAGCCAAGGACCTCTCCAGCTTCTTCCAAAGGTAATTTTTTGGGGTTTAGGTTGTGTCAGCCCACCCGAGTGCCAGGGGTGAATTTATTTAACTCAAACTGAACAAAACCGTTTAATTTCTGTACCTCTAAATCCGTTTTTGCAGCCTCAGGTTTCCCTGCTTTGCCACCCTGTAAGCAGCTCTGTGGTGTAGGTCACCCTTCAGGGAAAGGCAAAAGAGGTCCTAAAAGTTTCCTCTTTCTTGATGGAGTTCTAATAATTTGTTAAAATTTTATTAGGTGGGAATTTGGGCTGAAAATATAGATGTCTCCTAAATGAAAGCTTTTTATAAATGTGTTTAAAAATTTGAACTTCACCCAGCTACCTCCTTTTGGTTAAGGGGAAAGTTTTTATTGCAAATTCTCTTCATTCCTTTCACTTTTACACTCCTTAATTTAGGAACTGTATTTAGCAGCTTGCTGAGTCTGATTTCTGAAATCGTGATTTTATTGTTCCTTTCGCTTTGGGAGAGCTGGGATTTTGGGGAAGAAAAGTTTGTGCTTTTGGCCTCGAATGGTTGCATCGGGTCCTGAATGAGGTTGTGCAAGGTCTGGTTGCTTTTAGGGTGGGCTAAATTTGACCCCATTTGTCTATTCCCAACTGGGGACCCTGGAGATGGGGCTCCCCCTCTGCTCCAGGGATGGGATGGGATGTTCCTTTCCCACCCAGCTGGGAGCCCTTCTCTCCTTGGGAAAGAGCTGCTGAGATGGGCATTTTAATTCCAGTATAAACTAGCAAAATATCTGTGTAAAAAATAACCCCCTACGAAGGAGATGGTCATTTAGAGATAAACAATATTCTGATTGTTGCTGTTGTTTCCTGCTGCATTGATGACGTGACACTCCATCCAATGCAAGCCCCAGCTATTGTTTTTTGGATCAACTTTTGATTTTTAATGAAGTGGAATAAATGGCTTTGAATCGGTTATCACGCTAAGGAGAGGAAGGACATGGAAGTGTTCAGTTGATTTGACGGGTCAGGTGAAATATTTCACAAATTAGCAGCACTTTTAACTCTGAGGAGAGATGATGGGTGAAATTTCCGTGCGTGATGTTATCGTTTGGAAGGGAATTACAGCATGGTTTGGGAGCACAGGGAGCTGGCAGAAGTGCAGCCTGAAGTGTTTGTAGGAGCAGAGTGGAACAGCCAGGTGCAAAAAGAGATTTTTCTGAATTAAAAATGAACCTGCTCAGTGTGGGAGAGCTTAGCACATGTGGAGTGGTTTGGAGCTGCAGCTGAGCGTGGTGAGGGCAAATGTCTGTGGTTCCTTTTGCGGTGCTCGGGACAGGGATGGAGGAATTTGGGATGCGGTGTGAGGAGTTTGGTTAACGCGAGCCATTTCCAAGTGCAGCCATCGGGGGCCTCGAGTGGCTTCTGGGTGAAATCTCAGTATTTAATTGTTTTCCTGCCTTAACTGCGAAGAAGTTTCTCCCCGAGCTTTGTTGTCACAACATCTTTTACCAGAACAAAACAAAACCTTGGCAGGGAACCACTCAACGGGGTTTTTAAAGCACTTAAAGTATTTATTTGTGTGTAACAACCCATGGCAACACCTGTGCTTTGTCCTTGCAGCAGCAGAGGAAGAACAGAATAGATTCTGTTCCCCACCAACCCCGCCAGAAATGCAGTGTGATGGGCGCTTTGCTGCTCCTCGCAGCCCCCAGGTTTACCTGGTTGTGGATGTTTCTCAGCCTCATTAATTGTATCATTTATCTAGGAAGTTCTCCTTTCGGGAGCTGCTGCTTTATTGCTGAAAAAGCGTTTGTTTGTTTGTTTAGATGGCCAGCGATTTGTTAAATATTGTCCTCCTTATCCTTTGTAGGGAGTGCAGAGTCTGGGTTTGCAGTTCAGAGGGAAAATTGGGGTCGGGGTGAAGGGAAACAGAGCCAGGGAAAGGCAGGGGGGTCTCTGACTCCATTCCCAGTGAGGGGGGTCCCCAGTGCTCTGCTCCCTCTGGAAGGAGAGGGATTTGTGATGTGGATGTTTCTGCTGGCTTCCATCAGAATTCTGCTTTCGCTGCATCAGGAGGAATTTCCTCCCTTTTGTTCGCTGGGTCCCAGCAGTTCAATGTAAACAGCCCGTTCTTATTTTCTTTACAAAAACAATTTGAGGCACTTCCCAGAAGTTAGGGATCATGAATAATGAAAGATTTTATCTTTAATTTCCAGAACAAAATAAGAGTATGAAATGGTTAGGCAAAACACTTGAATCCAATTAGGGAACAACTCGGTGAAGAAGAAAACCTTGACACTTATTTTGAGTATTTGATTCCCTACAATATCAATTTAAATGTAAATTGTGCTTTAGAGAAGAATGCTTCCATCAGGGGCTAAAAGCATGTGGTTTATGCTCAGTGTTTTACAACTGGATTATCTCAGACCTGGCTTTATAGTTACTGCCTGTGGGCAGAATTCCACCTTAGCACTCAGAGCACAGGCAGTAATACACTTGTGCATCTATTTTTCTGCAGACTGGTGATAGAACTGTGTGATTAAATAAGAAATTTTATTCTTTCTTTTCCCGTGGTAGATTGCAATCGGTGTATTTAGGTTTGATTCTGGCTATGAAATTTGTAGCCTGCGAATAAGCGGGATAAGGAGCTGCAGCTTGAATTGTTACCGGCAGAATTGAAGTGCTGAGATCTCGAATATTTAAAGATTAAAGGTCTCAGGGGGAGCCTTGAACTGTGTCTAGTGCCAGGTGATGAGGTGAGTTCATGGCTGTGTTTTATCACCTCAGAACTGGGCTCTGTCCAGCTTGACCCATCTGAAAAATTCAATGTTCCTCATGGCAGTGGCCTGAGATCCCTCTCAGGTGCTTTGGGTACCAGCAACAGCCCTAAAACTGCTCCAGCTCCTGCCCGGAGCTCAGAGCAACCCCCAGGTCATTTGTGTTGTGAAAAATGTCGGTGTGACTGCTGGGAGATGCTGCGGATAATCCCAGGAACACGTGGTGCAGCTGGAGATGGAAGAAATGTCAAATAAAACGACATTGACTGTTATTCCCAGAATCTAACGAGGTTTTTTTAGAGTATTTCAGGTGTTTGAATGTGTTTCAGACAAGCTGTTAGTGCAGGGCTTGTGTCTCCTCAAACACAGCTCTCTCACAAGCCTGGCTGTGCCTGGGTGTTTGGGTTTGGCTTTCAGTGGGTTCATGCAAATACTAAAGGTAATAAACGCTCCTATGTAGCTACACTTTAAAATAATCTTTTAAAGCAGTGAAAATTTGGAGTTTCAGTAGTGCATATCTCATGTTTCTGGTGTGAAATCTGAGTAGGCACTGCCGTGGCAGGAGAAGGGTGCTGACCTCTGCCATGCGCTGGGGAGCACCAGCCCGGGAACCTCCTGACCATGGACATGTCCTGTGGACTTGGGCATTTTATTGAAAAGGAGATTTAGTTCTTCATATTTTCCTCCTTTTTTTTTTTTCTTTTTTTAATCAGTGCTTTAAGCCTCGTTTGTCCTTGCATTTTCCTTAAGGACCCTGTGGCTGCTGGACAAAGGCACAGGTGGAGATAAATGGGATGGTTTAGAGTTGTTTTACAGTTCAGGCATTGCCTGGCACTGCCCTGCAAACAAGGATTTGTCCCTTCTTATTTCCAGCGTGTGTTTGTTATGCCTTGGATTGATGTGTCAGGGTTTTTTTTCTTTTCCTTCAGAAACTTTTCTATCTCGGCATTTGGCAACTTCTCACTTCAGCCTCGTTGTTCTGCTCTGTTCTGTTCATATTTTTAAAAATGTGTGCTCTACATCCAGAAAATAAATTCCGAGGTGGAGGGCACCCGTGTGGAACAGCCCCGTGTCAAAGGCAGATAAAATATCTCCCACTCACTGACAGCGTTAGATTTTTGTCACCCCGTTAATGCTGGTTCCATATCACTCAGGAGGAGAAACACTGCTTCTTGATTTATGGGCCCTGACAGGGAAGTGTCCGGGATGATTAATTACAGCCCTAAATGACAGCGCCCTCATTCACACCTCCCTGGCCTGGATGATGGAAATTAATAAATATATCTGTATGGGTGTGGAATTTGCCATTGCCTGTTCAAATATTTGTACACTTGACATGCTGGGAAGGGATTTAGCAGAGGCAAAGCCTTGTAATCAGCACCTTGCTACATTTAATAGCAGTTTGTAGGGAGGGAAAGAAGCAGAAGATTCTGAAACTGATTGGAAGGCTATGAATAATTTTCAGAGAAAACGTTATGACATTTCTTTGGCAGTTTAAGCCATCACTTTCTGCAAGCATTCTGAGGATTTTGTCTTTATATTTGTCATTTGTTTTTGAAAACATTGGCTTTTAAAGTCTATAAATTACCTTGAGAACTGTATTTTCGGGGACTGTGTCTGGCACGTTGGGACTCTCACAAAGCTCTGCTTTGCCAAGAGGAGAGCACAGTCACTGGAGCATCCAGAATTATCTGTTCCTTGTCTGAACACCACCAGACACCTCCACTCACCCTTGTTTGGGTGACTCTGATGGGATTCACTTATCCCAATGAACTTGGGTGTGAGCAGGCTCTCGGTGCACGGAGAAGGAACAGAATCATGTTTGGTGCCGGAGCTGGGAATTTGCAGTGACACTCAGGGGCTGTTCACAGCTGGGTGAAGTGCAGCCCAATGGACACTGAGGAAGCATTAGCAGAGAGATTCTCCAGCTCTCTCAGCATTTTGTGAGAGCCCTGTCTTTCCCATGCAAACTATTCAAAACAGTGCTACGCTTTTTGTTAAACATTCTACACTTGCAAGTAGTTATATAATGTTGTTATAATACTGACTAGAGAAATATTTAGAGATAGCCTGGCCAATCACCTCGAGGGGTGGATGGCCAGAGGACCAATTATCTTATGCCACTCAATGGACTTCTTACAAACCAACATATAAAACACCTTTTGATTATTATTAAATCCCTTCCTTTACTCTTGAGCCTGGACTCTGTCTTTATTTTACCTGTCCTTGGTGCAACAGCGACACAGCCCCACCTCGGGAGCGATGTTTGGCTCCATTTTTCCAGCTCCTCCTGGTTATTCTCGGAGCAGCTCTTGCCCACGCTGGGTAAAGATTCAAACTCGTGAAAATTTGCAGCTTGCACTTAAAATTGTTTGTACTTCACCAGTAACGCTGGGGTCAGTCAGACCTCTGCCATCCCTTGATTGCACCGGGGCTGGGGAGGGTCAATCAGCCTCTTCACTCTGGTGATGAAAATATGGGAAAGCTGAGCAGTGGTGATGCCACCAAAGCACGGGAGCTCTGGAATGGAGCCTCCTCAGGGGTGTAACAGGTGCTGAATGGATCCCATAATTACCTGAATGTGGAGATCAAAGTTTGTTTCTTTATGAGAGGAACTTGTCTTTACAAACAAGCTGTGGGGCTGCTGCTAGATAAAACCAAGTGAGAGATAAAAGGAACAATGGGAAGGATTCCACTGATTGATGAATGGAAAGAGATTTGTCTTTACAAATAAACTGTAGGTCTGCTGATAAATGAAATTGGATATTGAGAGATGAGAGAAATGATGGGAAGAGCCATAAATTCCAAAAGGATTAAAAACAAATAAAGGGGGTTATACATTAGAAGGGAGTCTCAGGAATCAGGTGTTTCAGGAAGCCTGTACCTCTTGAGTACCTCAGCCAATGGAGAAAGAGAGAGGGAAATGTGGCTGAGAAATTAGGATAAAAAGGAGGCTGTGCCCTCCAAAAATCTGAGAGGGGAGTGCCCCATGGCCTCTCCCTTTATTCGTATGAAGTAACAGGACTCCTCTGTCTCCTTTTTGGACATAAACCTCTGGTGTTTGTGGATTAATTTTCCTGACATTTATCAACACTGAAACCTTTAGTTTAGATCCCTTAACGTTGCTTTTTTGGGGCTGCTTCACCTCAAATTCCATCCATGCATGGGAAGCCCTGCATGGAACATCCAGTGTGTGCCTGGCTTTGGCTGCTCTGAACCAAACTCCCAAGTTTTCCAGCTGGAACTGTAAATCCAAGTTTTCAAAGACTCAATGGAAGTTTTGTGTGTTCAGCCTGGTTTTTCCTGCCTTCACCTGAAACCTGTGCTTGTCCAGGTCCTCCCCCTGTGCCCTCAGGGAAAGGCAGCGCTGCCTTTGGGAGCTTGTTTAAACCACAATATTTTTATGGAGTTTATGGCCAGCTTTCCTTTCAACTCGAACTCTGTGCCTCAGCCCCCCGTGTGTGGAGCTGAGATAATTCTGCTGCCTTGCCTTGTCAGTTTAATTAATGCTGTGGAGCACTCAGATAGCGACAAACAGCCGAGAAAAGCCCAAAGGAAATGAAAAATTCTTTCTTCGGAGCAGCGTTTGGACAGTCGGCAGGAGATAAGGCTCAGACACACACTGAAAAATGAGGCAACCCCAAAATATTAAACCCAGGCTCATTTAGGAGGAAGGATTGAACTCGGTGTGCTCAGGGAACAGTGACACGTGGGGAAGGGCTGATGATGTAATTAAAGAGCTGTCAATCAAGGAGATGCAGGTGGGGCTGAGAATGGACAGACAAAGTTATGCCATGTCACTAATTTCTGTAATTGAGGGCCTTAAACGAGGTGTTCTGACTGGTTTTGCCCTGAGCTTGTACTAAAATCGCTAAATACGCAAACACTTTTATTAAAAAAAAAAGATAACCACTTAAACTTCAATTAGGAAAAATATTTCCCTGTGAAACTCACTCTGTTTTCTTATTATTTCTGCGTGGCTTCTGATAGGAAAGTGTGTTATGTTTTATTAGTTCTATGGGAAAAAATACGTGTTTTCTTCTCTTTTCTTCTCTATTTAACCTTTAAAGAGAAAAAGCAATGTAGACAGGCACTAAACCTGGGGGTTTTGATTGGGTTTTCTTTTTATTAATATGAGAATATCCCCTGATGTGCCTGAAAACCCACATGCTTCAGGATGAATTAATTTGGCCATGATTTTGTGCCAGTGACATCAGGGAAAGGATGTTCAGTGCTCTGTGGCTTCCAGCAGCCGGGAGGTGATGGGATGAGTGGCTACCACATCTGGTAATTCCTTCCTTTTATTGGCTGCTGGTACTTCCAGAAGCAGCTGACGGCTTCATTTAGCTGGAGAGGAGGGGGAATTGCGGCATGATTAGGTACGGGTCATCCGAGGGGAAAACTGAACATCTAAATCCATGTAAGGAATCCTTGGTGTGGTAAAATTCACACCCAGAGCAGGTGTTGTCCTTCATCCTCCTGCTGAAGGGCCCTCCGATGCACAGGGCTCCTCCTGGAGTGGAAAAAAGTCCCGAGATTAATTGCAAATTCCATTCACATCGTTCCCCAAATGATTTTTAATTTTCCTTGAATGACAAGCAATTATGGCCTTTTTTTCAGGGGCTGCATCGGGAGATAAAATGTCTCTCAAATTCTTTCAGGTATGTCGTTAAACTGTGCTCATAATTGAGGGCTGCAGGAATAAGTGTGGAGTCTAATTGTGAGCAAAGAATTAAATGAAAAATTCTGTTGAGCATCAGAGCTATTGTTGAATTATGCAGGTTTAAATAGTGTGTGGCACTTTCCCTCGAGAACTTTGAAAAAATAATATGGGATAGGCTGTAAACTGTGGAGGAATGGGATGAGTTTGTGTGGAGTGATTTACATTTGTCTTAAGGGTCTTGGAAAAGACAAAATTTGAGTAAAATCTCTTGCTGAATCTCTTCTTTCTGCTGGGAGCCTTCCTGCTGCTCCAGCTTTAATTCCAAGCAGGGGTTGGTTCAGCATTGGGTGTGGGACAGCACAGAGCAATTTGCCATCCCTGTGACCCCCAGAATTTGGGGCTGGAGTGCCCTGTGGCCATAAAATAACCCTTCTCTAACAGCAGCAAATGCCTCTGGAACCTCTGTCATTCTCAGCACTTCTCATCTGCATCCATCTCCCAAAGGTGATAAATGCCAGGAGCCCAGTGTGGGATCGCTGTCGCAGGAGAAGGAACGGCTCTGTTTGGAGAACAGATCTGAAACCTTGGAAAAAATCCCTGTAAATCTGTACCTGTTCAAATACACTGTCTGAAGTGACAGACGGCGGGGAGGATAATTTAAATACTGGGTATGTGCATATGAATGGCTCATTTCCATGGGGCTCTGAAGTCAGGAATTGTTGCAGTCCCACCTTTGTGTGTTTGCCAGAAGATCTGAGGGAAGGATCACAGCAGCCTCGGGATTGGTTTAGGGAATGAGGGATTTCATTGGAATGATGAGGAAATCATCCAGGAGGGGCTGACGAAGGAGTTAATGGTGGCTCCATTCTATGAGAAGCTCTTTGGTGAATGGTTCAGGTGTTCACTGAATGAATTTTCATGTCTTTAGATGCTGCTATCAGTGACACCCACCCCGATGTGATTTGTGAACTGTGTGAGTCAGTGGAGATGTTCTCCTTTGGCAGAAATACAACCTTTAGGAATCTTTTGAGGCAATGGGTGTTATTGCTCATTTATCCTTGCGTGGGACATCTGAGCAGAGGTCGGATTCCACTGGGAATTATGGATTCCTCAGGGACATAGATTCGGATCTGTGGTGTCTGCACTCAGCTTCTGCTCCTCACAGTGCCCATTCTGCCCGGCTGAGGAGGGTGATTGCCTCCCAAAATGCTTCACCTTGGCCAGAGCAGAGCACTCTGCTCACAGCTCCAGCACACAGTGCCCTGTCCTCCTGTAGAGGGGAGGAAATCCAGGGAGCGGGGTCCTGGACTCCCTGCATCCTGCTCCTCTCCTGTTCTCCAGTGCTGGCATCCCTGCTCCTGCCAGTGCTGTGCCCTGAATGAGCCCCACAGGCTGCACCCAAAGCACCCAAACCTCCTGGCTCGGAGGAGTCCCTGTGTAGAGATTGGCTTCCTGGAATTCCTGGGATATTGGGAAATTTGGTGAGAGCTGGAGGAAAACAGGCGAGAGGCACTGCCCTGATCCTGTGCCTGGGAGCTGCTGCTGGGATAAGCAGGATTTCTGGCTGCTGCCTGGTTTGAAGGGGTTGGGGATGTATTTTCTGTGCCTTCTGGTGCAAGATGAATTGTGCTCCAAGGTGCCTGGAGAGGAACTGAAAGAGGGGAAATTGAGGTTGTATCTACAAAAGAAATTGTTCCTGTGAAGGTGGGGAGGCCCTGGATCCCTGGCAGTGCCCAAGGCCAGGCTGGACAGGGTTTGGAGCAGCCTGGGACAGTGGCAGGTGTCCCTGCCATGGCAGGGGTGGCACTGGATGGGATTTAAGGTCCCTTCCAGTCTAAGCTATTTATGATTCTAAACAGAATTTCTTGCTTTCCCTGTCAATGCTTTCACATGTTTGACAAACAGCTCAGCACCCTGATTCTTATTTTTACAGTTCACTGCTGTTTCACATTGGCAGTATCCATCTCTCCCTCCCTTTATACCGAACCTTCCATTGAGTTATTGTGATGGTTCTTTAAATCCCTCGTGAAAGAACAAATAATTTCTTGGTATTTCACACACCTTTTAATTATAAATAAGTTAAAGAATGGAAGATCCCTCAGAAGCAAAAAAAAAAAAAGAGAACTTGTAGTTATATCTTTTAGAAGAGAAAAGGTAATTGAAAAGAAAGGGGAGAGTCTGTAGGATCATAAAGGAGCTCACTCTGCCTTGTTTATTCCCTTCTGTGCCTGGAGTGATGTGTCAGTGAAGCTGAACTCGGCATTTTATGGATCTCCTCCCCTGGATTGTCTGAGACACGTGTCCATAAAACCCTGCTGTGTTACAGCAGACTGAAGAACATCACTCCTGTTGTTCTGGAACTTTTTAATTCCCTCTGTACAAACCAGCATCACCTTGGTGCCTTTGGATGGAGGTGGGAGCTGGAGCCAGGCCCTTCCAGGCATGGAACTAAGCCAAGGATCACAGAATATGGAATATCCTGAGCTGGAAGGGACCCAATCCCGATAGAATCGTGAAAGGTGCAGCTGAAAGAGGTCAATAAAAGTAAAATCAACAATAACTGCCCATTGTTGAGCCCTGAACTGATGTGCAGGGAGCTGGCAGCCAAGTGCAATTATAAATTCAGCTTGCCCATGGTTACAGAGTGCAGCTCAATGAGCTTTGCTGCAGGATGGATGAGGCTTCACCCACTGAGACAACATCTGAGGCCTTTTAATTGTCCTTTTAGAAACAAATTGTCTCGTTGTTACTCACCAGCACTCCCAGTGATCCCATGCACGTTCCTGATGGGATGGGAATTCTCCTGGCTCATGTGATGTCTGTTGTTAGATCAGCACCTGCTCTCTCTTTGGGGGAATCACAGGGAATGTAGCTCTGGTGGTTTGGTATTTCCCTGAAAAATCTGCACATTAGGAGAGAGAAAAGGGCCCTGCTGTAACTGGTTAACAGGTGCCTCATAAAATAACTCCTAGAACTTCTCTTTTCCATCAGGAAATCGCTCTCAGGGAAGTTCCTGCTGCTTCCGTGGGCAAAGGGGTCTGAGCATCTCCCAGGAATTCTGCCTGAGGAGGGCACTGGGAGGGGTGTGCTGGGCCTGCAGAGGGAATTACAGCAGAAATGATGGAGAATGTGAGGAATGGGGTGTGCCAGGTGGGCATGGGACCTTTCAGGTGGGAATGTGTCGCTGTCACTGCCAAGGAGGTAAAGCTGACGGAGTCCACGCTACCACAAATTTGTCTGAAGTAAGAGAGTTTAATGAAAGATTGAACAACTTTTATGTGTTAATACACAAAAGTGTGTTGAATGGCATAAAATGATTGGTCCCTCGGACACCCACCCCTTGGGGTGATTGCTCCAGTTCTGAGACATCCGTTTCTGGATGTTTTTCTGGTTGAAGCCACAACAGTCCTTGAGAAGTAGGTGCAGGTGCAGAGATTTACAAAACTATAACATTGTTTTAAATTCTTTATATGAGAAAGAGAATCTTCACAAAGTGCTGCAAAGGCTAAAGAAATTCCCAGCCTGAGGCCTTTTTTCATATCCATAGGAATGGAGCCTTCAGGTGGGCATGGAGCCTGCCAGGTGGAGGTGGCAGGGAATGTGATGGCAGAGGGAGTGCAGGGATGGATGAGTGGGATGAGCAGCACGGGAGGGATCCGTGAGGAATTTTAGGGATGTCCCATCACCAGCCCCTTGGTGCTGGATGAGATCCTGGCCAGCCCAGCCCTGGGAGCAGTGTGATGAGAAATGTGCCCCATTCTGGTGCTGGGAAGCTGGATTTCATAGCCTGGCCCAAGCTGACATTCAGCAAAGCAATTAAAAAGGATGTAAGTGAGAATGGAGCTGTGGGATGGGATCAGAGAACAACCAGCCAGAATCTGCCAGCTGTGCTCTGCCCCTCTGCTGAACAGATATTATCCCATAAACAGCCCGGGCTTGAGCACTCCGAGGTGTTGGTGGTGCCTTTATTAGGATTTTGGCTGATCTCTAGGCTTTGTTACATCCCTGCCTTTCTGCAGAGGTAAAAAGGACAAATAATTCCTACAAAATTGTGCTTAGATGTCTGATCTCTGCTGTTTCTGACTGCACAGGGGCACTCTGTCAGACGTGAGATTCTCCAGCATTTCCTATCTGTAATTTGGAGTCAAACAGAAATTTAGAAGCTTGTGTTGTTGCCTTGGATGAGTTTCTCTCTCCTGAAAACAGCAGGTTTTAATCCCAGCCCTGCAGAGACAGGCACAGTTTTGCTGTGTAAATATAAATTCATGGGAAATCCCCAAAGTCCACAAAGTCCTGTCTGTCTGGAGAGCCCAAATCCCTGGGGTGCCTCCCGTACCTCAGTTTCTTCCAACACATTTTCCTACCCCTGTGCCTGGGAGGTGAAGCTCAGAGCTGTTTCCAAATGGTTTGGGACTCATTCACTGAGACAAACGAGTTCCTGTAAAAATAACCCTGGTAAAATGAATCATGCCTGGGAGGTCCACAAAAATCTTTATAGACACACAAGGTAATTAATTAGAAATAGCCCATTACTGGGGAATTGGTTTAGGATTCAATTTTTAATTTCGTATTAAATTGCTTTGGGACTATTTTCTTTTACATTTTCCTCGTACCCTTTGCTTACTCCAGAATATTTGGTCCTCTGCTGTCCTGCCATTGGAGGGCAGTCCCAAGCTTTGGATTCCCAATTTGGGAACAAATGGGATCCTTCCTTCTGGAATTGCTCTGGGCTTTCATCCTTCCTGCATCAGGAAGGATAAAATAAATATCTCAGGGAAATACAAAGGGAGAGCTGTGGGTTCTCCAAGGTCTTTCCAGAGCTTGGAAAAGACAAAGCTCGATTTTTAAACAAAAAGGGATGGTTTTCCTGAAAATTAGCTGGGATAGCAGGGAACCCCTGAGGTTTCAGGCTGTGCTGGGCCAAAGAAAATGTAACTTGGTAGAGTTTTCCTTGTGTGATAAGTTTGAGTCCATTGCAGTTAAATCAATGTATAATTAGGATGACCCCTGTTCTCATTAATTATCTCTGCTCTGGGTTGCTCCTGGGGAAGAACTCAGAGGCACCTGGCTGCTCGGACAGTTTAAGTCATTTTTTGGCACGAGAGAAGATGGCAGAGAGCATCTTGGAGCAAATATTTTCCCATTTAATGGAAATGGAAGTATTTTCCCATTTAATTGTGCAGCAGAGCACAGAGGGAGAGGAATTTGGAGCAGGAAGGAGTCAGGCTCCGTGGCAGGGGCAGCCTCCCCCTCCCTTGGTCCAGCTGAAACCCAAACCCTCCAAACCCTTTTCCTGCAGGACTCACTGCCTCAGGTCAGGCTGGGTGGGAACAGCATCAGGAGGATGCCAGCACTCCCCAGATTGGCTTTTGGAGGAATATAAACTGGGAATCTGCACCTCAGTGTGTGATCTTTGTGAGCTTTGTGATCTTTGTGTGCTTTGCAGAGAGCAGAGGTGATGCTGGTGTCACCCAGCCAGTGCCACCAGGTCCCACCCCAGCCAAAGGGGGAGGTCACTTCTGCCCAGGGATGGGAAATGCTGCTCCTCTGGAGGCTCTTTAACAACCTAAAAATCCAACAGGATGTTTAAGAGAAGCAAAAGTCCATCTCTGTTTCCTTAAGGGAAAAATTAGAAAATTTAAACAGCTGGACATGATTTAAAAAACCCCTCAGCAAAACAACCTTGATTAATTTGTGTGGGTTTTAATGCTATCATGGGCAGGCTTGTAAAATTACAGTGATAAACTTGGCTAAAATATCACTTTTCTCTCCCGCCAGTTGCTGACTGACCTCATGTGACATCTCAGTGCTGCACTTCATGGCTGCATTTTTTGCCAGCCACTGATGGTGCAATTGAAGCATTGGACTTTTCTGCTTTGCACATTTATATTTATGTTATAAAGGACATTTATAGCTGCTGCTTTATGTATTTGCTTCTATTTATTCCTCTGTGACAGAGGGGAAAATCTTTCACTCTCTTTGTGTCTCTCTCCCAGGTGAAAAGGAGGGGTAGCAGTGGATAATGAGCATAAAAATATCCCTGTTTCTCAGAGGGTCAGGGGTTGGTGGGGTCTGATAAATAGAAAAATACTGAAATTTGGTCTGGGCTTACAAGTTCCCCCAGTATGGGAGAGCTCTGAACTGGGAATTAAGATGATAATGAGGATAAGAGTGATGCTGTGCTGTGCATTTCAATGAGTGGGATTTATGCCAGCAAAATAATCGTGTGTATGGGACTAAAGGGGATTGAATGGAATGCCCCAAAATACATTTTTAAGTGTGGAAAACTGCCCCACTGTAAAGATTGTGTTGTTGCTGTGTGCTCTGGGCACGTGGCTGGGTGGGTGCTGCCCTGGGACCCCCTCTCAGGGTGTAAAACCCAACCCTGAGGTGCCTCAGGTGAACATTCCACACATTTATGGATCCAAAATCACAATTACAGTCAAGCTGCAAACTGCCCTGCTCCTTTATTTCTGGGAGATATTGTATTTCTGGGGACACACCATTAAACTTTCCTACAGATCCCCTTCCTAATCCCAAGGAGCAATAGGTATGGTCATCAGCTTTCCCCAAAATGAGGTATTCCACGGGATATAATTACAAAAAGTGAATGTCTGGATAAGCTGATTGTGTGCTGAGACAGCAAATATTGGGATATTGGCACTGGGATGCTGAGGGTGGCTGCTCCACCTGAGTTTGTGTGGGGCTTTCAGAGAGGCCCAGGCAGCTCTGGGGAAGCAGTAAAGGGGAATTTTATTTATTATAATTTTATAAATTATTTATTTATTCCGTGTTGGGATTTGGGGTCACACCTCACTGAATTTTCGGGTGTAGTACCAGTCATTGTTCCATGGTGTGAGGCACAGGCAGAGCTTTGCTGGGCTGGCTCACGGGGAATGTGCAGCTTATCCCAAAATTTCCCTTTGGAAACTGCTGCTCAAAGCTGCCAGGGTGCTGAGGGGGGTTTGGAAGTCATTGTGCAACACCAGAACTCATGGAATTCTTCTCCTTTATTTTTTCCTTCCGTATTGTGAATTATTGTCATTAAATGGATCGATGTTTTCCTGGGAAGATTGATGAATGTGGCTGGGATTTAATTGTAGGTTTTAATGCAGTTGTAGAGTCACAGAAAGGTTTGGTTTGGAAGGCACCTAAAAGATCCCCTAATTCCAACCCCCAATAAACAGTTGTTGTGTTCTGGCTTTTATGACAAACCTCCAGGTACGTGACTCCTCCCAGGCTCCTCTCCTCCCTGGGGAGGACTGACAAGGTGATAGCTGCAGTTTTACTGTGTCTATTGTATTTCCTGATATAAAACTTACAAAAAAAGCCAAAATCTCCTGCAGAGCTGGAACAGGGGCTGCTGGCTTTGATTCCTCAGCCTGGTGAGTGCCTGAGCTCAGCCTGGGGACTGCTTGGGCTGAGTTTAACTGGCCACAGCTCGAGGGCAGCAAAGCTGAGCAGTTTTCCTGTTAGAAACATTGATTTTTAATTCCTGGAGCACCCACAAAGGGAGTGTCAGCATCCCAAGTTCTGTGTGATTCACTCTGTGAGCAATAAGCAAATGTTCAATGGAGGTCAACAATTAATTTATTACATGGGAAACCCCTAACTCAGGAGTACTGATGGGATTTCTCAGGAGAACAAGAATCATGGAATGGTTTTCAGACCCTGTGGCAATTCCAGCTCAAATCTGCCACTGTAGCCTGTTGCAGGTTAAACCCAAAGTGCTTTTGTTGATGAGTCTTTATTAGCAGGTTGATGTGATGCTTCTCAGTTCCCAAATGCCAAAAAACCCAAAGGCCAAACCTTACCAGCAGAGTTTGTACGTAACTGTTATTGGCAGGGCTGGAGTTGGCAGGGCAGTTTTAAATTCAGATGTTTTATTTAATATCAAAGTTATATCTAAACCAGCAGCAAAGCCACGAGCAGAACAATCCAGCATTCCCAAGGAATCCTAGTTCTAACAAAAGATGGAAACCTTGGGAGGAGGCAGACACAGCTCTGTGTATGTGTAGACAAATTCTTCTCCTCTGCCATTGGGAGCCCATTGCTGATTTTTGGGGGTGTTGCTATTCCTGTCCCAATTTTCCGTCATTAGTTAAGTGACAGAAAATTGCCTGCTCCTTCTTCATCTTTCCATAACTTTAAATGCTTGGATGAAGCTGATTCCAACCCTTTTTATCGAGGCTTTTCCTTCAGTTCTTGAGAAAGACTAAACCCCAGACACTGCTTTGAACCAGCAACTTCATCCTAAATTGCAGTTCTAGATGGGGACAGAAATACCAGGAACAATCTACCAAAGCAGCAAATCCAAAATTCAGCATTATTTCCATACCCTGGATTTATATTTTGTACATAATGTAATTTAGAGTGCAGCTCATTTAAGCTGTAGAACGCACATGGGAGCTGCTTAACACTTCATTGGGTTTTGAGATCAGCTGAAGGAGTAAAATGGAACAAACGGTGGCATTTTGGGTCAGGAGAGCAGCAGGGTGACGTCCACGGTGCTGCTCAAGGATACAGAGCTCCAGCATTAATAATACAGAACTGGAAGCTCTGGGAATGAATCCCTTTTTGGTGTTCAATTCAGTGGCTCCTCAGCCCGAGCAGATTAGCTGTGTAAAGGTGTTCTGCAGCAGTGTGGAAATGATTCCCTTCCCAGTCATTTACTGGGAGCGCTGGGCAGGGCCGGGCTGGGCTCCAGCACGGAGCAGAGCTGCAGGCACAGGACACTGCTGTTACCCTGCTGCCACAGCTCCCACAATGAGTACAAATTGCCCAGGAGCCCATTCCTGTAATGGAGCCAATCCCTGGATGCTGTGGGACTGGGCAGTAACAGCACAAAGTGCCTTATTCCTTGTTCTGCTTCACGCTCCTCTGAGCCATGAGATGGGCTGAGTTTGCACTCATTGCTGGGGTATTGATACAAGCTGCTAAAACATTTTCTGTTTTATTAAAGAAGTCGCAGCACGTGCTGGGAGGGGTTTGTGTGAGGGGATCTCTTAATGAATCCCTTCTGAAGCCATAATCAATCATTTCTGAGCAATCAGTGGCTGGGGCGGTGACGCAGCGCCGTGGGGATGGAGCTGTGATCTCTGCCGGGCACACATAAATCAGTGCTGGAACAGAGCTGCACTGTGCCTGGCAGTGCCCCTCAGCCAGGGCTCAGCTCTGCTGGCACTCTGGGGGAGCCACGGAGGGCTCAGGTGGTGATGGAAGGATGGGTTCTGTTCCTCATGGAAGTGGTGAGGTGCCCACGGGGGTCACGGCAAGGCTTTGGAGTGGCACTGCCACCTGCGGGAGCTGGGAGAGCGGGGGTGTTGCCCTGAGTTTTGCAGTTCCCGGTGTTTTCATTTTCTGTAAGAGTTTTCTCACGGGTTCTTTTCTGTAAACACAGCCATGCTTTGCTAACCGTGCTTTATTGTTTGCATTCCATTTGTCCTCGGCGGAGACGTTTGATGGATTTTTCCTTTGACCAGTGTGATGGAGGGGTGTTGATTTCTCCCTCCAATCCGCGGTGATTTCTAAGAACATATATAAATAAAATTCGGGGCAGAACCCCCGACTTTTGCTGCTTTGGCTTGACCCGTGTCTGCGCTGTTTCTTTCGTGTCTGAGTGCCACACAGGGGAACAGGAAGAAATGTCCTCCTCCAGTCTCCTACCACTCCCAGCTCAGTGACTCCCAAAGCTGGATCCGTATGGATTCAGGAATTCAGGAAATCCCCTCCCACAAACCTCCCCTCTGTCCTGTGTGGCTCAGTGGGGGCTGGACCCGCTCGTGAACCACCGAAGTTCATCCCCTAAAACGGGATCATTGAAAATGTTTGGCAAACCCTTGTTCCAGCAGGATTCTCCACCATCCAAATGAGGCTGGAGTGTAAATTGCCCTTAAATGAACTCTGATCTGGGGGTGGCAGCTCCTGTGGGAGTGGGGCAGGACCTGAGCTCCGGCCCTTTGGTGTCCCAGAGTCTGGAATTCCCAGAGTCTGGGTCTGGTGCTTGGAGCCCTCCTGCTGCTCCCTGGCGCTGGGAAAGCCCAGCAGCTGCCACAGCCAGGACTCCAGCTCTGCTTTTGTAGGGGATTTGGAAACGTGGAGATGTGTTTACTGTTCTCTAAACTGGTTCAGAAACCGAGATTTTTTATTTTTAATTTTCTTTGAAATGCTGTAATTCTCTCCTTGTCTCGGTTCTTGCTTGCGAGCTGCAGCAGTTCCAGGGGAATATTTTGTTGGTGATGCTGTGGTGACCAGCAGATTTCCACGGGGGTCCAAAGGCAGCTTTGGGATTTGGGCTCCAAGGCCACTGCTACATCCCAGTAACATGGTTTGTTTTGCTCTTCTCCTGAGTCCTTCAGGCTCAGCCTTCTCCCTGCTGTGTCCCCGGAGCTTTCCCTCCTCCTGCTCCGAGCACCTCGTGCCTTGCTCCTCTCCCAGAACCCAGGGCACACCTTTTCCCATGCTGCTTGCCTCAGGGATTGGAATTCCTCTCATTATTTAATGATCTTTTTACCAACCTGACCCATTTTTGGTAAGGTTTAGGTGCTCAGAGCTAACCAGTGCCATTGACAGGTGGGAAATGTGGGCTGAAATGCCAAACATCCTTACAAACATAACCTTTGGACCCCATGTGCTAGAGAATTCCTAGCAGTGTTCTGCACTGCCAGGGGCCCTGAAGGGCCCTTCTGGAAGGGTTACTCAGGGTAGAGCCAAAGTGCATGAAAATATTTTGGGAAGAGCGTTGCAAAACACAACAATCTGATTTATGGATCGGCAGAAATGGAAGCGATAGGCTGTATTTTCACTGAGAAATATCATAACTGTCAGAGAGCAAAATTGTCTTTTGATTGTAGCAATATGCATTGAAATCACTGGTAGGGAAGTTAATCTCCTCAAGGTTATGAAATGTTTTTTTTGGCTGAGGATACACTTCTAAAATTGTGGTTTTGTTTTTTTGGTTTTT
>VWZT01016558.1:61377-94549 GCA_013397055.1 Pachycephala philippinensis | reverse complement strand
GCCTGGGGGCTGGACACGGGGCTGGGGACACAGGGGCTTTGCCTGGGGGCTGGACACGGGGCTGGGGACACAGGGGCTTTGCCTGGGGGCTGGACACGAGCCTGGGGCACAGCTCAGTGTGGCCACCAGCAGGACCTGTCCCTCCAAGAAGGTGTCCTCTCCTCAAAGAGCTCTTTCCATCACTGCTCAGCACAAAGTGCAGCTGAAAACAGCTTCAGGAGGTTTTTATTCCATGCCAGCAGTGAGGTTTGTTTCGTGTGGTGGTTGTTTACTGTGGAGCAGCAGCAGCAAAGTTTCCTTGCTAATTAACCTGGCTCCCAGGAGATTTCCTTTATCTCTCCCCAGACAGGTGCTGGGACCCCCAGCTCCTCTCTGCCAGGGAAAGGTGTGCAAGTGGGGATGCAGAATAGCCAGAGACGCCTCGGACTCATTGAAATTCCAGCAGAGGCCTTGGTGGAACAAGCTTTTGATCAGACACAATCTGTTCTCAAGCTCAGTCTAATATCCCTGGATGGCAGCTTTTCCTTAACTCTCTTCTGGGTTTTTTTCCTTCTCTTATTTTATCAGGCAGTTTTCTCATAAATTTTCTCCTTTCTCCCCGCAGGACCTTAAACACGGAGAGGTTTTGTCACAGTGATGATCTTAAACGAGGAGCTGGGGGAGCAGCAGTGCCAGAGGAGGAATTTTAACCCATCCTGCAGCTCAGCCTGCAGCAGCTCTGTCCCTGCTGCCTCTCGTGGATGCACTGACTGGGTATCCTGGAGATTCAAAACCTTTCCACCTCCCAGAGGTCTCCAAACCTTTGCTCTGTACCTGTGCAGCTTTACCACATCCAGCTGAAGTTCACAGTCTCAAAAGCAGGGTGGGATTTTGCCCAATATTTGAATTTTATCTGACGTTGGTGTTCCACCAAGCTGTTCCTTCTGATCCAGAGGTCCTGGTGCCTCCAGAGAGGACAGGCTGGTGGCTGCACGGACAAGGCAAGTGTGTGGCTGCCATGGAAACGGCCTGAAATTAGGAAATCAATTAAAGCTGAAAAAAGCGCTATCACTTTAGGAGACTAAATGCTTTTCTGTATCTCTCCACTCTCTGTAGCATCTCCATTTTGACTTGCAGGTAATTGAAGTTTTAATTTGTTACCGTGTCTCAGGTTAATGAAAGAAGTTCTAAATGAACTGAATTCCCTGGTGTGCCCCACGGTGAGTGTGTGCAGCAATGGAGAGCTCCAGCTGCTTTGGGGGAAGCTGTTCTTGCAGAGTCTCGTTCCTGTGTGCCTGAATTCCGGGAAAATTTAGTTTTGAGGGCTGACTTTTGAAATGAACCTGGGAAAAAGGCTCATTATCGGGCAGGGAAAGGGCATCCACGAGCTGTTAATGGTTTGGTCAGCCTACAGAACAGGTTGGGATAAAAAGGGAATTGTCTGTTTGTGCTGATTTAAGGGAAGGAGGAGCATGCCCAGCAGTGCCAGTAAGGGCTGTAAGCAGGCAGGGGTTGCTTTATGACCTGTCTGGGTGTGGGGTAGGGAACACAGGGACCCCAGAGGACAGGGACCCCAGCTGGGGTTACCCCTGTGCCTGGGGCATGGCTGGGGGTGCTGCTGCCCCCGGGGTGCAGCTCTCAGCTGCAGGATTTGTGTTTTCCCCCTCACTCCTGCTCCCTTGGCACTGCTCTCACTGCCCAACCTGCACCACGGGAATCTGGAGCAGCAGCCTCCTGCTTGTCCCTTTTCAGTGCTTAGTAAACCCACTGGCAGATATTCCTGTTCCAAAGAGCAGCTTTAAATTAATCCAGAGCTGTTTGAAGACCCCACAGGTGCTGAAGGGCAGGTCCAGGTGTGATTGTGGCATTCAATTCTCAGCCAAAAGTTGCTCCTCTTTGCCTTTTTACTTGGCATTCAGAATGGGATTCTCACCTGTCCAGGGAGATCAAGTTCCACTGAAAATCAATGGGACTTTTACACTCCTAATGACTCAAACACCCTCAGAAATCCCATCTTTAGGGCTCTAAATGACTCTCATTTTCAGAAGTACTCGGTGCCTGTGACTGGGTTTTACAGCTCATCACTTTCTCACCCTGCTCCCTTAAAGGTGAGGAGAGTGAGGAGCTGTGCTTAGGGCACACCTTTGGGGGGGTTTAAATTACATTTATAAAACACTTGATAAAACCTTAGAGCATAGAGGTGAAGCTTTGCATTATTCCCCCATCCCTCTTTGTCAAGTTCTCAATTCCCTGTTTGATCTCCAGGATCTAAATAAATCAGCATGTTTGCCTGCCTTGCCCAATGTCTAATTAAATATGGAGATTGCAGATATGCTTGAACTGAACAATGAATACTTGATATATTTTCATTGAGATCTGGGGTTATAATGAAATTATTTATTACTTCCAAATTAGAAGCATTGGAAAAAGTGACAGTGTTTGTGCTTGCTACAAAGTGATTATATTTGCATCTCATTTTTTATGCCAGCACCTTCCCCCTCTGGTCAGAGGCTGCTCTGAGACGATGATGTTGCCCCTTTTTTGACTGAACCTTTTTCAGAGAGAGCAGTGCCTCAGGGAGAGGCTGAGCTTTAATCTCTCACATTTCTGGTTCCAGTAGCTGAACTCAATCTGAGGCTTGAAATGCCACACTAAAAATAACATTTGGGCCTGCCACAGCTCTTTTCTTGCCTATAGTTTTAACTTTGGCTGACTTCCATAAACTTAATTTAACATCAGTATTTAGTATGAGATTTTTTCAGGAGTATGATATTTTTCAGGAGTATTTTTCAGTTGTTCCATAGGTTTAGAAAGTGTGTGGAAGCCATAAATGAGGTTCTTCCCTCCACAAAGTTGCTGAGGTGATTGTGGTGAAATGATAAACTGGGTCATAAATCAGGATTTATCCTCATGGCAATGGGATCACCAGGGCAGAGGGTTGGAACCTCTTTAAGGTCCCGTCCATCCCAAGCCATTCTGTGCTTCTGAGAAGAAAAAATACATCTAAACGCTGAAGGGAAACCCTTCTGCTCACCTGGAATGGAGAGCCCAAGGAGCTGGTGTGAGTAAAGAGTGTGGCTGGGATGGGGAGCTTTATTTCCTGGAGAAATTCAGGATTGCAGAAGAGGAGGGCAAGGCTGTGCTGTGGGAGCAGGAGGAGTCCCTGCCTTGCAGTTTTTCCCATC
This sequence comes from Pachycephala philippinensis, assembly GCA_013397055.1. Taxonomy (NCBI): domain Eukaryota; kingdom Metazoa; phylum Chordata; class Aves; order Passeriformes; genus Pachycephala; species Pachycephala philippinensis. Next base: position 91,385 of record VWZT01016558.1, on the reverse strand, counting down.
ATTCTGAGGGATTTTTCCCTCAAAATGAGACCTTGTATGAGCTAAATATTACAATTAGCAGCATTAGGAAAGACTTTGCAGTCAGTTCTGTCCTTCCTTCCATGGGTTATTTGCAATATTTACTGGATAGCTGACAAGTGAAATTAAGGAAAAGACCTTTTTAATTTAATTAAAACCCATATAAATTGTGGAATATATTAGTGAAAAACAATCCTTGTCATCTTTGCTTCGGGTTTCCCATGATCTGGCATAAAAATAATGTGTAATGTAAATGTTTATACCTTGGTGGAGCTCGTTAAGCCATTTAAAGTTAAGTAATGTTTGCCTGTTTCAAAACTTTAATTAGCATTTAACAAGAAAGCAACAGTCTAGCCAATTAGAGATTTGAGCAATAACACACACTCACTTCCATTTTCTAGCAATTAATTGATAACTAGTTTACTGTGGGCTAATAATTAAATGAGAAAACATTCCAAGCAAATTGAAAGCATTGATGCAAATGAGTTCTGCATTTCTTCTTTTCGAATTCACTGACCACGGGATCTAATCTGCTGTGAACAGAGGAGGGCTGAATTACCCCAAATACACACTCAGGCTGGCCAACCAACCCTTAAAGAGACATCAGGCTCCTTGTGGGAGCATGAATTGCTTTGTTGGGGGAGTCCTGGAGCGGAGCTGGGGTTGGGAATGTGGTGGAGAGGGGTGGGATGGGCTGGCTGGGATCTGGCTTTGGGGAATGGGCTCCTCTCCCCGTGCTTGGGATCAGGGCAGGGCACAGACACTGTGGTGCTGCTGGGGCTCTGCACTCACCTGTCCCATCTGAGTTATTCCCAAGGGAAAGTCTCACCTGTGCCTCAATCCAAGCGGTCGCTGTAATGGTGAGCAGTGGAGCTGGAGTTGGGAATGCAGCGCAGGGGGATGGGATGGGATGGGCTGGCTGGGGTCTGGCTCCAGGGAATGGGCTCCTCTCCCCGTGCTTGGGATGAGGGCAGGGGGAAGAAGCAGTTGTGGCTCTGCACCCACCTGTCCCACCTGTGTCATTCCCAAGGGAAGCTCCCCGCTGTGCCCGAACCCCGGCGTTTGCGGTTCCTGTGAGCAGCAGAGTTGGGAATGCAGCGCAGAGGGATGGGATGGGCTGGCTGGGGTCTGGCTCCAGGGAATGGGCTCCTCTCCCCGTGCTTGGGATGAGGGCAGGGGGAAGAAGCAGTTGTGGCTCTGCACCCACCTGTCCCACCTGTGTCATTCCCAAGGGAAGCTCCCCGCTGTGCCCAAACCCCGGCAGTCGCGGTTCCTGGGAGCAGCAGGCCTGGCTCTCGCTCCTCCACCAACGGCAAGAGGAATGGAATGTTTAACAAAGAGGGATCTGAGTTGGCAAAATCACTTGGTACATTCTGGCCGTGGAAATTGAAGGCATTTTTCTCCGGAATGCGGCGGTGATCACTGGGAATGGCTCCTTACAAACAGGAAATATCCCTGGCTGCCGCACTCGAGGTGCAGCAATCTCCCTGGATGGAGGAAAAGGTCTCATTTTGTCTCGGAGCTCACCCATTTATGAGCTCTTCCTCATCTGGACGGGCAGCGAGGTGAAATTGCCTGAGCTCTATTAAGCTTTAAACACGAGCCATCCATCCCAACAAAACGCTCCTGGAGAGATTGTGCCTCTCAATTCCAGGGCTGCCTGTTGCCCGCCTGCCACGTCGCTGTGCAGGGAATAAACCCAGACCATTTCCACTGCTCTCCCAGCGTGATGGAGCTGTAAAACTGGGAGCAGTTTTATGGACTTCCCCCCTGCCAAATTCCCGTTTGTTTATCCTCTCTGAATTAAGAGCTGCTGGGAACTCAGTGTATGGGACCTCCTGGCAGTGCTTAGAATAATTTACGGGAGGAAAAAATCTTTAATCTGAACAAGTATTGCCCAAAATACTCACTTATGTTCACATTTTAACGTATTGTGATTTAATATATTGTGTTTTCCCTCACCAGAGTGGAGATGATGGAGAAATAAGAACATCAGCTCTGTCTGATGCCAGGTTTAGGACTTTGACCAGATCCTGCTGCTTTCCCTGTGAACAGAGCCTGGGAGAGGGGCTGAGGAGCAGCCCTGGAGTGCTCATCCATGGGAGGATGATGACTGAAGGCCTCCTGTGAGTGACCATCACTTGATCCCCCAGGTACCTTCCCCATGGGATGGGCTCCCCTTTCCTGGCTGTTTTACTCTCAGAGAATCCACCCCCTGCTTTTCTCTGGACTGCTGTAAATGCAATTTCTCCAAAGGCTGTCGTGGCTGTTCCTGGACAAGCTGAGGGATGACCTGTCCCTTCCCAGTTATTTAATAACCAGCATTTCCTGGGGTCCCCAGTAAGAGTCTCTGGCTCTCCCTGAAATGCTTTCTGAGCTGAAAACCAGATAATATTGGAAGTAACTGGGACATTTTGGGATATTTCATGTCAAAGAAATACGGTAGAGTTACACAATAAGTATTGATTCCCATTTATCACTGTTTCATAATACTTTTTTATTAAACTTTATTTAATCCTTGCTTTCCAACTCATTCCGTTGTCTCCGACTCTGCCAGACCTTGATGATTTATTATGTCCTCTTAATAGATATACATTTGGAGTTCCAGAGGGGAGAGCCATATTAGTTCCTTCAATCTTTCTGAGTGCCCAGAGAGGGTTACTTTGGGAAACACTTGCTTAAAAAGCCTTCCTAAAGCTCGTTTCCAGTTGGAAGTAACTCCAGGGATGGGTTTAAGGCAACTTGAGCCAGGGTTTGAAGAAGAGGTTCCTGTTTGGGAGCCTGGATAAGTGCAGAATTTAGAATATTTTGTTTTCTCTTCCTCTGGAGCGTCACATCCCAGAGGATCAGGGGTATGGGGTTGTTTTACATGGAAATAAGGGCAAAGCAAACCTCATCCTTACAGTTTTCCCCTCCTTCCCAGCAGCTGTTGGGAACGCAAATATTATCCTGCTGTATATGCACAGCTATAATTTGAAATTATAAATAGTGCCTAATTTTACTGGTATTTACTCCACAGACATAAATAGAGCTCAAACTGACTGGAAAATAAAAATAAAAGAACGCTTCTATCTTGTGGAGATGTCAGTGCTAGCTTGGATTTATTTTGATCTGATTAAGTGTCGCATATAATTTTTCATCACACTGTATATTTAACAAAATCAGCCTGTGATTTAATATTTAGAAGAAAAATAGTGACAAATATAAATGCTATTTATTAAGCAGCAAATGAGCATGGCCTGTCACCAAAAGGGCTGCTTTTCATGGTAAGTGAGTGTCAAAGTAATACAGATAGTTGGATATTTCAGGTAAAAAATGTATTTTTTTTATGGGCAGATTGAAAATTCTGAAATTTGACAAAATAATTATTAGCCGTAATGCTCAAGAAACAATTAATTCAGGAAACAGAGCTCCTTATTGTGGAGTTTTGAGACATTTCTTGCATTTATTCCCATGGTAAAATTAATTTATGATTTATTCGGATTTGTCCCCTCTGTGGAACGAAAGGGTGTTGTGCCATTGCCACGTGCAGGGGGAATCCCCCCAAAAATCCCCTGTGATGGATTAATTTATTGATGTGATAGCCCTTGAATGCTTTTTCTCTTTTATTTTAAACTCGCTCATTTCTCCTGGAGCTTTGTGATAGTCATCACCCAGAGTGCAGCGTTTCCAAACCCCAAACACGTCCTCCAATCGTTCCAGGGAGCAACTGAGACAATTTGTTAATGAGCTGATGTCTGGAGTGGCTCCTCACGTTGAGTAGCACCCTAGAGCATGGAAATTTTCTTTATTCCTGGCTGCTAATAAGTTATTATTGCCCCATTATCATCACTGTTATTTATTAATGGCTGTTTGGTCACGCTCATTGTCCCGATTTCCAGCAGCAATTCGGGGATGTTGGTGCTGTCCCACTCCCCAAGCACAGCCTGCAAAGACACCCAGAGGTCACTGTGCTGCAGGCAGGAGAAAATCCTGACTGATCCTGGCAACTCCTGGGGAGTGGGATTTCCTGGGAGGCACTGTCTCATCCACTGCTGGGAAGTTGGAGTTGCTCCTTAAATTCCAGAGGGCTGCCAAAATCCCGGAATCCCCCGGAAGCAGGGGTGAGCTCCTGGAGCTGGTCCTGGGGGAAGGAAATGGGACAGGGCTTTTACAGGCTCCTGGAGGGAGGAGGACGCTGCAGTGCAGAGGGGATGAAGCTTTTCTGTACTTTTGCACCCCTTTGCTGTTTTTTATCGCTCAGGAAAGGTTTGATCAGCTCCTGCCCCTCGCTGTGTGCTGGTTGAGGTGGCTCCTGCTGCAGGTTTTAGGTGAATGCTTTAGGAAGGCAGCACTTGGAGTTGAAAGGATGGAACAGCTCTGCTCCAGCTCTGTGACTGTGACTCAGATGAGGGGGATTTGCTCCGCTGGCATCCCCTTCCTCGGTGCCTCCAGCGTTTCTCTCCACTCTCTGGGATTTCTCCTCTCCTTCCAGCAGAGTGCATTGCAGCAGTGCTGTTCAGCTTGCCTAACCCCGCTCTCACTGTTTTGCTCAGTGCACTGTTGTGGATTTGATTTTTTATTTATTTTTTTTTTTAGCTTTCAGTGGATCGCTTTCAGGGAAATGTTCACCAAACACGTAAAGAGCCGTGGGACTGTCCTTGCCATCAGACATGCACAGCACCAGCTCCAGCTGAGATGTGGTGAGCAGAAGCTGCTGCTGCCTCGGACAGAAGGAGCCTCTTTCATTCCACCTGTGGGAATCATTTCTCTCGGTGCAGCACGAGGCTGTGCCCAGCTGGGCACAGGGACAGGGAACAGGAATTGGGGGAAAGGGGGCAGGATGTGGGGGCTGCTCCAGGAACACCTCTGCTTCCAGAGCAGATGGACAGCTGGCAAATCAAAGGTGTCCCAGACCTGGTGAGTTCCTATTTACATTTATAAAAATTCCCCACTTTTCTGCCTTCTGCTGGAAATTCTCTTGGTAACTCAGAGCATTCAGTGAAACTCCGGAGTTTCCACACAAACAGAGCTCCAGGGGTGGCTGTCCCCTCCTGCCCAGCCTCAGATGCCATCACTCTGCCTTCCCAACCTGAAATATTTGTTTAAGTAGCTTGATTTGTCTCTGCTGACTCACAGCTTAATGGGATTTTCAATCTGTTTGTCTCAGGGCCCCGTTCCAGTCTCTGGGTGTTCCCTGGGACAAATTCCATCCTCTCCCCGGGCATGCAGCACAAAGGGCAGGGCAAGGTCCGTGGGCAGGAGCCCAGCCTGAGGAGGGGAACAAGGGCATGGATGGGGGAACACAGCACGGATGGGTCGTGCTCTGCAGGAGCCTTTGCAGGGCAGGAGATCTTCTCCCAGGTTTTTTCTACTTGACTGCACTGTTTTTTTACGGAGGGTAAAAACGCAAGTACTTTTTTATGTTCTGTGTTATTTTTTTAATAGCTCAACACTCGCTGGATCTCTGCAGTGTTCAAGACCTCATGAATTTTTTAAAAAACCCAACTGCAAACACAAACAGAACATATTTGTACCCGGCAGGCCTTTTCTGGCTGCTCTGTGAGCTCCTGGGGGTCACGGCTCCTGCTGCAAGGCTGGAGTGCTCCCTGTGAATCCCTGGGATGGATCCTTGGTGGTTTGAGCTGTCACAGGGGTGGCACCTCTGGCTTTGGCCTTGCTGATGTGAAAACTCAGTGTGGAGTACTCGGGGCTTGCCAGCAAAGCTGGGGTTTGTTTGGGGCGCTGGGGGCCCTCTGAGGGCACCCCGAGGCTGTCACCCATCCATAGGCACCCGGCTGGGCCAGCACTGCCCAGCACACAGGAGCGAGGAGTGCTTCTTCCCATTAACCAGTCTTGGTTCCAGTTAGAATTTTGGTGGTTTCCTACAAGGAAACTTGGGATCAAAGGAGTTCCTGAGCTGTTCAAAGGGTTTCATATTATGTGAGGCCCTGGCACAGGGTGCCCAGAGAAGCTGTGGCTGCCCCTGGATCCCTGGCAGTGCCCAAGGCCAGGCTGGATGGGGCTTGGAGCAGCCTGGGACAGTGGAAGGTGTCCCTGCCATGGCATTGGATGGCCTTTAATGTTCTGTGCTACGATTCAAGGTTCTCCAAGGTGGTACCTGCACCAGGCAGCCCCAAGGCCTCTCCTTTCCCTGAAACAGTTCCCAATATTTCTGCCTTATATTAGCATTCTTCAGTGGAGAACATTTTCTCTTTTCAGCAGTCTTTCTGATATGTTTTTTTTCCATTCCCTTCTGGTCCATTTTGTGAGAAAATTGAAGCACATTTCAGGCCATGTTGTTTCGACAGAAGGGAAATAACCCTTTTCTTCCCTGGTGGAAGCAGCACTGTCCAAATTGGTGAGATTCTCTCCCTCCCAGACATTTCTGCTCTCCTGGAAGAGAAGCTGGGCAGTCATTCTCTTGCCACATGGAAAATGAGAGTTCTGGTGTTGGATTAAAGTGAGAACAGGATGCAGATGCCTACACGCCATGGGAAAACAGTATTGCAAAATCTGTTACAGAAGGCACTTTGGGAAACACTGCCCATGACAAGGGATGGGCACTTTTAATCTCATTTTCAGAATTTATAGAAAATCTGTTGTCTGCCTTAACTGGCTTCTTGGAGTACATTGTCTTGTGCTAGAGGGAGGGTGTAGGAAGGAGGAGGGACTGAGAGGTGCTTGGAAATGCAGCAGTTCAGCTTCTCTTTGGGTCTCTGGATCTTCAGGGATGATCATCTTCCGAGCCAGATTCCTGAGGTGGGAGTTAGAGGGTGCTGGGCACTGCCCAGGCTCCCCAGGGAATGGGCACAGCCCCAAGGCTGCCAGAGCTCCAGGAGCATTTGGACAATTGGGGTTGTTGGGGTCTCTGTGTAGGGCCAGGAGCTGGACTGGATGATCCCTGTGGAGCCCTTCCATCCCAGGATATTCTGTGATTCCAAACCTTTCCCAGTTCTCCCTCCATCAGTAATTTTCTACAGGAAAGAGTAAAATACAGTACCGATTTTAGGTGAGGTGACTTTTTTCCCTAAATATCCCCAAATCTTGTACCAGACACGGGGCAAACCCTGTGTCTGTCCCAGTGTGTGGCTGTGGCACAAAGCTGCTCCTCCCTGTCCCTTTTGGGGACCCTGCATTCCTTGTTCCTCTCATCCCGGGACTGCCCAGCCCCTGGAGCCACGTGCCAAGAGCAGCAAGCAGGACTGGAGAGTTCTCCTTCTTCAGCAGTTTAATCCTACAGGCCAGAAACTCCTTGGTCTAGCAAAATCCAGGAAAAATACAGCTTTTTATGGCCTTTAAATCAGAGATTCCTGACAAGCTAATAATGGGCTACCGTGCTCTTGGTGACAAGGATTTTGCAGTGGCAGCGTTAGGAATTGCCTTTGTCATTGCTGCTGGCTGGACATGGACTGGTTTATGTATGGAACATTCCCAGGGCTGGTGCAGAGCAGGAGGAGCAGGAATTCTGCTTAAATAAATCCAACCTCCATGCCTGGGCTGCACTTTGGAGCTGTGGAGCCTTGGACAGGGTGACTACAAGTGGCAAAAATGTTGAGCAGCAGCTCATTACCACAGGGGCTTTATCTCTGTAGTGTGATGGGAGTTAAGTTTTCCTCCTTGCTGGACTAACTGTTGAATATTTGGATAAACATATTTGCTCTGCAGAAGGAAAAGGGTCAGGATCAGCTCTTCAGGGAGATGTTCTGTTAGGAAACTGCTTTAACAGGCTCCCTTGTACTTCTGAGGCTTCAGAAGGAAAAGTTGGGGATGTTTTAGCCTTGATCTCATAAACTGCTTTTTAGTCCTGTTTACAGTGACATTATTTGTGTGTTGGAAATTATATGTGTGTGTTGGAAATTACGTGTGCTGAAGTGCTCTGCTGGACTTGGGGCAATGGGACCTCGGCAGGGAGAAGGCTCCCTTTTCCCAGCACCTTTTAAGTTGTTTTTATCAGCTTCCAAAGAGAGTCTTGGTGAAAATCAAGAATCTTCCCTGGCTGAGAAACAAACAAACATATATTTAGAATACACGGTGCTGTCGAAGAGGGTGAAAGGAGGGGACTCAGAATTTGCATTTTGGCCCAGCCTGTGTGTGTGGGAAGGGCCATGTGTGGATGGGGAGGAGTGAGAAAGTTCCTCAGCCAGGTGTGTTTTCCAGGCCAACTTTGGAAAGTCTCCCAAGCCACCTCGTTTATCCCATGCTGTTGTATTTCGATTTCAGCGTGTGCTGGAGGTGACGTCAGGTATACATCAAGTAAATGGCTCAGGAGAAGGAAACTGTCAGGCAGCCATAAATTAAAGAGAGTTATGGGGAACTTTATGGGTTCTCAACTCTTAATGCACCTTGCTGCTTTAGCATAGCAGTTGAGCTCACAGTGAGACAACAGCTGACAGGATTATATTTTATTTTAAGAAGTTTATATTTTAAGAAGCCCATTTGCTGCTTTCTTCCTCTCCCACTTCAGTTTTTGTCTTGGAAACAAATGATTATGGAACTTGGGCTTCCTTGTCACTGTCTGAAGTGCCCCCTCAGGTCACTTTTTTTTGGTCTTCCCTCTTTTCCTGCACATTGAGGAGCATCTGGTCCAGAAGATGAAGTGTGGGGTTTTGTGGGTGCTGTGTGGGATGCTGGGGCTGGCCTTGCCCTCTCCCATGTACCTGCAGGGTCGGGGTGTGGAAGGAAGGCATGGAACAGCTCAGACCTGAGGTTAAATGTGTGTCCTATGGCATCTTCGTGGGATAAATGTAAATATCTAAATGGCTTCCTGATGTACTCAAAAACAGATGTCTGTAAATATCTCCATTTTTTATACACGCATAGATGGAGGGAGGTGGTTCTGCCCCTCTGCTCCACTCCAAGGGCTGCTGCACATTTCCATCCTTCCCGGGGAGAGCAGGACAGAGCCTTGTCCTGGGTGATCCCTTCTCTGCTGGGGCCTGGGGCAGGGATGGCTCCCAGCCCACCTCTGTCTCCTGACAGCAGGGATTTGGCACTCTGCTCTCGTGGCAGGCTCCAGCTTCATTTGCCTGTGCTTTCAGCCACTTCTGACTCATTGGAACATCCTGAACAGCAGCAAAAGTGACTAAAGAAAGGACAAAACCCAAGGACTGTGTGTGGTTGTTTACCCCAATTTGTGCCTGAAGAACTTCAGCTTTCCTTGTTTTCCTTCAGCCAGGGCAGCTCCTTGCCCTGGCACAAGTGAGAGAGGGCAGGAGGTGGTTGAGGGATGTGCTGAGGGATGTGCTGGCCCCAGCACGGGGTGACCCCTGGGGACACAGCTGAGCAGCAGATGTGAGCAGCTCTGCCCGTGGCTCCTGGAGATCTCCAGAACCAGCACAGCCTCTCTGCTGCTGCCTCTCTGCTCTGCAGAACTCTGCTCCTCACTGCCCAGAAATGCAGACCGTGTTTACAGGAACAGTTCTGAGCCATAACAATATCCTGTGGAACAGCAGGCTCTTGGGGGTAGAGAGAAAGCAGCATTTAAAATTAAGAGAGAATTGTATTCAAATAGAACAGTTTATGGTTTTCGCGTTCATTTTTAACAGAGCAGAAGGAAAACCCCATGAATTCACCTTTCTGTGCATTCCTGCAAATTGGAATGCTTTGTGCCTTGTTTATTTGCAGTTCTCCCCACATTTCTGCAGGGAAAATCTGCTTGGATGCAACAAGAACCAGCCTCATTCCTGCCAAACGCTCAGGGAGCTGAGGACAACTAAACCCAGCTGGATCCTGCGGGATGGGCAGAATTCAGAGGCAGAACTTTGGTCCTGCTGTGCAGCCCAGCCCAGGGTAAGTCAAATATTGATGTGGTCCAGCTCTGGTTTGGGAACAGCTCTGATCTGTCCTCACACACTCAGGGCTGGTCCTGTTTCCCTGCTGTGGAGGATCCCAGGAGAGCTGCAGCAGGATTTGGGAGAGGAGGAGCCACTGCTGCAGGGCTGGTGTGGGTCACTCCCTCCTGAGAGACCCCAGAGTGGTGCCACATCCCAGACCCAGGCTCTGGGGCTGCTGGAGCTGAGCTGCCCCATCCAGCATTAGATGAAAGGTCAAGGTAGTGGTGCCTTCAGCCTGGCCCCTTGAACAGCTCCTGGTCCCTTCCAGTCCTGGCCAAAGGGTTCTGACCATGCAGGGTGTGGGGCTGGCCACTTTAGGATGAAGGTCTGGCCCTTGCAGGGTGTGGGGCTGGCCCCTTTAGGATGAAGGTCTGGCCCTTGCAGGGTGTGGGGCTGGCCCCTTTAGGATGAAGGTCTGGCCCCCGAGAGGATTTGGGGCTGGCCACTTTAGGATGAAGGTCTGGCCCTTCCAGGCTGACCCAGCCCTGCCCTCAGTCCCCTTACACTCACGTTTTGTGCTGGAAATGATGTGTAACTAATTACCCAGAAATGCAGCTGCTTTGGGTTACAAATGGGCACTTAAGCAGGTCCCTGATCCCATTCAAGCTTCTGAGCAGTGCTCTGGTGAAGCCAAGGGGCAGTGCAAGGGCAGAGGGTTCCTCATCTGTGTTATCAGATTGCTGGTGACCTTGTCTGCCAAGCCATGAGTGAGGGATGCAGCCAGTTCCCAAACACGGTGCTCCACAGTGGATTTGCAGTCAGGAGTGAGCAGGGGATGTGTCAGAGGCCTGTCAGTGCAGCTGTGTGGTTTCTGCAGAGGAAGCACGGGGTAATGTGTTAATTACCCCATTTTTATCTCGTGTGGCTAATGCCATTCGGAAAAATAAACTCCTGTAAGGGGAAAAGAGCCCGAGGAGAGCAGTGTGTGAGACATACCCATGTAATGTATGGCCCAGCACATCCCAGGGGAATGTTCTTGTTTGGTGTTGGGCACGATAATGATGATTACCTGGGTGAGAGAAGCAGGAGCTGCTCCTTCAGCCCTGAGTTTGAGGGAGGAGCTGAGCCCTTCGCAGCGTTGCTTTGCTGTTGGGTACAAATAAAAACTGAATTAACAGCAGAGCCTTCCCCAGCAGCTCCCATTTGTGAGGATGTCTTTGGGAACTCAGTGGTAAATCAGTAATTGTGTGCTGGGAAATGGCAGAGACAGGTTCGTACACATCTGTTACGTAGAGAGACCTCTCCAGGTGCTCTTCTGCTCTGCCATTACTGTAATACATGGTTTATTTTACCAGCTTGTGTATCTCACTGAGAAATGGATCTATCAATTTATGTAGGCATTGTGGTTCTCTTTCCATTCCTGTAATAGCTGCTGTATTTCAGCCATTTATGGACTGCACTAAACTCTTTGTTTTGTTGTTCAGAAAGTATTTTTGCCTTAAAACACAAGTTGCAGCTGATATAGTTATAGAAATGTCCCATTCTCTGGGCACTTTCTTGGAGCAGAAAGCTCATTTTAGTGTAGGTTTTTGGAGAAGTCTCTGAAGGCAATTAAAAAAGCAAAGCCTAAAATTCTGTGGAGTTCTGACTGACCAGAGTGGGGGGTTAAAGTGATTTTTAGCTGTGCCTGGGGTCTGTCTGATCTGGGGGTACAATTGGCTGATTTTCCTGTCTAGTCAGGTCTGATACTGGTGGGTCTGAAGCACCCCAGGCCCTTGGGGAGGTTCAGCCCTGGTGCCCCTCAGACTGACCACATTTCTCCCCTTGAATTTTTCCATTTCACATTTTTCTAGGCCCATCCCAGCACAACTCTGGGACTTGTCTTGCTCCCAAGACAGGCACATTTGTAGAAAAGTCTCCAGAAACTGAGCTAAAGACATACAAAACTGAGGTCAAAAGGATTTTGGTGGAAAAGTAAGATGTTTGAGTCCCTTAAAGAGAGCCCTGAGAAAAGATGGTCTGCCCAAACTTCGTTTGTTGTCTGTCTAGACTTGGCAGCCCTCAGGATGTTTTTGTTTCTGCAGCTCTGAATTATGAATGGCCTTTACTTTTTCTACCTTACAATTCGACACAAGAGCAGGAGGAATAAAGCAGAAGGAAGAGCAATCCCAATGGGAATGGGTGGAATTGTGGCATTTGGAAAGTGACAATCAGCAAGGACGTTTCTGTTGTCTCCACTGAGTTATTCCTAAGGAGACAAAGCAGGTGCAGGCAGGGACTCCAGGCTGTCCAGCTCCCTCTGGGTGTATCCCTTCCCTCCAGAACCACCCACTGTAGTGTCCTGGGACCCCTGGGGAGGGTGCCTCCATCCCACAGTCTGTGTCACCGAGGAAGATGTCAAACAGCATCAGTCCCAGCCCCGAGGAACATCCCTGGTCACTGCTCCCATGGACAGTGAGCTCCTGGAGCAGACAATTCCTTATCCCTGAGCTGTCCCTCCCCCAAATCCCATCTCTGCAGCCTGGAGACCAGGATGTCAGTGGGGCAGCAGCCAGTGCTTTGCACAGGTCCAGGAAGCTGAAGCTCTCTTCCCTTCCCCACCAATGCTGTGACTCTGTCCCAGAAGGCCACCAAAGTTGTCAGGTCTGATTAACCTCCTGTCTCTTTCTTTAATCTCCCCTGAACAGTTTTGGGATAAAAGATGTGCTCAAGATGAAAGAAAGAGCACCACCACACACAGGCATTACAGCTCACAGAGCTCAGCCAGAGAAATGGAATCTTTTATCCCAGCCGGAGCATTTCTCCGAGTGAAGAAGTGACAAACTTGTGATTCACTCAGCACCATCCCCGAGGAGCTGGCCAAGCTTGGAGCCACCCCAAGCCAATCCCTTGGATCAGTTTGGGTTGGCTGCTCCATGAAATGCAGTGACAGTGAAGTGGCTGTTGCAGGAGCTTGAAGCAGTTCCCAGGGGATCTCTTTAGGGGCTGCAGCTGGATCCCAGGTGAGCAGGGTTGAGCTGGCAGAGCCCTTTCCCTCCCTGGAGCCCTTGTGCCATGCCCTGCTGCACTGCTGGAATTCTCTCTGTGCAGTTGCTGCTGCTTCACCTTTGGGCAAACCCAGAGCTGCTGGGATGCTCCACTCACTGCCCTTGTTGGTTTGGGGTTTTTCCCTTTCCCAGTAAATCCCTGCAGTGCCAGGGATCATCTTTGTCTCGTTGGCTGCTCAGAAAGGTGTGCTGATCCTTGGAAAATGGGAATGTGCAGCTGTTGGTGCTAGAAGTGGGCCTGGGCATGAGCCCAGTGTCAGCAGGAGCTGTAGCCAGGCACAGCTGTCCCACAGCCCCTGGAGCTGCAGGAGATGGGGACGGGTTTGGGACAGTCACCGTGGTACCAGCAGGGACTCGGGATTTCACTGGAATAAAAGGGGTGTTAAACCCAGGGAAATGCATCAGTCTCTTACACCAATATCTAACTGGAGATTCCTTCAGGAATGTGTGTAACTCAGAGCTGCCTTTGGAGCTGAGGCATCCAAAAGCTTCAAAATCTGTATATAAATAGAGGTTTTTTACTGTTAATTTAACTGTTTTTTTTTCTTTGAAATTAGGGGATGTTTACAAGGCCATGCACAAAATAAGTATGAAAATTGTGGATGTTTCAGATGAAAATCATGGGGTTATTTTCTCAGTGTGGAAGTGGAGCCCTGAAAACGATTTTGGAAAGTTCCTGCTTTCTCTCCATGGAGGATTTTGGCTGCTGTGATTAAGAGTAAGTAGAGCTGTTTGCCAGTTCATTCCAAGTTTTAACGTGGCAATGAAAAAATGTTTTGAATGAAAACATTCTCTGATGGGGTCTTCACTTTGTATTGTTAACCAAAATTAAAATCTGCATTGTCATGCCAGCAAAGTCTCCACAGGTAAAACTTTAATGTACAACATACAGAATATGTATTTTAATAATTCAGTGCAATTGTGATGGAAAAGAAATCATTGGGGCTGGTATTTGAGCCTTAATGAACATTGTGGTGCCTTTAATCACCTTGATCTCATTGGCATTTCGGAAGAGCTGGGTCTGGAAGAGGTGATCATAATATTTTAATATTAACATCAAATATTCATGAAGCAACAGCAGTAGTTAGTTCTTACGTATTACAACTTTGATATTGTTTTAGTACTTACCCCGTTGCTCTGGAGGTGGAAGTGGTTGCACTCGTGGTCTTAAAGGTCTTCTCCAATATTAATAATTCCATGATTTATGGCACCTTCCAAAGCATTGCCCCGATCCCTTCACTCAGTTCTGACAGCCCCAATGACATCTGTGAATGAAGTTAATTTATATTTGGGTGTGGGGTCAAAGAGCAATCAAACAGATCCTAAATACTGAACAATTACTCAAGGAATACCCATGGTTAAATAATAATAAATTAATTAATAACTGGTTGTTTTAATCTTATTCTCAGATAGAAACCAGTTGTTCTTCATGGCTCATGAAACAAATGTGGCTTGAAAACCCTCAAACACTTGGTATAAAAATAAATATTTCCCTGATTAAACAAAAATTAAATTACAATTTGATTCTTTTGGACTTTGTGTGCTGTACTGCAGGTGTAAGACCAGGAGCTCCTTAGTTTACATTTGTACCTCTCACATCACCTCTTGGCTTCTGAGATGATTTTGTTATTCAGAACTGCTCCAATCAGTTCCTGATTTTACTGTCAGCCTGAAAAGAGCACATTTGACCTTCAAAAAGAAGAGTCGAGGGGGGAAAAAGAAAAAATAGATTCAAAAATAGATTCCTGCAGAGAGTATAATCAGGAGTAATTTTCTTTTTGCAGAAATACTGCAAAACAAACTCTGCTTGTTCTAAAGCAAGGGAAATATTGGAAGATCACTCTCTAGTGGTAGCAGCCAAATAGGTTTTTGAAAGTGTAGTGAGTCCACAGCAATTTTACATCTCATATTGTGTTTTCCTCATAACAATTTACTGTTTGTTTTCCCCATATTTCCAGTCTCACTCGCAGGGCTTGGTGCAGCAGTTTTCCCTTGAACATCAGTGGGACTGTGGTGCATGTCAGAGGGAGAGGAAGGCTCCAGGGGAGGTTCTGATCTCCAGAGAGAGCTCTGCTCCCTGGGATCAGCTCCTGGCAGGGGCATCTCACACCCCTGAGAGATTCTGGGGCAGGGGCTCTCTGAGGGGAGCAGTCTTGGAGAACATCAAGGACATGCTCTGAGCCTTGCCTTTGAAGCCATTGCTCTCAGATGTCATGTTATTAATTCATTCTATTCCTTACTAATAGAGTGACCTCCCATTGGAAGGTGTTTATTCCACGGGGTGGATCCTGAGCCTTGTTCCAGAGGTGGCTCTTGTGGGAATGTGTTGTGCTTTCTGCCAGATTTGGGGGGGTCAATGCTTCATCCCCTCCAAAGTGGCATTCAGGGGGTGCTGATTGAAACCAGCCAAAGCTCCAATAATCTTCAGTCAAAAGTGAATTTAACCACATTTGCCATGTCAGGCTGCCTCCTTGGGAGGTGTTAATTGCTGTATTTGGGCTGTGAGTTCTGCCTGGGTGGATATTGGGAACCAGTGTTGGTCACTGTGAGTGAAACTGAGAAAAGATCTTTTCTGGCACAGCTCAGTCCATACCTACCATTGCTAATGGAAATTAAAAGGAAATCATCAAGGATTCCCAGGGCAATGAGAGATCTGGAGGAAATGCTGGCCACAATTAGGCTGGGATGCCAAAAGAGTTGGAGTTAGAAAACCTGTTTCCTAAGCACAGAAGGATTTTTTCCAGGTATAAATTCTGGATTTAAACTGTAATATTTAAACCAGGTTAGTCCTGGTGAGGAGCAGTTTAGTCTGGGAGGAGATTTAGATTGAACTGAAAGTTATTGCATTCATCAAACCAGCTCCAGCAAACTTATTTTTAAAGGCACCAAATATAATTTCCCGAAGTGTTTATCTAATCATATCAACGGAATAAGTGCTTGGGCACTTCTCAAAATACCACTGGGAACTCCAGGAAAAATCTAAACTGTCTGGAGCGTGGATAGCTGTGGTTTTTTATGGTTATTAATATTGGGTTTCATACCACAGGAGCTGCTGGCATTGGTAATTTGTCACAATGTCACATTCTTGTTGTACCCAGAATATTTCAGATTTGTGCCAGTGTCATTGTGGGCACCTCAGTTCACAAACCTCATTTCAGATTCCCTTTGTCCACTGCCCGTCAGTGAAACATCTGCTGCTCACATGAAATGATTCAGTCACTTAATCACCCCGCAGCATTGATCTGTCTAGAACCTTTTTTAGAATAAAGATTTAATGTCACTCTTGGAGGTTATAGCAGATACCTCCAGTCTGCTCTTGTTGCAGTTTAGGAAAGCTGCTAACACATTTTTATCTTTTGAGAGCTCTTTTTAAATAAGAAAGGTGAGCAAAAAAAATCTTTTATCTCAGTTGTCTTAACCAGTGTTTAACTTGCTGTTGAATATTTCAATAAAAAGGAGTCCAGTATTATGTTGAAGACACTGTTCTGCTTTTAAGACATAAAACTGAGTAAAGCAGGATGGTCAAACACCCAGAGCAGATCCTAATCCTTTCTAACCAGTGAGGAGGTGAAGTAACAACATTCCCATTTCCCTCCTTTCCCCTGGAGCTGCTGCAGGTTTGGGACCAGGATGGTGCCCAGCACTGGAATAAAAGGGTTTTGTGGAAGGCTCCAGTTAATCACTGGGATCTGGGGCACACTTTTCAAGGCTCTGCAGCCTGGGAGAATCACCTGCATTCATCTCTGTCTCAATAAGGTTTGGATGGCAGAATTGCTCTGCTGCCCTGCAATTGAGTTAACTTGACAGCCACAGTCGCATTGTTATTGGCTGAATACCATTAATTCTGATGTGACATATTTCTTGCTAATGGGAACATTCATATTATCGGTATTTTCAAAAGGCAGGAGGAAGGAAAAAAGCTCTCCCCACAACACTATCAATATTTCCAGGGCAGGCAGTGCAGGAGGGAACATTCTGCCTTCTGGAGCCTTGCTTTTATTGATTGCTAGAGGTCTTGAAAACATTTTCACCTTTTTTTCTGCACACTCTTTCCCGTCAGAGGCTGCAAATGCACGTGAAGAGGAAAATTAACATAAACACGTTAAAAAAAAGTGGAAAAGCAACTGTGTTTCTGTGAGGAATCCTGAAATACCCAATCTGTTTGGGCAGAGGGAGCACTGTGCAATACAAACAGCTCAGTGGGGAAGTGGAGTTTAAAGCAGACTAAGGAATAACTGATGGACATGGGAGTTATCTGGATTTGTAATAGGTCAAAGTCCTGCTTTTCCTTGATTCTTGTGTGCTGGGAATAACTGGGCTGGGTTCTGTGGAGTGACAGGGGCTGCTGTAGGGATGGGCACAACTGGGAATTTAAACCCCAGAGCTGCACAGGAAAGGTTCCATGAAAGACCAAAGCAAACCTTTCCTGCTGCCGCCAGGCAGGGGCTGGGCTGGGCCTGATGTTTATTATTATTATTGTAGCAGGAATTCTCCTTCAGGATGCCCTGGCAGGTTTGTGAACTGATTTTGTCCTTCCCCTAAAAGCTCTTCCATTAACCTGGGCAATGGATTTGTTCTCTCCTAAATCAGAGTGGAGGTGACCTGGGAAACGCCAGGAGAGGCTGGTGAGTCACAGCAAGGAAAATGGGCACAGAGCTGGTGTGTGGGGCTGGGAGGTTCAAAGGAGCAGCTGAGTGAGGTTCCAAGTTGTGCTCTCCATCCTCAAATAGAAGGAAAAGGAAAGTGTAATACTGAAAGAAAGCAAATTGACTGAAAAAGGAAAGTAAAAAAAGCATTGTGCTAGGAAATACCCCAGTGAGAAGTCAGTGGTGTTCTCTGGTGGTGGGGAGAAGAGAGGCTTTTTCTGGACAGAGGTTTGCTGTGGGACCAGGTAATGTGGTCACTGGGATGGGTCTGACTTTCAGAGAATGGGTGCAGCTGCCCCCACATCAACTGAATCTGATTTCCCAGCTCTGGATTAGCTCTTCTTAAAATCAGGTAATAACAAAGTAGGAAACTTTGAGTAAGAAGAGTAATAAAGTAGTAAACAGGCACAGTGAAGAGGAAATATGACTTTGGAGCAGTTTGAGAACTTTGAAGGAAGCTCTTTCTCTGCTTCCTTCAAAGGAAGTGCTGTGTTTTGGGGAATGAAGTTTATGAAAAGAAGACAGGTTTGAAAGACACCTATAAATCCTGAAAGGCAAGGAGACTGATTTTTAATTTATTTCTATTATTTTTTCTGTTTATAAAATTGGTGGTGATTCATTTCTGGATTGATAAAATTTCATAACGATATTAGAAAATAAATGAACAGCTTTTCTCTACCCAGTACATTTTAATTTTGCAAGTACTGCTAAAGTTCCAAATTTAGGCTGACTTGAGACCCAACTCCCCTGAAATAAGCCATGACAAAAAGTTAACACAATCCAGCCAATCTCATACGAAATACCTCATCTGGGCTGATTTCACAAAGCTGGAGGAGGGAATAATTCAGTCCTGCAGGTGAGTTTGGCCAGAGATTTCGGTGTTATTTCAGCCTGTTATTTCTACCTCAGGTTTTCAGCTTTGCAATTACTTGATGCCAGTGTGAGAGAGGCACATTTATGGCAGCTGAGCAGCCCCTGGCTGCACTGTGTCCCCACCCGGGCACGCTGAGCTCCGGCTCCCAATCTCCTCGGAGCAGCGTGGGAGCTCTCCGTGCTCTGGGAATGAAAGGCTTTGGCAGGGCCACGTGAAATCACAGCACTTTGTGTCACGCTGCTGGAGAGGATTGTTATTTTACGAAAGGAAAACCCATTTCTCAGCAGAATGAAAGTTAATGTGTGGCACCAGAAAAGCCGCGGTGAGGTTCTGCGTTGTAATTTGCTTTCAGAATGAGATTTTCTAGTAAACATCAGATGTCAGAGCTGTAGAACAAAAGGCCCTTCAGATGGGCACCTCCACACGTGTCAGGAAAACCATCAGGCAGGTCTGGAAAATGTTGGAGAAGCCCTCAGGCCTTGCAGCAGATCAGCCCCCACAGGCTGAGGGTCTCTGCCCCGACTGCCTCTGCTCAGGTCATGACTTGAGCTAAGGATCTTTAAAAGCTTCATCAAATTTGTTCCACATAGAAGATGCTGTGTGTCTCAAAGCTCCTTTATAAGAAAAGAAAATACTGAAATATCCAGGGATGACCTTCAGTAGCTCAGCCAGAAATGTGTTTAAGATGGCCAGACAGCAGTGCAGAAGGGCCAGCACTTTTCCAGCATCATCCGATTATTTCCTAACCTTTGGCAGCCCCTGCATTGCTCTGGCATGAAAACATTTGATATATTCAGCTTTTCCTAATGCACTGCCTCAGCTGGCCAGGAGAAAACACTGAGTGGACTCTCATGGAAAAAAAACTACCCAATCCATGCAGGGCATCCCACATCTGTGCTTTTTGGGAGTAGGGGTTGGGATGGGGCACTGCGCTTTGCCCTCACTGCTCCTAGAGGTTAATCTGCCTTTATTCTAAAGCCTGGCTTTAGGCATTCCAGCACCTCCTCATGCTGGTCCCACACATGGAATGACAGCACTGCTGGTACCTGTTCCCTAAAAATCTGTGTGTTGTGAAAGCCTGCTAAGGATTATAACTTATGCTTTGATTTTTTTCCTCCAGTGACAGCTTATCTAACTTTGTTTTCATTAAATAACATGATTCTGTGAAGTGCCTGGGAATATTATTTTTGAGAGACTGCAGGTTAATTATTGAAAATTTCAAAAAGGAAATATTAAGCCAATTATTAAATTAGAGTTGATTATTAATCCCAGAGAGATAATTACTTAGGCCTGAGGCAATTTGTCTTCTGTTTGAAATAGATTTTCCCTTGATTAAGTTGTATTTGTCACTTAGTCCCATGGTTGTTACTGCAAAGGACTTTATTATCCTGCAAAGTAGAAAACACTTCTCTGAAGTTGACCCAAAATATTTGGGCAACTTTTGAGCCGAATTCTGTGCAAGGACACACCGGCTTTGGGGAATAATCTGTCCTTGCTCCCCTCAAAGGCAAACCGCTTCTGAGTGAGTAGGATTTGTACCACAGCAACAAAAAAGAGCAATTTATATATGTAAAAACGCATAAAATGTGATTTTGTTTCAGAAACCCACAGGTAATGGTGAACATTAAATGCACATCTTGTAGTGTAATCAAATGATTGTAGTGAGACTTAAAAACTGCATGGTAAAAGACAAGAGAAGTGATGTTTGCTCTGAGGCAGCAGTAATTCAGTATTCTGTGCCTGAGTAATGCAGTAGCTGAAGACATTTTAACCCCTCAACCCATAAACTGGGAATCTTGGTACATTAAATGGATTTGACTGCATTATTCTGGATTTTGTGTTGGTTAGACTGTGTCATGCTAAATACAAGGGGTCTGGGAATGTTCTGAATGTTTGTGCTTAGATGTGGGTTTAAATCTCTTGTGAAACAGCTTTTCTGGATGTTTGAGTCATAAATCTCAATTTAATTGCTGTGGAAATGATGGTGAAGCACTTTAGAGCTAAGTGGTTCCAGGAGGGCAGAGCCTTTGGGTGCCTGGGAGATTTTCTGTGGCAGCCCATGGGTTTTTGATGAGGACAATGAGGGCATTTTCCATTAATATTTCTCTAGCAAGGTGAAAATGTACCCACGTTTCCCCTAAAGATGAGTTTTTCAGTGCATCCAGCACAGAGAGGATGAATGTTCTCTACTTCCTTTCCTGAAAGAATCAGCCTGACAGAAGAATCCTGATTCTTGTGCTCAGTCACTTTTCATCCTGGAATTCAAAGAGCATTATTCATAACCCCCTTCTGGAAATTCACCAAAAAATGCTTCTTTTTCTCCTCAGTTTAATTTATTTTGCTGTATGTACAGAAACAGTGAGGATGCTCAATGTCCATTGTGTCCTGTCCCCCCATCCCTCCCCAAACCTGAGAGGAAAAACATTCCCTCTGGGATCTGTAACAAATGCTGTTTGTTAGCTCAGACTGAGCAAATCCAGGTTTCTCTCCATGGACAGCATTTGTGAGGAAGTGCTGCAGTGCAGAAATGGGGTGCCAAGAAGGCTTAGATGGACAGGTTAGAGGAGAAATGGAAAATATTTCACTTAAGAAAGCAGAATGCTGCTTATAAGGATTCTGGTCTGACTGTAGCTTTCTGTGTTGGCAGGGAGCAACATTCCTGCCAACAGGACAAGAGGGAACAGCCTCAGGCTGGGCCAGGGGAGGCTCAGGTTGGACATCAGCAGGAATTTCTCCATGGAAAGGGAGGTCAGGCCTTGGAACTGCCCAGGGAGGTTTGGAGTGCCCATCCCTAGGGGGGGGCAAGGAATTTCTGGATGTGGCACTCAGTGCCCTGGGCTGAGGACAAGGTGGGGATTTGGAACAGGTTGGACTCGATGGCCTTGGAGGGCTTTTCCATCCTTGATAATTCTGGGATTCTGTGATTTCTAAATATAAAAAATCCTAATACAGAGCTTACCTTCCATTCGGGGACATTTGGCACTCAGGGCAATGTGCCCTTGACTCCTTTATGTGTCTCTGTTGTGGTAAATTCATCTTTGTTTTTTGTGTGATGGCAACACTGAACCCCTTTTCCATGATTTAGCAGCTGTGGATTAGGGAAGCTCCCAGAGGCTGTTTGGAGCAGAGTTTACCTGAGCTTTGCATTTCCTGCTGTGCTGCTCCTCCACGCCAAGGCAATTCTGCACTTGGCATTCCCACAGACAGCCAACAGGCTGGAGCTTATTAAACCTCCCCCCAGCTGTGGGAGGCAGGCAAATATTTATTGTCTCATTTCATGGCTAAGGCAACACGAGCTCAGACAACATAATGATAAACGATGAGCAAACCTGCCGTGGTACCTGGCCAAAACACAGCCAAGCCAAGGAACTGGCAAAGCTCCCACTGAGCCCGAACTGTGCAGAATCAGGGCTATACAAAGGGCTTGTTCTCCTCAAGAGATTCTCTTTAGGTGTTTGAAGTCCTCTCTGCATGGGTCCCAAACAAGATTTGTAGAACAAAATAACTATTTTCTTGTACTTTACAGACTTTGAAAACCTGTTGGTTTTTTTTTTTTTTTTTTTTTTACTTTGCTACTTCATTCTGCTTTAGTAAGGATTTTATATCTTGGATCTTCCCAGATGTAACTATACCTGGTACAGTCTGAATCAATCCTTAGAGGAGGAATTTTGATGCCCTGCGAGGCTGGGTCTGGGAGCTGTTTGTCCCTTGTGTGCCAGCAAACACGAGGCACCCACGGGAGCAGCCGGGACAGGGCTGGGTGGGAGCTGGCAGCTTTTCCCTGTCGGAGATGGCAGCAGTGCTGCTGGTAATAAAGCTGCCCTGCAGAGCTGCTCTGAAGGGAGAGCAGAGCTCTGTTCAGCAGCAGTTACTGCCCCAGGCAGTGCTGTGTCCCCACGGACGCTTTGTGCTCTCCTCGCCGAGCCCAAATTGCCGCCGAGCTCCCGTGGGACGGCGCCGCGGGAATGGGCTGTGCTCGGGCTGCTCTCAGCTGCCAGCTCGTGAAAAATAACAACACGAGCAGCCGGGCTGGGGAAACAAATAGGATATTATAGAGTTTATTCCTGTGTGCTGCTTCCACCCCATTTGTCAGCATTTCATCCCACCTGCTGCTGGAAAGGATCCTGCCGCTCGGAGATGCCTGCGAGGCGTTGTTGGCATCTCGTACTACACGAGAATATCAATATCTGCTTTGAATAACCTCAATGTATTTTAAACAAGACATTTCCAAATGGTTGCTCTGTAGCTGTGCGTGAGCTCTGTGGAACTCCAATTAAGAGTCTGTCGGCATTTGCAATGTGATCCATTGTGAAAATTTATTCTGGGTAGAAATTTGGCATGTAATAACCGAGACCTGGAATTCTCTTTTCCCTTTTCTTCCCCATTTCACTGGTTTTCTTCCTCTTCTGTGTTGGAAAACAATATCTGATGCTGTAAGTGCTAAATAATGGAGATAAAAAATTGCTCTGCATGAGAGGCCAGAGCAAGGCAAAGGAATGGCTGCTCCAGGGGTGCACAGAGCTTTGACTCAGTGCAGTGAGGCAGAATGGAAAGGAAGTGTTTGAATATAAAAAGTTTCCTATCAAGTAACAAATAATGGCTTTTAAGCTGAAGGAGGGTAGATTTAGATGGGATATTAGGAATAAATTTTTCCCTGTGAGGGTGGGCAGGCCCTGGCACAGGGTGCCCAGAGAAGCTGTGGGTGCCCCTGGATCCCCGGCAGTGCCCAAGGCCAGGCTGGACGGGGCTTGGAGCAGCCTGGGACAGTGGGAGGTGTCCCTGGCGGGGGAGGGGGGGGACTGGATGGGATTTAAGGTCCCTTCCAACCCCAGCCATAGTGGGATTCCCTGTTTCTCAGCACATAACAGTTTGGGGAGTGGAGGCACCTGCAGCTGAAGCAGAGCATCAGAGGTGATGCAGGATTGCTCCTGGAATGATCAGACTGTGCTGCTGTAAGTGGCACAGACCATGATGGGAGATGCACTTGGTGATGTGCAGCTGGAGTTGGATCCCCAGCCCTTCTGGGTTCTGTGCCAGGCTGTGCTGCTTCCCCGGGGGGAGCTCACTGCTGGGCTCCATCCCAGCTGTGCACTGAACCATGATCTGTTGTAAAAACCTTAAAAACTGGATCTGGTCTCACTTGAAGACATGAACTTTTCCTCAAGGTGCCCATGTGATGCTCCCCTGGCGCTGTCTGGCTGCAGAGGAGGTTGGATGCCGATGCCAGCCTTTTTTGGATGGTTGAATGGCCTCCAATCTGCTTTTTGTGAAGACTCTGCTGCCTTCCAGCTCGTGCTTTGCCAAGTCCATTATCCACCTTGGATGGCAGTTTGCAAACTGCAGTCACCCATTATCCCAAGATGTTGCTGCTGGATTTTTCCAGGTTCTCATCACTGCTGAGCACTTAGAGAACATCTGCAAACAGCAGGAGGAGCTGGCACAGTGTGTTCCACTGGCAGATGACATCTGTAACGCTGGCACATCCAACTGGCACAGGAGAGCTGTGCTGAGCTCCTGGACAGCATCCAGAGAGCGGAATTTGGAGAGATCACCTCTAAAATTCAGCCTGGGTGCCACAAGGAGAAAGGAAATCCTGAAGAGAGCTGGCCTGCAGCAAGGTAGGATAAACACATTTCAAATAAATGAGGTCTTTTTCTCCAGCAGCAGTGAAATGGAAAGGTGTTGGAGAGAGGGAGTGCAGCTGCACGTGGAGCTGCTGCAGTTGGGTCCCTTCCTGGCCTCCAATGCACCTGCAGTAAATGTTTGATCTGGGTTCTTAGAGGAGTGCTGTGAATCTTATTATGCACCTCAGAACCGAGCTCGGCTCTGAAATTTGCACTGAAGAGTCCCTGATTTCCTCCACATTCGAAAATTAATTTGATTGCATGCTGTGCTTTCAGATGTGGTAGATCTCTGTGGCTGTGGGAATAATTCTGTGACTGAGAATGGAATGAGCATGAAATGGGAAACTCGTGTTGAAAAAACACAGTGCACTCCTTTATACCCCAAATTGCTGTTTGCTGCAATCGTGGGTGCGTGGAGGTCAATGGATACTGACCTCAGTACAGGGCTAGGGCTGGTGATGTCTGGTTTTAACTTCTCATCACTTAAATGATAATTGGCGTTTCTTATCAAAATTATAACAGCTGTGGAGGGGTGTCACATTCAGGTTTTTTGCAGGTATTCTTTGCTATATCTGACATCTCTCTTCTGTTCCAGCTCCTTCCATTCTGTCCCTGTGTGTGTGCTGCTTTGGAGACCTGAGACACGCAGAGGATGCCCAGGGCTTTGTGTGCCCGGGTGGTTTGGAGTGCTGGCATTTGTGGCTGCTGACTGCCAATGCTTTGCCCCTCCAAGGAGCTGTGTCAGGATGCTGTTCACATCAGGCAGCTCCTCTTTGCTGTGGCTCCCCAGTCTCAGCTGAGCAAAATGCTGAGAGAAACAGCTCTGTGCTCCCTGGGCTGCCCAAGGGTGGTCCTTTCAGCTGGACTCTGCGCAAGGGGCTGCTGCTGACCAGACCTTCTGGGTGGTCACTACCCCGGCCTCAAATTGGCTTTGTGAGTTGTAAAATAATCCCTTTGTGTTTTTCTTCCTGACAGCCTCGGTATGATGTTTTATTCCATGAGGTAAATGGATCAGGAATCTGCTGCC
Source organism: Pachycephala philippinensis (assembly GCA_013397055.1). Taxonomy (NCBI): domain Eukaryota; kingdom Metazoa; phylum Chordata; class Aves; order Passeriformes; genus Pachycephala; species Pachycephala philippinensis. Next base: position 66,394 of record VWZT01016558.1, on the reverse strand, counting down.
TGCCATGGCTGAAAATCCAGTTTAACTTCTCCTCCCTCCAGGTAACTTCATCGGTTTTAGAAATATATTTTATACAAGGGAGCTCTGAATCTCTCGACTGTTTTCTCTGAGGTTTGTCATGCTGAAAGCTGCCATGGCACCATATCCGTATGGTCCATTTGGGGACAATTCCCATCCTGTGTTTCTGGGAGGAGGGAGGCAGAGGTCTCATGTGAGCAGGGCAGGTGCAATGATGGCACAACTCAGAGCTGAGCTGCTGCAGGGACTGGGCTGATCTTAGGGGTGCAATTCCTCCTAGAGCTCTTTTACTCTGCAATTCTGCTCTTATGAAACCAAAAATCCTCATAAAATAACTTTTAGACATTTCTCTGTGGGGAAAATGTGCAACAGCAGGTGGTCACAGAGAACTGAGTTAAATGTCATGGATTTTGCAGAGAAGACAATGAGATTTTAATGCCGTTTCCTGGTTATTATTTTTATGATTTAGATTTCAGATTGAATAAAGGAAAATTGTGGAGGAAGATAAGGATGCAGACCTCTAAGGATGTGGTAAACATCCAGAAGAATTTATTGTATCTAATGATTTGAAAATTATTTCATGCACTAAAAAGGCAAAGGAAAAACAAGTCAGAGACAAAGGCAATAGAGCATTCACTACAGAAATCTTTGTGTGATGGATCTACAGGCACAAGTTTCAATAACCTTAAGGTAGGAAAAGAATTTACTGGTGTTTTTAATTGTATGTAACCTCCTGCCTTTGAGCTTGGCACTATTTAAAAAGTCCAAAATTTCATGTTGTTAGAAGATTTGTGTGTCTGTCACAAATATATGTACAGGCATGCTTGGCTTCCTTTTTCCCTTTTTAGCTCTCAGGGCACTGAGGGAAAGCTTTTGTCCCTAGCAGTATTTGTTTAGGGCAAAGTTAAATACAGGTTGTGTAGGTAGAAGGAAAATGGAAAAACAAATCAACCTCAGCCTCTCCTCACAGTGAGGATGCTCAGAAGAGGAACAACTCTCAGCCCTTGTGCTTCTCTGCTGTGTGGAGCCAGAGGTGCTAAATCGTGTCCTTGTCCTCTGGAAGGCCGGGCAGAGGGATGGCCTGGCAGAAATATGGCCCAAATAGGCTCCTAAATCTCTAATTTGTGTCTCCTGGAGGCATCAGCCTCATGCTGTAAGATCCTTGTTGTCATCCTTTGCCTGTGCCAGCCCCACCCTGAGCGGGGTCTGTGAGAGGAGCATGGCTGGTGAGCCCTGCCAGGGGAGAGCAGCCATAAATCTCTGCAGAGACATCCTAAATGTGCAAATCCCTTCCCTGCAGCTGGGGAGAGGCGCAGCAGGATTATGTAGGAGCAAGTGCAAGGCGTCAGTGGAAGTGACAGCGGGAAGCAGAGGGCCTGACCTGCCGTGGCTGGAAATTCATCACGGCCTGGCGGCGCCTCCGCTTTAATTTCTCATCACTGCTGGCTCTGGCCTTTGTGGGGAATGCTGCTCAGCACCAAAGGGGGCCTGCTGAGCCCAAATGCAGTGCAGGCTCAGCACAGCAGGGAGGCTCTGCTGCTGGAACTTGGAAATGGGAGCTTGGAATAGAAACTTGGCACCTGTTTGGCTCTGGGGAAGTGAGGGCAGGTCCTGCCTGCTCCAGGTGAGCTGCACCCGAGTACCTCTGATGAAGGAGTGAAAACAGAGGCGGGAACACTCCAATCTGCTTTCATGGCAGCTGGAATATCCCTAGTGGCATCCCCCAGGGAAAAAACACATCCCAGTGCTGCCTTTGAGCCTCTTCTGGCGATCAGTAGGAGACTGAATTCAGGGGTTTATCTGCTGTAACTCCGAGAGCATCAGCACAAGTCTCTGCACCAGCACTGTGTCCATGAGCAGAGCCAGAACTGTGTGCATGGAGATGAATCCTGATCCATGTGTTCATCTGATCTCTTCCTCAGCCAAGGTGAGCCCTGTGGTGGTCACTAAGAGATGTGTAATCCCAACCCAAAGCAGCCTCCTTTCATATAAATGTCAGGAAGCCAGAGGGGTGGCTGAGCTGCAGCAGGGCCAGGCTCCAGCTGGGGCTCCTGGGGGTGTCCAGCAGCTTGGCTCTCCTTAGCCTGCCTGGCCCCAGGTCAGCTGCCAGCATCTGCAGCACTTGAGTTCTCATCAACTTCTGTTAGGCACTCTCAGCTCAGACAGTTTCTGGGGAGGAGCCATTTGGACATGAGCAGTCTGCAAGCAGAAGTTTGCAGTTCTCACCCCTGGAAGATGATGCCAGGAATGCCCAAAGCAAGCTCATTAAATTTTCATGTTACTGATGGGCCCTCAGGGGCCCGTTCTTTATAAGCAGCTGGTGGTTCCCAAAATCAGCTGGAAGACTTGGCTAAGTTTGATTGCTTGGCTTCCAGGATGTTTAGATCAGACTGATGCACTTTTGTTGCAATCCAGTGCTTTTGATTTCTCTTGGATTCTTATTTATTTCCTCTTATTAACTGATGTTTCAAAAGTTGTAGCCAGCATCCCTCTGTGCCTGTGGCTGACACAGGCTCTGTGTGTGTCCCTACGCTGATGTCTGGGCACAGTTCACCACAGATAATCCCAGAACCCCAGATGGTTTGGGTTGGAAGGTTCCTTAAGGATCTACCCCCTGCCATGGGCAGGGACACCTTCCACTGTCCCAGGCTGCTCCAAGCCCCGTCCAGCCTGGCCTTGGGCACTGCCGGGGATCCAGGGGCAGCCACAGCTGCTCTGGGCACCCTGTGCCAGGGCCTCCCCACCCTCCCAGGGAACAATTCCTTTATAGAATCCAATCTAAACTTACTCTCTTTCAGTTTAAAGCCATAAAACCCTTTTTTTTTTTTTCCCATTCCTGATGCCATGTTTCAAAGGATAATCCAAAGCAGCAAAGATTTTTCATTTGCATTTTGAATATTTGTGGGAGTGCTTGTTTTCCCAGAACACAATGTCCCACTGGAAGCAGCACAGGTGTCTCGGAGAAGAACAGAGAAACCCACTTTAAGTGCAGTTAGTCCAAGGAGAAGAGGAAACTGTTGCTTGTGCGTAATTCCATTATTCACTGTGCTGAATAATACTTCATTATGAGAGGCTGTCCAGCATCCCTGGGGGTGTAATGGTATTATCAGCTTAAAGGAACTATAGGAATAAAGCTTACCTTACATTTATAGAACGCTTTTCATTTGCAAATGCCTTGCAAACATCCGTTCCTCTTCTCCAGACATCTGGAATGCAGATAAAGGTTATTGGATCTATAAAGCAGCGGAGGAAGAAAGAGGGAAATGTTGAGCTTTATTTAATATTAAATATAATGTGCACAATCTCAAATCTGCTGTTATTTCTCAGAGCTATTCATGTCCAAGACCAGGTTTTATGTCACAGTGGAAAGCTGAGATCAATGATGATACAACAGCGGAGTTTCAAAAGTGCCCAGATGTCTGTGCAATCACGTGGAATTTCTCCCATCAGTGCACAAATCCCTTAGAAAAAAGGGATGTAACTGTTGCTGCAGTTGTTAAAAATTTATGTATAGCCTTCACATTAGGCACATTTCATTTGGAATTCCGGAGGCAAACTCTGGTTGCACTTAGCAGAGCAGTGCTTGCACGTGTAGCTATAAATTCAGCTTGACCCAGGGTTTGAGTTCCAAAACTCTCGGGCCCCTGTCTCTCTCAGATGTGCTCAGTGATCCCTGGGACGCTGCTGCTCTGATGCTGCATCAAAGCTGCTTTCCAAGGAATAAATCAGGAATTCCTCAGCAGGGAAGGAGTGATGTGAGGGGCTCAGGCCTTCTTCCACCATGTCCTGTAATCCTGTCTGGCTGCATTTCCCTGAGCAAACACTCCTCAGGAGGGCTGGGGGCTGTGCCGGGTCATGGAGCTCTGGAACTGCAAAGGTCTAATCAATAAAATGCCCTAAGCACTTGCCAAAGGGAGAACAGGGCTCAGGGCTGGGGTGTCCAATGCCCAGACACGTTTCTGAGCAACTCCCCAGTGAAGAGAGGAATATTTTAATCAAGTTAAATTTAAGATATTACAAATGAATAACGTCACTATTTTATGAGCTGGCTTCCAGGCACTGGGGAATTTCTGTATTATGAGAGAGACACTTTTGTGATATAGATATTTATGTGTATATCCATGTGCATAAATGCATATTTTTATATATATATTGTGTGCCCTATCACAAGGTCCTGCAGTGACAGGACAGAGGGGAATGGCCTGAAGCTGATGGAGACATAGATTTAGATTTTGGTGTCATTTCTGTCTCACTGAGATTTGGTGACTTTTCCTTGTTTAAGCACAAAAGAGGAGGGGATTGGTTGTTGTCTTGCTTTAGGTTTTGTGTGCACTGAACTGAGCGGTAGCTCAATGAAAACCAGGAATATTTCTGAGCTAGCAGCAGGTGTGTCTTCCAGGGACACCATTATATTTTACAAGTCTCATTACCCTGACACTAATTGTGCAATTAGCAGCCATTAGTAAATATTACATATTATTTATATGTCCCAGCCCTTCCATGCGGGCAGGAATGTTTTCAGGAAAGCTGTTCAGCACCATGGAGAGAGCTCGGTTCCCCGTGGGTGGAGCAGGGACTCGGGGGTGTCACCAGCCCAGGCTCCAGCAGCCCCTGGTGATGCCTTAGGTTTTAACTTTTATATTTTCCAAATTCTGCATTCCCAGTGTGTAACTCTGCAGTGTCCTGCAGCCTGGGAGCTGCTGCTCTCTCATGCTGAGACAGACAGAACAAAGCCTCTCCAGGCTGCTCTCCAAGGACACCCAGCCCGGCCTAGGCCCAAAATGTGTAACCCAGCATCTTGAGAAGGGGGGCAAGCTGAGGGGAAATTCCATCATTAGCTAAAGTTTAATTGGTGAAATTGGGTTGAGATGCAAATGGAGCAAAGNCTGGGTGTTATTTCCCCTCTGACCCCAACAGGATTTCCCTGCCCATTTGGAGGATGGCTGCCACGGTTTGGAGCCTGCCTTTAGCCCAGGTCAGGCCTGAGGGCGAGCTAGCT
>VWZT01016558.1:37750-61038 GCA_013397055.1 Pachycephala philippinensis | reverse complement strand
CTGAGATCCTCCCTGAGCAGCTCCCTGAGATCCCGGCCAGCTCCCTGAGATCCCGGCCAGCTCCCTGAGATCCTGCTCAGCTCCCTGAGATCCCAGCCAGCTCCCTGAGATCCCGGCCAGCTCCAGGGACAGACAGGTTCCTGGTGTGGCACAAAGCTCAGGGATGCAGAGGAACAGCCCAGCACAGCCAGACCCAGCTTTTTAAACACCTGTGAACCCTTGGATCTCACAGTGTTTGTACAGCTTTGCTGTGCATTTTAACCCACTTTTGAGTCCCTCTGTTTCCTTCAGTTGACAGCCAAAGTTTCCAGGAATTCCCTTTGCCAATGCTCTGATAATTTGAATTACCTGAATAATCTGAGCAAGCGTTTGTTTTGAAAGCTAATATTTAGATACAGAGCTGCTCATTTGCATGTTTTCCCCCCTCCCTGAGGCCTCGGATGGGTTTGTTTGTCCCAGAACTCAGCCCAAACCCTTTGTCCTTGTCCTTTGCTAATCCTCGACCCTGAAAACTGGGAATAACCAAACTCAGCAGTGCAATTAGTGTTTGCAAGGTGTTTCCTTCTTTATTTACCTTCTGCAGGACATTAAATAAACCTGCAGTTCTTCCCTGGTAGAAACCTGTGTGATTTACAGCTGTGCGACTGTGACTGCCCACAGAATAGAAGGCTCCAGGGAGACCTCAGAGCCCCTTCCAGGAGTTAAAGGGAGCTTAGGAAAAAGAAGAAGAGCAAATTTTTTCACAGGCAGAGAGTGACAGGATAAGGGGGGATGGTTTTAAGCTAAAAGAGGGTGAAAGGGAATGCCAGCAGGTATCAGCATTTGTCCAAAAAAGCACTTACAAGAAATAAAGACTGGCAGGAAGCTATTTGGGAGCTCAAATTGAAATCATTATGAGTTGAGAGTGAAATTGTTGCTTGTCAAGATTAATTAGTTAATACAATTCCTAAGAAGACTATTACAGATTCCCTTTTCCTAACATTTTCTCTCTCCGATAGTTATACATTAATTTTAATGACTATAATGGGAGTATAATGCAGAAAAATAGATTTTCCAATTTGATCTGGAGATGTGGTGAATGCTCAAGGTGCTTCTAATTTTTGTCCATTTCAGGTGAAGTTTTCCATGTATGTTTGCTATGAAGGCAGAACTCCTACTTACTTTGCATGTTATTAATTTACCAGTGTTTAATGCACTTTACCTAAACTTACCTAATTTCAATTTATTTTTGGAACCTCATTAAGTAGATAATCTTAGCATGGTGTGTTACTTCTGGAACACTTCTCTCCGTGCCTAAATGCCTAATTTCAACACTTTTAAGATTCCTATCCAAAAATACATTTAGTTTCTCCAGTTTCATAACTAAAACCGTGTATCCAAGACTTTATTTTTCTCAGCACTTTGTAAAGTAAACTTTAAATATTTTCTTTAGTTCTTTATGGGTTGTTTTTTTTTTTTTGAGTTGCCTGGTGAAAAGATGCAAATGTGGCACATATAAAAGATCTTCCATTTTAATTTAATTGCTGAACATTTTCACTACAGTGCAGCCATTATCTGTTTGGCTTTTATTGCTTTCTCCAGCAACTTCCACCAGTGAGTCAGCGAGTCCATAACAGCAGCAGGAATTATATCCCTGCCTGTCCCCTGGGTGTGCTCCTGGCTCCGAGCACGGCGTGCTCATGGAGCTGATGGAGAGCTTTAAGCACCATAAAAGGGGGTGTTAGAAAAAGGATTTTTACATTTTTTTTTATTATTATTTTAAAGGAAATCTAAAAGGTTTTTTAGGTGTTCTGGAAGCGGGAGTGAAGAGTTCGCTGTCTCTACAAAATAAAAATACTTCCAGCTTCACTTAGGGCTCCTGGCTGGGGAAACGGGTGTGAAATGCTGAATTCTGCACCCAGCTGGGCAATCTAGGCATTTAAATATCAGATTTAAACATCACAGAATATTCTGAGCTGGAAGGGACCCACAGGGATCCTCCAGTTCCCACTCCTGGCCCTGCACGGACACCCCAAGCACTTACAGCTTAAATCCGCCGAAATCAGACACGAACAATTGTCTCCATCAGGTGATTGCTGGAAAAGAGATGTTCTCAAAAGTAATGAAAAGAAATTTCCTTTTTTTGGAGCAACATTTGGGCTTGGTCCTGGTGCTCTTTGCCTCTTAAACCCTGAGCTTTGTTTCACCCACTAAGAGAAATGATTGTGCTGAAACATCATAGCAGCTGAGACTGTTCTTCACACACCAGTGCAGAGAGCCCTGTGTCCCTGTTGTCCTCCTGGTTTTACCAAATTAATCAATTAATCTATATATTTATTCTTTTACAGGCACATAACAGGACAATTTACATCAAGAAATCCCTTCTTTTCCTTGGCTTGGAGTTGGCTGTGTTTATCTTGAGTTTTCAAGGGGGAAAAAAACCCCCAACCTGTGGATTTTGTGCCTTTCTAAACCATTCCTTTGTGTGGTGATTTCCCACCAGAGCAGATCCTCCTTCTACAGATGGGTGGGAGCAGGAATTGCTGCTCCACAGGAAATCTGAGTGATAATATTATACATAATATTTAGGCCAGGGTGGATGGGGCTTGGAGCAACCTGGTCTGGTGGGAGGTGTCCCTGCCCATGGCAGGGGTTGGAATTAAATGATTCTTAAAGTACTTTCCAGCCCAAACCATTCTACTATTCTATAATTTTCATCTTTTCTGTTCCCACCTTCCCTTACTGGGGAGACCAATATAAAACCCTATGAATTCTAGTAACAATTTGTAGTTTTGTGGTGGTTTTATTTTTCTGCCTTATCCCTGAGCAGTTGCCAAGCACATGGCACATCAGTGCTGGCCTTCAGGAGGTGCCCTTGGTGACAAATGAATGCTCAGTAACTCCTGATTAGAGAAATGTGGGATTTTGGTGCTTGCCCAACCTCAAATACACATTCTCTGATCCCATAAGAAAGTCTCAGGTGACTGAAATGTTCTTTGGGTTTTGCTTGCTGTGGTGTTGGAATCCCCAGCTGAATTTGGGACAGTTTGGAAGGGGTTATTGCAGGCAGGGCTGAGTTCACAGGGAGTTTTTCCGTGGCTCCAACAGGTTATGGGTGCTCTTAAATCAAACCCCAGCGACTCGCACAGCCTTGCAAGGCTTCTGTAAATTACAGCAGCACTGGGAGGAAATTCTGACTGTGGGCTTTTGTACCTGATTTATTGAGAGCACAGTGAGGACAATGACTTTCACATGCTGAGTCAAACAAGAAACAGCCCAAACTTTGAATTGTTTTGCTCTTTGGCTACTCCAGAAAATCACAGCACATATTTTGGGCCTGTCTGGGGCTCGTATCTCATATCTGATAGATGTTATCTGGTGAGAAATGGTGTTCTGATTCAATAATGACTGAAAACTCTGGGCTGAGCCTGCTCGGAGCCCCTGCTTTGTGTAGGGTCGTGTTTTGATTTGCTTTATTGAGCTGAAGCTGTTCCCACTGGTGATGTCCTTTCCTGGCTCCAGCAGCATCCCTTGTCCCCAGGTGCTTCCCCTGACCTTCCAAATATTTTATGGAATATGAAATACGTTCCTATAATGTAGAGCTATTTTAGAAGGTTCATTAACATTTTATATAGTGTACAATGTATGAAAGTAATGGTCCAATTATTTATGTGACAAGATGTCCCTGAAAATGTTCATATCTGTGCTGACTGTTTAATAAGGCACTAAAAAATACCATAACTGCTGCTAAAGCCTCTCTGGGTAACAGCCCTCAATTCCATCCAGGCTGCAGTTCCGTTTAACATCTGCATTAAATCTATTTTGTTAAGGTTTTAAGAAATAATCTTAATGCAATTAAACAGTGACATTAAATCATGGGGGAATTTTTGTTTTTACACCCTGTCCCAGTGAGAAGTGCAGTGACACAGCAGTGAGTGACAGGGACACGCTGCTGATACCACTCCTTGTTTAATACCTCTGACAACTGTATTTATCCAGGGGAATGAGGAAATTCAGGATCATTTGGAGCATGTGTGGCTCAAATTGGTGGAGTCCCCATCCCTGGGGGTGTTCAGGGAAGGCCTGGAGGTGGCACTCGGTGCCCTGGGCTGGTGACAAGGTGGGAACTGGATGATTTTGGAGGTCTTGCCAACCTCAGTGATCCTGGGATTGTATTCAGGGCATTTTCACTAGAAACAATATCAGATGATATCAAAGGTCAGCTTTTTGGCCTGCTGGTCACGTTACATTACAAAAACATCACGATTGTTTTTAAAAAACTGTCTTTTTCCAGCATCTTCAGCAATTTGGAAGTTGTGTTCTAAAGAACGTTTTTCCTCAGGCAGTAATGGGTATGTTTGTTTATTTTATGCACAGTTGGGTAAGTACCTTCCACCTGGCCAGAGGAGATAAATGCAGGTGTTTTTGTCTGAAAGTCTGAACACATTAACCATTAGAAAAGCCACGTGGCAAACTGAGGAAATAATTTTAAGTTTGTCCTTATGAATGCAGAGGACTTTGAAGGTGCATTAGTTTGACAGTGAGGAGATGAATAAATAAATGAACTGCAGTGGGTACCAATGGTGGGCAATGAAATGGTTTTGAAATGCTCTGAAAGGGGTTCCTTTAAGTTCCAGCTTTAAAAATAAAGTGAGGAAAATACTTTTCTGAAATTGTGGGGGAAAAAAAAGAAATAAGCAATAGCTGTTAAGTGCTGGCAGGTAGCTGGTGGGTTTGCGTTCAGGAATCAGTCTGGATATCTAAAACAAAAATGAGCTCTGAAGTTATTCTCGTTAATGGATATTGGCAAAATCTTCAGCAGTTTTATATCACTGATAAAGGCACAGTAAATGAAACACCTACAGCTCAATTAGCTCTGAAAGGTGCCTCCTGCACTGGCAGCAGGAATTGGCTCTGACAGAAGCGATTGCAGTTATTGATTGGCCTCTTGCCTTTGGGTTTGGCGTTGTCCCGCTGGGCAGAGGGAGCTGGCAGAGCTTCTGCTCCAGCTGGGCAGGGCCTGGACCCAAAGTGAGGGAAAAGGAAGGGAAGTAAGAGAGAATTGTGACTGCCTGCTGCCCTCAGGGGAGGAGATTGGCATTTCTCTGTCTGTGAGAAAGGAGGAAACACTCCCAGAATGGGTTGGGTGGGAAGGGATCCTAAAGCCCACCCAGTGCCACCCCTGCCATGGCAGGGACACCTTCCACTGTCCCAGGCTGCCCCAAGCCCTGTCCAGCCTGACCTGGGGCACTGCCAGGGATCCAGGGGCAGCCACAGCTTCTCTGGGCACCCTGTGCCAGGGCCTCCCCACCCTCCCAGGGAACAATTCCTTCCCAATATCCACCCATCCCTGCCCTCTGGCAGTGGGAAGCCATTCTCAGGAAATCTGAGGATGGGGCTGACAAATGTGGGAGATGGAAACAGTTTTCCCTGCTCACTCCTGGCCTCCTGTGATCTGAGAAATGTCTCTCAGAATCAGGAGGGCAGCACAAATTATCCCCACGTCCAGAAGGGGCTCTGCACCCATCCCAAGGACATTTTGGTCTCGCAGGCAGGAAACCTTTCAGGGGTGTGAGCAGCACGAGGGGGTGCTCATCCCTGCTGCAGCCCTGGCAAGAAGGTGAACAGGAATAACAAAACCAAATTCCTGTGCAGCACTGAGCTCTGCCCTCCCTGGGTGAGCCGTGTTCTGTTGGTGCTGCCTGGTGCCAGGCACCGAGGACAAAGCAAAGAGCACGAGTTCCTACAACACCTCATTTTGTGCATGGCTAATTACCCTCACCCTGCATTTGCTCTCCCTCACTGCCTAGAAAAGAGGGAAATCAGAGTCCATCTCACTGTCCTGGGGCTGCCTAGAGAGCAGGAGAATTAACTGCAGACAGGAGTTTCAGTGTCTGATTCAAATCACTTTTAAAATGTAATGAGCTCGCAGCTGTGCCACCCATGTGCTTCAGCACTCGTCCCTTCACCAAGTTATTTTTGTCCTCAGAGTCTGGTCAGGGAGCAGCTGCAGGACTGGGATTTCTGCACTGAAATACCTGAAAGCTGGCATTTTAGCAGTATTTAACTGAGGGTATTGGGAGACTGACCCACACTCGTGAAGGTTTCACTATTTAATAAAGAACTACTGAATTTAGGATTGCACAGTGAATCTTTTTTTTCCTCTGGAGGTTGTTGTATGTAGTTATATCACAATTTGTACTGTTTTTTTGGGTTGAAAATCTGATTCTGAAGTAACTTGAGTGGTTCTTGTAAACAAATGCATAATTCCATTTATGGTGGTTAATGTGAGTATCTGAGGTAAGTCCATAATTCTGGTTATTATGGGAAAGGAGTGCATGTAAGAAGCATTTAAATGAGAAGGAGAAATGTTAAATTTAATCAGTTAGGAAAAAGTAAAGGCAGGAAAGGGAGTTAATATGAAATCTGGTTGGTCTAAATGCAGTAAATCTTATTCTGAGGGGAAAAACTGATTCTCTGAATGACGGGCATGAACTAAAGCAGATGAGTAAGAACTAAATAAGAACCCATTTTCCTGCTTATAAATTGAGTAAATTCTGCAGTATTTTCTTCACGTGGGAGCATGGGAACATCTCTGGGTGCCTGACACACACACACAAAATTAACAGCAATATCTGTGGCAGCAAATGAGGATTTCTGTGGAACACACTGGGTTTGAAGCTAAAATGGATTTTTCTGTGGCGATCCAAGGCACTGCAGGTGTTAGAATAATAAAAGAACACTCCTCTGAGTTGCCAATTAGTTTAAATCTACCTAAGGGGAAAAAATGAGAAGTTACAAAGTTATGGGAAGGGATTTTCCCTCTCTTTTCCTGTGCAGAATGTGCAAATGGAAGCTGACACTGCGGCCAGGACAAACATCAAATATCTCAGCAGGCACCGGGGAAACCTTGGCAACTGCAAGTGCTGAGGCCTTGGGGGACTTGGAGCACTCTGCAAGTTCAGGTCTGACACAGTTTTGGAGAAGTTTGACACAGTTTTGGAGAAGTTTGACACAGTTTTGGAGAAGTTTGACACAGTTTTGGAGAAGTTTGACACAGTTTTGGAGAAGTTTGACATAGTTTTGGAGAAGGGTCACGTTGGCTGTGAGTTTGTGACCTTCACCTGCAGGTTCTGTCTCTGATTCAAAGCAAACGCTCTGATTTCTGTAGCTTTGCAATAAATCAGCACAAATGCATTCAGACAATATCACAGCCATCTAGAGACCTGAGAATCCTGTAATATTATCTGGTTGCATGTAAAAATAGAGTATTTGGAATGTAGTGTTTTGACACTGGAATCTGTATAAATTCCTCTTGTGAATTATCATCCACTTGGCTGCTTTACATAGCAGCAAATTTCATTATTACTAGATTATTGATGATATTCTTCCCTTTATTTCAGCCATGACATTGACCATAAAGAAAAGCCCAAATCAATGATTTGAAATTACTCTGAAATGCATATAGTGCATTTGTTAGGATGTTTCTGTGACCCTTTTTGTGGGCCTTAATGAGATGTCCTAACCACTAATAAAGTGTGTTTTTTCCAGAAGATACCACAGCAAAAAAGCATCTTGGTGTGGTAAATATCATCTCTGGAGAAACACTGGAAAGCTTAACGTGTTCAAAAGTGTGCAGCAATTTAAAATCAAGTTACAAGTTAATCAGGTAACATCAGCTTTGCCTCATTTCAGTCCTGGAACAAGCACTAAATTGTGGATTTTAAACAAATGCGAGCACACGTCTGCAGCAGGTAATGCCCAACCTGGACGTGTGTTCTTTGGCTCCATAAAACTTTGATCATTTCCACCTGGATGTTGTTTTTATTGGAGCTCTCCCAGTTTTGGTTTGCTGGCTCCATAAGGGGGGCTGATTGATTTTTATGCTAATCCTAGGTGAAAAGCAGCTGTTGTAGCCACGGCTTGCACTCGGCTAATCCAGCTCATCAGGGCTGTAAACAGGCAGATAAAGCAGGGCTGGTTAGAGGGGATTTCAGCCTCTAAGGTGCTTATATCTCTGCAGTCTGGGGGCTTTCCCTGCTGTTCACCTTAGCAGGGATTTGCACGGTGTGCCCGGGCTGGGATGGGGCCCTGCTCAGTGTCCTGGTGCTGATGAAGGATGGAGAGAAAGGATGGAAGGGCTTTCCCACCCCAGCTTTCCCAAAGGAGGAGAATTCCAGTGGGATGGGAGGGGAGCACCCTGGTTTTGTGTTCCCTGAACAGGTATTGCTGGTGAATTCCTGCTTTTTTGGGGCTGTCCCTCCTGTCCCTCTTTCCCCAGCCAGAGCAGAGCGATGCCGTAACGAGGGAGGGATTTACAGCCTGCTCTAAATTTGATTTGTTCCCACAAACATTGTATAAAGAGGAGCTTGTTCTTTTATTAAATACTCCCCGCCTGAGGGCACAGTTTATACAACATCATTACACCTGGTAGGAATGAGTCAATCCTGTTCCCTTTCAAATGATGGATGGCGGGGGGGTGTGTATCCAGGAGAAAAGAGTTGTGCTGTTCATTCATCCCCCAGCTAATGAGCACTGCTGGATTTTTTAATATAGATATATAAACAAATATATAATTTGGTGATGTGCTGATTAACCTGGTCTAGTGGAACATTCCCTGAGTGTGGAATGGGGTTGGAACCGAATGATCTTTAAGGTGCCTTCCAACCCAAATCCTTCCTGTGATTCCTTGATTTTCTCTGTGCCAGACTCATGGATATATCCCCACATCCCCTCCTCTCCCCTCTGCTTCATTAACTCTGCATTCACTCAGCACCTCTAAACTGCCACACACAACACTGAGCGCAGAATTAACTTCTTTTAGTGCCTCCAACAGAATTAAACCCCAGCTTAAGCAGGGCAGACTTCAGTTATTAATCCTCCCATGAGCGACTGTAATTATTTTTGCCAGCACTAATTTCATTTGCATATGTATTGTTAAGTTGCAGATCACAGGGAAGCGAGGGGGGTTTGGGTGTTTTGCTGAATGAAGCAGCTCTGTCAAAGCAGACATTGGGGGGAATAAAGTGCTGATTTAAAGGAGGGGAAAAGCAGCAATGCACTGACATAAAAAGGCAAATTAACAACTCTGAGTGTTCCTGATCTCTCTGTTTGTGAGAGGATTCCTGGGAGAGGTGGTTGTCCTACATCTGTCAGCAGTGACTGAATGTGACAGTGAAGGTGACAGGGGGTGGTGGGGCTGAACAAACACAGCTCAGTGTCTGCCTTCAAACCCAGCAAAAAGAACCACAAAACACTTCAGTAGCAGGTGGAAAATCCGCTTTATTGGACTCTGCCTCACATCTTGTGTGCTCAGAGTTCTGAGATGATACAAACACCTGATGGTTGGGCAAAGGACAGGAGCAAAATTTCATTTGGGACAGTGGATGTGCCACAATTTTTTCCCTCACAGATTTTGAGGAAACGTCAATCTGTGTCACTTTGCTTTGTTGTGCAGGTTGTTGTGGCCTTGGCTGTCAGAGTGCGGGGGTTTGCTGGCGATAATTCCTGTTCCAAGCCAAAAAAAGCACTCACGTAAGTCAGCTCAGATGGCTCTTCCTTTCCCTCCTTTTTCACAACTTATTTTTGGGTGCTGAACTTGTCACTACCGGTTGGATGGGACAACACAGGCTTTGCCTTTTCCTCGTGCTGTGGCAGGAGAAGAGATTTCCATACTTTTTGCTGGGATTTGCCTGGAGAATTACTGTGTGCCAGCTGATGAAGGAAGGGTTTGGAAAGGACAAGCTGGCTGATGTGTGCCCACCTTTTTCCCTGTGGGCTGTACAGCAAATAACCGGGGCCTCCCTTTCCCTGGAGCCCTGAGCTTCATGGCTGTCTCCTCAGTTCTTGCTGATATTTATTTCTGGCAAACAATCTCAGCACCGAGCTCAGTTTTCTGTGCTCAGGGATGACCTCGAGCAGCTCTGAGGATCAAAAATGTGAGAAAAGAAGCTACAAATGCAACAGTGCTCAGCAAACCTCTGCAGGGCACCCAGTGAGCACTGAGACACTGCGAAAATATTATAAAAATATTATAAAATTAGGCATGTTAATAAGGGAATGATCTTCAAGAACTGGGGAGGAGAAGTGGGGAGTAGCAATATCTCAAAGCCACAGCTGGGAGTAGCACAAAGCTTTTTTCTTGCTCAACAGACAGAGCGAAATAAATTTATTTTATTAATGGAAATCTCTTTTTCCAATAAGAGAGCTCAGAAGGCAGAGGGCAAGAAAAGGGAATGGTCAACTTAAGTTCTTAATGCACAGCATTTTAAACTCCTTCCTTTTTACAAATGTTTAATTCATCACTAAATGTTCCTCTATTTAGTGCCACTGAAACTGAGTCAGAAATAAGAAATCCTCAAAGAGCTTGGTCCATGCAGTCATAAATGTCCCACGTGATTTGTGTTTAAATCTTCAGTGCTGGACAACGTTGGACATTTAATATTGAACTCTTGATTTTCCAGGTTGTTTCCTAAACTGAATATTATTTTTAAGAATTATCAAGTGGAGGTGATTTCCACAGGGGTGGGAAAGGCCCCCTTGTCCCGGGAAGAAAAATTTTATCTAGGGACCAGAAAACAGTTGCTGGAAGTGCTGGTCTCATGAGCATGGGAACAGATTTAGTGGGTCAGATGAAGTCAGGGGATTGTTGGGGTTGGAAAAGCCCTCCAAGGCCACTGAGTCCAAGTGTTGTCCCAGCTCTGCTGGGGAAGCTGTGCCCCTCCCTGGCCCAGCAGCCAGCAGGAGCCAGCCTGGGAAATGGAGGAGCTTCCAGCAGTGCTGCCAAGTGTCCTCTGCCAGCCTGCAGCCAGCTGGTTCTGAATTGCTATGGACTGAGGATTTCAGGCTCTTGATTTCCTCACAGCACTTCCCTGCCCAGCCCAGCCCAGGCTGCTGGGAGCAGGAGGGAAGGATTGGAAGAATGGCCATTAAATATTGGATTTGAGGAGGCCCAGGAGGTGTCCTGGGGACGCAGAGTGTGGGGGGAGCTGCAGCTCCAGCAGAATTGGCTCTGGTATTCCCGAGGAGCTGCCCGAGGATGGCACTGTCAGGGCTGGGAGGGACTGAGGAGCAGGAATGGGTGCTGGCTCTGCTTCCTGACATCCCAAATCAGCTGTGCTCTGCTCTGCACAATTCCCTGCTCTGTTTTTATCCAGCAGTTGCCTCACCTCCTCCAGCACTAACTCCGTGAGGAGGGAAACAAATGGGGCAGGAGCTGGCTCAGGTGCATCAGGACAACTTCAGTATTTCTATGTTTTTACACCTTTCTGTGCCAACAAGAAAGGATAGAAATGAAAGCTGAGACTTGCAGGTGCCTGGAAGTGGCTCTGACGTAGATATTCCAGAGCAAACACAATGGGGATGTTTGGCAACACAGAAATCTGTCCTAGTTGGGAACAGATGTGGTGATACAGGCACCTTGTAGGGAGAATCAGGTGGCACAAGGTGAGACCCCACTACAAATACAGGGGGCAGAGAGATTTGTCACGTTCAGGGCAGCTGAGCTGAACTTATGGGTGTTTTTTGCCTAAAACAATTCCATTTTTTGCTCAGACTACTCTATCCATCTCCGCAGTGGGGAACAACGAGGGGAGGAGCAGCCCTTGGGAAGGTCCCTTTCCACTACTGGAGAAGGTTCATGTAGCTTGAAATGAAGAGAAAAAGCATCGTGGATGCCCTGGTGCAGGCATGTGTGAGATCCCTGGAGATCTGGGGCCATTCCCCATGAACTGTTCCCTCTCTCAGGACCTGTAGCATTCCCAGCCCGGCTACTTTCCCTCTCAGCACATCCTGGACACTTCCCAGTGGCCTCTTTCCTCCTTGGTCCCACTCTGATTTATCCCCAGCTCTGTGGGCAGCAGCTCAGCACAAATATCCAACAATTCCTCCTTTTACCTGCTCTGCGTGGATGGGGAGTGTGAGTGTGATCCCAGCAAGGATGGGAGCTGTTCCTAAATAACCCATTCTCCTGGTCTCTGTGTGATCCCAGCAAGGACGGGAGCTGTTCCTAAATAACCCAGTCTCCTGGTTTGAGTGTGATCCCAGCAAGGATGGGAGCTGCTCCTAAATAACCCAGTCTCCTGGTTTGAGTGTGATCCCAGCAAGGATGGGAGCTGTTCCTAAATAACCCAGTCTCCTGGTCTGAGTGTGATCCCAGCAAGGATGGGAGCTGCTCCCAAATAACCCAGTCTCCTGGTTGGCAGCTGTTTGAAGTGACACACTGGGTGTTTGTGTCACTGCAGCGTGGGTAACGCTCTGAGCACTCTGGTTCAGCTCTGACAAGACAAATCTGAACATCGTTTCTCACTGGACATTTTCTGCACAGCTCATGTTCTGTGAATTCCCTGCGTGCTCTGGGATGAAAAGAATGCTGTCACTATCCCCAGGATGTGTTCTGAACAGAATTCCTTTACAAATCTCGAACACAACGTGAAATAATACAATAGATTTCAGCCTCTGTTACCAACTGCTGCTCTCATGAGGCTGATGAAACAAGAATCCATCAGGTAGGATTTCTCCCTGGAAAGGGCTGTCAGGCACTGGAAGGAGCTGCCCAGTCCCCATCCCTGGAGGTGCCCAAGGAATGCCTGGGGACAGGGTGGGCATCAATCAAAGTCTGGACTTGATGGCCTTGGAGGCCTTTTCCAACCAAAATAATTCTATGAATTATCTGGGTTTATGTGTCAGCCCAGTCTCCCACGCTGGGTCTAAGTTTATCCAGTTAATTTGCTCAAAGCAAAAGGTTTAATGTCTAGAGAAGTCCTGTTATTTAATGAAACACCTCCCCTCTGTATTGCTGCTCATAAAGTGAATTTAAAGCTAAAATAAGGACCACCTTATTTTTGTCCCAAGAGCTCTCAGTGGTTCCTAGAGCTGCTGTCTTTGCAGTCTCCTGTCACTGTGGAACCAATTAAAGCACAATTAACCCATTTGTCTGAGGGTTCAAATGCAGAGCTGGTGTGGGCCCCAAATGCTGGGGTGGAAGCAGCTGGTGATTTTAGGGGAAAAGGGGAGAGGAGAGTTGGGCAAGGGAAATAATGAAAATAATATTGTGCAGTAAGATGTTAATGAATTTCAGGTGATGTTTACCTTGTTTGCCATGGCTGGGTTTGGCTCTGGGATGGGTTTCCATCTTCCAAGCAAACATCCAGCAGTTCTGCTGGCCCATCGCTCGTGGATGCTTGCCTGTAAAACTGATGTCCCAGCTCTCATACCCCAAAGCTGTTTGCTAAGTGGGGAGTTGTTCTCAGGCTGAGGAATTAATAGCAAAGTTTCCCTGACAGAAAGAGCCAGGCATTCATCCCACAGCACTTGTTCCCAGAACTGGCAAATACAAATTAAAGCACTTTGCTGCTGCATTTCTTTTCCCTGTGAAGGTCTTTATTTATGACATTTGCTGTTTAGGTTCGAAATCTCAGCCTTATATGGAGTTACACACAAATTACACATGAAAGCAAAATGTGACTGGAGACAAGGATAAACATTATCACCAAGAGAAATGGTGGTTTGCAGAAATATACCCAACCCTACCCCATTTTCCTGTATAAAAACTGATTTTACTCCTCAGGACCTTTGTCAGACTAAGTAAAATTGCGTTCTGCATTAACTCTGTTATGCTGAGGTTTTTTTTATGTTCTTAAGGGAAGGAAGAGGCTGCACCCTGAACATCTCCAGAGAGCCACACACGTCGAGGGCCAGCGCTGGCGTGTGGAGCACCATCCTCACTGTCTCAAGAGGGCATGGGGACACTCTCACCACTAATAAAGGGTTCTTTGGAAACCTCTCCAACACAGCTCAAGTGCAAAAATCACTTTAAGTGCTCCCAAACTCCACTTGTGGGGCCATAAGACCAAGACCGAGAGCTCAGCTGAGACCAAGAGCTCCTGGTTTCTCCACAGTAAGTGGGAGTTGTTTGATCCCACCCCTTTTAATTACTTCAGAGCAAAAGGAAAGTTATTTTAAAGTAAGAAAAAACCATTTTCCCCAGGGAAAAACTTCCTGCCAAGGTCTAACTGATGGTTTGAATGAGCTCTCTAGACCCGAGCTCCCTGAGGTGTGTGCTGGGTGAGGGGAGAGGGGAACAGCTTTGAACTGGAAATGGCTGGGCTTTGGCATCAAATCTGTATTTACTGTTGCTTTCTGTTTAAATTCAGTGCGTGCTGCTATGCAATGGCCAGGCTTGGAGGGGCACTGGAAACAGAAAAATACATCTGAAACCAGCAAATATTAAAGGTAATTCTGCATTAAAACAATAACAGATGAACACTGTGCAGGAGCAGGAGATCCCTGAGCCTGGAATGAATCACTTCTGACGAGCTTAGAGCTGAACAACGGACAGGAGTTCAGCATTTTCATTCCTTGTTTTTGTTTAATTTTGGACCTGAAGTAACAATTAAATAAGCTTTTCTAGTTTCTCCAGGAGTCAGTTTTTCGAGCCATTTTAATTAATGTTTATTTGTCTAAAAGTGCCAAAGCCTGGGGAGGATCTGGCAGTGCTGAAGCACCTTTCTTATTTCCTTAACTCGAGGTGTAGAGGCAGCAGAGAGAACCTGTCTGCCCTGGTTAGGCTGATGGAACCACTAGAAATCTGAATTTAGCTGACACACAGATGACACCCACACCCAGCTCTTCCCTTTCCCATCTGTTTGTGAGGAGAGGAGAAGCAGATCAGGTGCTGGGTTGGTTTTGTTCCTGTTTTGTTCAAGAGAGAGCAGGCTCTGCTTCCTCCAGGCACAACATTCATCCACCAAAGCAGACAAGATTTATTTTCTTTTTTAACATTTAGAATTCAGTGTGGGGTTAGAGGCAGAATTCCATCCCTGCAGTGCTGTAGGTGTGGGAGCAGGGGCTGCACAGGGGTTTCAGCATCCCCTGCTGGAAATTCCTAATGGATATCCAGGTTCAGGTACAGATGGAGGGTGGCTTGGCCACATCTGGCCGTGTCACCTCCACCTGCTCAGGCCTGAGGAGCACCAATTGGTCATGGCTTTAGGAAAACCACAAAACAGCCCAAAATAAAGGGATTTTCAGGGCCCAGGGTGGCCCTGCAGCACCCAGCTCCCCCTGTCCCCTGCACAACCTCACTGGGAAGGTTGGGAGAGCAAATCTGAGGAGAGGCTTAGCAACACCTCACTGAAATTCCTCTCTGCTGATGCCCAAATTTCCAGTTCTGGTTGTGCAGCACAGGGAAAATCACAGCCTTTGTGCAGCACTGAAGGGTATAAGCAAAACTTTATATTCCCAAACTGTTAAAGTAAGAGCTGAAAATCCTGGAAATGCTCCACACACTCAGAAAATCCAGGGTTCCATTTCTATATTTTTCTGATTGTTGCTGCAGTTTCAGATGCTCTCATTTCACACGTGGAAATTGGTGATGAGCAGATTAAGGGATTTCCTACCACCTGTGGAGTTATTAGAAAGAGCAGATGCTGGTAATGCTGGAAATAGAATTGTAGCTTGGAATTTAGACTTCTTTTATTTGCACATTTCTGAGAAATGAAATATATGTGACTCCTAATGATCTAAGTTATTAGAGAGAAAAAGAAAGCTTTGAGGGATCTGGCCCCAAGACTGTGTCCTATTAATTGTAAATGTAAAATAATTTCTCTGATGACGATGGAAAGCTGCACAGTAATTACAGTGGCCCAAGAGAAGAAATTACTGTGGAATCTCAAGTTATCAAGCAGCTCCAACCTTTTTTAATATCACAGAAATGCTCAGACTTCATGCAAGAAAAGCAGAATACCCCAAGGTGGTCTAATTTCATCTCCCAGCAAACAGAAATCTTTTTTCTGTGTATGCAAATCACATTTTTATTACAGCAAAGAGCAATGTGTACTTTATTTTTTTTTCTTTAAGCTCATTGGAAACACAGCTGATGTAATTGGACAATTGATGTAATTGCAAATGCAATTGCAGTAATTGCACATGCAAATAAGGGATTGTTCTCAGGGCTATAAAACTTCTGGGAGCAGGTACAATGTACTCCTGCATTGCCTGGCACATAATTGTATGGGTGTTTTGCACCAAGGTTTTTATGCAGCTCCTACCTCTTTATTTATTTGGGAGCAGCTCCGTTCCCTAAATATGAAATATCCTTTACACAGCAAGCAATAAAAATAATGGGTTCCCCGTAATACTCAGGGCTGGGAACGCATTATTTCTAAACTGTGGTGCCTTTTACTTTATGGAGAGTGAAATAAACACTTACTGGAGATAAAACCTCATTTAGGCTCCACAGCCACCGGGACAGTCCTGAGTGTTGGCTGGTTCTGATGGCAGTGGGGAGGGAACGTGGCAGGCAATAGTTCTTGGGGGTTTTTTAAACCTGTTGTTGCTAATGATAACGTTTTAAATGTAATAACTTCTCCTTTCGCTCCTTATCTCGCCATTTCCTCGGCGTCAGGAGCTGCTCTGTGGTAAAATCCTCATTTGTGTGTGAGGAAAAGCCACGAATTTGTGCAGCCCAAGTGTTTTATAGCTCTGCTTCCGAGCTGCTGGGATTCAGTGTGGAGCTGTGCACACTCAGGTCACTCATTGGGGTTGGATAATACCTCTTTTCCTTGTTTTCCCCTCCTTTTTTACCCCCTGGCTGCAGTGGAGGCATCAGCAGAGTGTTCCAACAGCACCAGGCTTTAAGGGAGCTGACAGAGCCAGATCCAGGTAAAATGGGCTGAGTACATTGAATTTATTACTTTTATTGTCTTCTATTCCAGAGTAGGAGTGCCATGAGCTCTGTATCTGCTACAACAGGAAACTTTGAATTGATGAGGCAAGTAAAACCAGGGCTGGGATATCATTGTTGGTAAAATCCAGGGAATTTTATAGAAATATAGGAATAAGGTGAATAGGAATACAGGAATAGGAATAAAGTGAAAATCCCAGTGATGCCCCTGAGGTTTGAGAGGCCCAGGCAGGTTTCTGTGATGGACAGAAACACCCAGGTGTGTGTGGCAGGAAGGCAGGAAGGGAACAGTGCCTGAGGGGGAGCAGGGCTGTGTTCTCAGCTGTGGGGATCAGCAGAGATCAGTTTCAGTGTACAGGAAATGCTTTTCCATACAATCACAGAAATCTCTCCCCCAATATGTATTTAAAGTGAGAGGGATTCCTAGGGAGAGCTACAACACTTCATTTCCAACAGTTTCCTGGGCCAAGAAAGGGGCAGGAAAAAACACTTTCCTTTTCATACAATTATGGCCCAAGGAATGAATTTTTCAGATCAAGCCATAATTTTTATCCTGCTGTGGTCACTGTATCCAGAGTAACTCCAGGACTGACCCAGGGGTGATGTGAGCCCATTCTTTCCTCACTGTGAGGGCAGTTCTTGTATTTGTCCATGTTCTCTGCCTCAAACCCCGTGTTCCTGCCTCAAACCCCGTGTTGCTGCCTCAAACCCCGTGTTCCTGCCTCAAACTCCATGTTCCTCATCACTCTCTGAACATTGGACTGACTCCCTTGAGAGAATGGTAAAGAAGAGGGAATGTGATTCCCAAAGGCTTGTGCTTCTCA
This sequence comes from Pachycephala philippinensis, assembly GCA_013397055.1. Taxonomy (NCBI): domain Eukaryota; kingdom Metazoa; phylum Chordata; class Aves; order Passeriformes; genus Pachycephala; species Pachycephala philippinensis. The sequence goes on along the minus strand of VWZT01016558.1, from coordinate 43,551 downwards.
TAAATCCCTCTCTCTACAGGATGGTGTCTGTATGAAAATTATGGATTTTTGCTTTGCAGAAGTGGTGGCGGCCTGCCCCTGCCAGAGTCTGGGTTGTTCAGATTTTTGCCTCAATGCAGCCTGGCAGTTCCTGTTCCAAAGCCATGCTCTGCACACACAGAGGTGCCCAGAGCCCCAAGGTTTGCCCTGCATGGGCACAGGGGCATGATCTGCAGGGCAAATAATCCTGGAAATGACCTGTCTCGGGCGGCCAGCTCCAGCTCTGGACATGGGAAGGGTTGTGGCACTGCCCTGTCTGCAGGAATTAAATTTGAGAAGAGGATTATTTGCAGGTTCTTGCTCTGTTTAAGCTCCCTGGGAAGGCCCTGCTGTGCTTTGTTGAACAAACACTTCTGTGAGATGGGAACTTGATCTTCACATGACATTTGTAGCTTGATAGGAAGAACCTCTGGCTTAATCTGTTCTGCTGAGAGATGGGGATTTATTTTATTTATCAAATTCAAGTACGATCTTAGGGTTAGCTCTTCAGCTGATGTGCTCTGGTGTGGGATAGTGTCGGATCTGGTGGAGATCCCTCATTTCACCTTCTCTCATTTTCTTTATCTTAATTCCTAATTCCAACAGAGAATTGTGAATTCCAATAGAGAGACATCGTGTTTTACCTCAGTTTGTGGTTATTCTCAGAGTGAGAGCTTTCACTGCTCACCCACTGCTGCCCAGGGATTGGGAATGCAGCTCCTCTGGATCCAGGGTACCTTCACACTCCTGCTGGGCAGGTGAGCTCATATTTCCACAGAATATCTGAATGGCACAATGGATTGAGTTGTAAGAGACCTTAAAGATTATCTGGTTCCACCCCTGCCGTGGGTAGGGCTCCTTCCATAGAGCAGGTGCCAAGATGAGGGAATAGAAGGCAGTGACAAGAACCCTTCACCTCGAGCAGAACTGAAATGATCCAGTTCCAAATCCCCAGAACTGTGTCACACAAATGGGTGGAGCAGGTTCAGCAGTGAGTGCAGGTGTTTGAAGGGGAAGGTGATTCCAGCCCTTTGTGGGACTGTTTCTGGGTCACAATTCCCCTCCTGGGCTGTCCTGCAGGGCCCTTGGGCTTAGGCTCCAGAAAGGTCTATCTGCAAAACCCCAAACGAAGCCTTGTATTAAAACCAATCCCCCATATGGTGGCAGCCTTCTGAAAGAGATGGGGAAAATCTCCCTCCGTGGAATGTTTGTTTTAATGCAGTCAGAAAGAAAAACAGATCATGTGCAATGGCTCTTCTCAATTCCACGGGGAAAAATGGGCGTCTCTGAAGCACTTCCACAGGAACCTGAGAGAGGGAGAGGCTTCCTAATTCCTTGCTAACAAGATTATTTCAATTCTTGACCTTACATCAAGACAGGAGTGGTTTTAATCATTTCCATCACTTCTCAAGTGCTTATAACAGTCATAGTCTTAGATAAATATTTTTACCTTTGTATAATATTCTTCTGTATTTTCATAAAATAAAACTACATTTTAGGCTAAAAAAAGAGGTGAAATTTCAAATGGGCAGTGCAAACATGCAGTTTTAATGTACTGAGAGATATAAGGACCCAAACCCATAAATACATCACCGATATCAACCAAATGTGTCTGCATACCCAGACATGAAAAACATCAGTTTCATCAGCAGGGTGAAGGTGATTCCCTCTGGAGAGCTGCCAATATAACTGAGTATAATCAATATTATAAATACAGGGCCCAGTGTAAAAAATAGAGGTCCCACTTCTGCTATCTGTGGTGGTGTTAATTCCTCAGCAGAGTCTGGCTTGGAAGAGTTTGTTCCCCTTCGCTGAGACATTTCTGCTTGTATTCAGCAAATTCCAAAATTAGGTGTTCAGCAGAGTCCTCCCTGTTCCCAGAAGCTTTTGGAGAGCAGCGAGCCCTGTGCTGGCAGCTGCTCTCTCTCTGCTGCTCCTGGCAGGGAGCTGTGGGCAGGGAGAGCCAATCCCTGCCCCGAGGGGAGCAGGGGGAATCTCTTTGCCGGAGATTTAAGTCCTGTTAATCAGGGCCGTGAACTGGAGAGCGCCGGGGAAAGTGGGGCTAATTCCTTTAACTGCCCATTAGGCTTTGCTCCTTCCTCCTCCAAGGAGCTGATTGCTGAGGAAAAGCTGTTTCCTGGGAAGCTCTGCCATCACTGGAGGCTTTGGGGCTTTCCAGAGGGCCTGCACTGCTCCCATGGAGGAGAGGCTTCCATTTGCTTTGAAGTGCCTCAGTTGCAAGGAAGATTTTTTTTTCCCCTTTTTCCTTTGTTCAGTGGCTGCTGCCCACCAGAATCACTCAGCTCAGACGAGCAGAGATGTTGGGAGGCAGGAAAACCCCAGCACCAGGGCAGAGTGGCACTGTTTGCCCCGAGCTGTGCCAGGGAAGAGCAGAGACATTTGGGAGGCAGGAAAACCCCAGCACCAGGGCAGAGTGGCACTGTTTGCCCCGAGCTGTGCCAGGGAAGAGCAGAGACATTTGGGAGGCAGGAAAACCCCAGCACCAGGGCAGAGTGGCACTGTTTGCCCCGACCTGGGGCAGGGAAGAGCAGTCTCTCTGAGCTGTGGCATCCAGGCAAAGCACCAGGAGAGCTTTTGGAGGGCAGGTTTGGAGCCGTGGTGGTTGGCCGTGTTTTGTCTTTCTCACTGCTCAGTGAGGCTGCTGTGCTGCCCTGAAATGACCTGTTCCTGCAAGCTTTCATCCCCCAGTGGAAATAAAAAATGAGGGAGAGAGGAACACACCAGTGACCCAGAGGTGTGAGGAGCTCTGAGGGTGCTGCAGCACCAGCTCCTCGTGCTTGGCACCCTGCTCCTGCAGGAGCTGCTTTCCCAACAGGAGCTGTGAAGGCAGGGCAGGATATAAAGTATAGTTCAAGAAAGAATGGAGAAATCCAGGAAAGATGGAGAAGGACTTTTTACAAAAGCATGGAGTGACAGGAAAGGGGGAAATGGTTTAGAGCTGAAAGTAGTAGGTTCAGATGGGATATTGGGAAGAAATCATTCCCTGTGAGGGTGGGGAGGCCCTGGCACAGGTTCCTAGAGCAGCTGTGGCTGTCCCTGGATCCCTGGCAGTGCCCAAGGCCAGGCTGGATGGGGCTTGGAGCAGCCTGGCACAGTGGAAGGTGTCCCTGCCCATGGCAGGGGTGGAATGGGATAGGCTCTGAGATCCCTCCCAACTCAAACCAGTGTGAGATTCTGTGAATATCCTGAGTTGAAAGGAACTCCCAGGGATCACCAAGCCCAGCTCCTGGCCCTGCACAGGCCAGCAGTGATGGGCCCCCAGCCAGGTAATGATCCTTGTCCTGGACCCCTCTGCCCCTCTGTGCTCAGCCAAAATCCCCTCTGTGCCCAGGGGAAGGGCCTTGGTTTCTTGGCCTCTCTCCACCCCTGGCTCATGGAAATGCAGTCTCAGTGCTGACTGGAGAGTCACAGCCTGCTTATTGTTTTAGAAATAAAGATATTAGCATGCAAATGACTCTGGGAGGTGTTTCTTCTCATTAGAGAATGGAGATCATTTGACAAAAGATGCAGAGTGCTTCATCTGTAAAAGGGTTCAGCAAATTTGTCTTGTCTCCACGGCTCTCTCACCACGAGAGCTCGGGGAGTGCAGCGGGGAAAGCTCAGGAGACAAATGGTTTATGACACTCGGGTTACCTTTACTGTGCAAGGTGGGCGTGAAATGTTTTATGGGGAGACAAAAAAGATGATGGGCAATTAACTACAAACTCATGCAGCAGGTTTATCATATGCTCGGCTCATCCATCTGTGTCTCAGTCTCCAGCAGACTCATGAGTTTCATCAAGAAAACCATTTTCAAACTGGCAGAGCAAAACAGATCGGTTTTGCCTCCGAGCTCCATCGAGGTTTGCAGTGCTTTTATCATATGTTTATGGTTTACAGATGCAAAATACACATGTAAGAGAAAAGAGGGGGGCAGATGCTTCTCCCCTTGCAGGGGGCATGTTTTGAAATATCTCTCACCCAGGGACCAGTTCTGCAAATGCTCGTGTGCGTGTGAATGGCTTCGCTCAGATTAATGGAATCCTTTGGGATGAGATGCTAAACACGGTGTGTAACTGCATTTAAATTCCAGCCCCTGTCCTGTGATACTGAGAGAATGGCTCAGGGAATTAGGAGAGGAAGGATGAGCTGGTGGTTAACGACTGAATCGCTCTGGAAAATGCTGGTGCTGGTTTCAGCTCTGCTGCAGATGGTCTGTGTGACCCTGGCTCAATCACTTGATGGCTGTAACTCAATTTTGATTTGCAAAGTCACAGAATCATGGAATGAGTTGGGAGGGATCCTAAAGCCCATCCAGTGCCACCCCTGCCATGGGCAGGGACACCTTCCACTGTCCCAGGCTGCTCCCAGCCCCATCCAGCCTGGCCTTGGGCACTGCCAGGGATCCAGGGGCAGCCACAGCTTCTCTGGGCACCCTGTGCCAGGGCCTCCCCACCCTCACAGGGAGGATTCCTTCCCAATATCCCATCCAGCCCTGCCCCTGTCACTGTGAAGCCATTCCCCCTTGTCCTGTCACTCCATGCTCTTGTAAAAAGTCTCTCTCCAGCTCTTGTTGACTCCCTTCAGGTCAGGATAGTTGTTTATTTGGTCTGTTTGTGCCAAATCAGTTAATACTTCACAACTGCCCCTCTCAATATTATGCCAATGAATATCTTATTGGAGACGTTTAAGTACTAATCTTATATAAATAATTTTTTCCTTAACTAATTAGCTGGACTCAGTCTTGCCAGGTTGGTTAAAAAAAGAAATTGATTTTCAGAATCAAAGGTAATTATTTTTATCCTCTGAATCTTCAAGGGCCTCTTCTCTTTTCAGCCTCTAAATGTAACTGCTCCACAAAAAGCACACAGCTCTTCCCTGGAGAGCAGGCTGGGAGGGAATCAATAAAGTGGGAGCTCGGGACTAATCAGTGAAGTGCCACAAAGCCCCGGGATGATGTCTCTCTCTTTCACCCTGCATTAGGGGAGGCTGCTGAGCCCGGGTCACCTGGGAATAACCCTAATAAGTTTGATAAAGCATTAAGTGGTGCAGGTCCCTGGGTCTGCCACGGGGTCACTGGTGCTGGTGCACAAACAGCTCCCTGTGTGCTTCCAGCTGTACTTTTCCATGCCACGCTCCACTTTCCTTACAGGAAAACCACTTGAACAAAGCAGTGCCCTAATTTTTTATTAATTTCCCAAATAAATGTACATTCTTTATTGCTTTAGAAGACTGCTGTTGGTGGAACACTGTGCAGCTCTGAGGCTTCAGCAAGGGAAATGCTGCCTTTAAATTCCCTCCCTCGCCACTCGACGCCGCTGGAGGAAGGGAACTCCTGGAGGAAGATGTTGGCCTTGTGGGCTTTGCTGACAGTCCATAAATCGCAGTTCTGTCAGCCCAGAGAGGTGCCATAAAGAGAGCAGATTAGGAGAGATTAGTTCTGCCAAGTGGCCTGAAGGGAGAATTTACAGCTCCCCTCTGCCTGCCCAGGAGCTGTGGGATATGGGGCTCCAGGGGTCAGGAGCATCCTGCTCCTCACACCAACAGGAGAGCTCTGGGATACGGGGCTCCAGGGGTCAGGAGCATCCTCCTGCTCCTCTCACACCAACAGGAGAGCTGTGGGATATGGGGCTCCAGGGGTCAGGAGCATCCTGCTCCTCACACCAACAGGAGAGCTGTGGGATATGGGGCTCCAGGGGTCAGGAGCATCCTGCTCCTCACACCAACAGGAGAGCTGCTGGATACGGGGCTGCAGGGGGAGGGGAATCCTGCTCCTCACACCA
>VWZT01016558.1:17479-34827 GCA_013397055.1 Pachycephala philippinensis | reverse complement strand
TTAACTCTCCAGTCCGTGTTCCCTTACCGTTACTGTCCGTGTTCCCTTACCGCTCTACTCCAGGTTCCCTTCATGTTCCAGTCAGTGTTCCTTTAATTCTCCAGTCAGTGTTCCCTTATTCTCCAGTCAGTGTTCCCTTATTCTCCAGTGTTCCCTCAATGCTCCAGTCAGTGTTCCCTCAATGCTCCAGTCAGTGTTCCCTCAATGCTCCAGTCAGTGTTCCCTTATTCTCCAGTCAGTGTTCCCTCAATGCTCCAGTCAGTGTTCCCTTATTCTCCAGTCAGTGTTCCCTCACCCCTAGGGAATAACAGCCTGTGCCCAGCCAGTGACACAAAATAAGATGGGAAAGGTTCCCTCTGCCCAGGCAAGGCTGGCACGAACACCAATGTGACATCTGGGTGCAGACTCAGAGGTGCAGGGCTGGGATTGTCCTTGAGCAGCACGTGGCCCCTGCTCTGTGCCACAGGGGTGCCCTGGGCATCGCTGCCACAGAACTGGGAACACTGGTTTCTATCAGGAGTGCAGGGAATGGCCTCGTGCCCAGGAACAGCAGCACCGGGCACCTGGGGCTGGGGGCTGCTTCAGCTGTTTAAAATTCAAAATAAACAATCAGCCCGTTCTCAAGTGGTCAGCTGAATGTGTTTTAAAGTAATTAATTCCTGATTAATTGCCATGCAGGTTACTGTCCTGGACAATGGAATTCCTGGGTATTCTTGCTGCCACAAGGTGAGTATTTGTGTCTGGACTGACAATCCTAAGGCAGCTGCACATCTCAAAGAGGTGCTCATCAATTTTTTACAACATGAGCTGGCACTGGTTCAGTGAAAGAATTGAATTGAATGAAAATCATGAAATTGGGAAGCTTAATTAAAATAACTGCTGATATAAAGTGCTAAGGGATAAGACCTGTACATGATAATAATAATAATAAAAAAATTAGAAGTCTGTAAAAGAAACTTTCCAACCTGCTGGCCACTGGCTTTTCCATGGTCACTCCAGCTCTGGGAATATGTCCGTGAATGTTTGGGCTCTGGAATAACTCTAAAAAAGCCTTCTCCAAGATGTGACAAACCCTTGATGTTTCAAACTCCTCCTGAAGCCAGGAACTGCTCCCCAGGGAAACTCTGCTGACACCTGAAGAGCTTCTGGATGGAGAACACCAGGATGGAGCTCCAGCGTGTGAGCCTGGCTCCAGCACAGGTAAAATCCCATTATTCCTCTGGGATGGAGCCTTGGCCATAGGGAGGAGCTGTGCTCTGCCTGGGGAACATGGAGAAAAGAGAGTGAAGACATTTTAGAGCCAATTCTGGTTGTTTTTCAAACCTGAGCTGTGCTTTTGTATGCGCTTGGATATTTGAAAAGCCTAAATTAGCATTCAGAGAGCTGTTGGCAATTTGGGGGCCAGATTTTGCTCTTATTTCCCTTTGTACAAAGCAGGAATGTGTAAGGAGGAATTGGCAGCGCACCCAGGACAGATTTGAGCTTGTTGAAAGTGAGTTTCTAGAACTGCTTTGCTCTTCTTCAGGCTGTGTGAGCTTCCAAAGTGGAGCTTCACTGGGGGAGGGTGGCTCCTCTGGGCGCTGCTCTGAGCACGTCCCCAGCCCTGCTCCTGGTGATTTCCATGGTGAAAAGCTCCCTCCTTGCTGTGTCCAGCCCTGTTACTGCCATGGAGCCGGTGTTTAACGCTCCCCTCGCTGGTGCTGCCAGCTGGGATGGATTCCAGGTGTTCCTGGGCCTCCTGCCAGCTTCCCAAGCCGCTGCTGAGGGCACAGCAGCATCCCTCGGAGCTGCTGCAGGGCACTGCTGGCAGTGCCACGCTGTCCGGAGCTTTTCCCGGGGTGGGTTTGTTCATTCTGTGTTTGGGCTGGAAAACAGAGAGAGGCTTTAGAAGCAGAACTGAATTGCTGCAGCAGAAGGGAAGTGGTGGAAGTTTTTCCAGCACCTCCAACCCTGGATGTGTCCGAGTTGCACCAGAAAATACAACCAGAAAATGTATCAAAGAAGGAAATGTAATTGCTGGGATTGAACTGAGCAGAGAGACCTCCTGTGAGAGAGAAATGTGAGTGGGAACACGAGGGAGAAGCCAGGAATTAGTCTCAGGGAAATTTTAATCCTTTTGTGGATGCATTTTCTCCCTGGTTTCCTGCAAAGCTGAGGTTGGTGCCCTGGCACTGTTCAGGATGGAATGGCTGTGAGCAGTGAGCATTCCCAGTGTGCAGAGTTACTCCTGGTTTACTCCTTTAGTAGGGACCTCTGCTCCCTGTCCTTCACCACTGTGTGCCACATGGCCCTGAGCAGTCACTTCACCTGTCCTGCCCTAAATCCACCTCTCCCGAGGGAGGGAGGGACAGGGCTGGGCACCTCCTGGTGGGAATTGTTCACAAGTGCCAAATATGATAAAATAAAGAAAAACCTGTGATGTTTGGAGGTAAAGTTTCTCCCAGGTGTGTATCCGTGTGCCAGTTCTCAGTCTAAAGCAAACATTTTGGGTGGTGGGGAAGGTCCCCCTTTCATGTTCCTGGGAACAATCCCTCTGGAGAGATCCCCAGGGTCTGGATGCCCTGTTAAGGCTGGGAAAGCCCTCCAGGATCAGCCATTGGCTGTACAGAAAAAAGAAACTGGTGATCTCCAGGGGGTTTTATTTTCTTCTGATTTTTGCCCCTTTGTCGTGTTCTGTCCTTGCAAACCAGGGTTGGAGAGTGTCCTGCAGCAAAATCCACCTTTTTGTCAGAGCCTCACTGAGGTGAAGCATTTCCCTCAATGCAGACACAGGGCTTTGGTCTGAGGGGGCTCCCAAAGTGAGTCCTGAATGGAGAATTAGTACAATAAATGAATCATTCTTTGTTTTAATGCTAATAGAGGCTCCTCTGGGTTGTCATAAAGTGCAGTGATTGAGTTACACCCTTTCCTATCACTTTAATTAATTCTGGATCAATTGCTGCTGTGTTTGTATCTGCAGCTGCTTTCACCGGAGGAAGGAGGTTGGGGAAATATTATTGTTCAGGCAGTTTAGGTTTAAAACGGGATGAATAACTTTTATGGGAGAAGAAGAACGCGTTTAATTTTGAATTTGTCATTCCCTGGGCTTTGGGCAGCCTGCTCTGCTTTCCTCCCGGGTTCTGGGGGAGAGGGAGACGAGAGCTGCTGCAGCACCTGGTATGATTAATGCCCTGGAGGAACCCAATGCTTCTGGAATTACTGCGTGTTGGAAGGGTCTGACACGGCAGATAATTCCTCCCTGCTCCCCCTGCCCTGGCAACACCAGGTTCAGAGCTGCTGATGCTCCAGAGGAGCTGTCCCAGCCCCAGCTGCAGAGCCGAGGCCCAGAGATGCTGGGGATAAGGTAAATAACCTCTCTGGCCACAGGCAGCTTATCTAAATGAAAACCCAGCTCAAACCCCCTCGGAATCTCTGCCATCGCTCCTGCAAAAGCCCGTATTTAAAAAAGAAAATGAAATGTTGGAGTTTTCAATTTAGAGTGGGTGCAAGCATTTCAGTTCCAAAAAAATAAGAAAAAATTAGATGGTAGATTGTGGGGAAAAAATAAATGCTGCAGTGTCCAAAAATGACAGAGTGCAAAATCCCACATTTTATTCAGAGCAAACAAAACCAATCAAGGCCTTTCACAGGACATGAATGGAAGGGACCCACCAGGAGCTCTGAGCCCAGCTCAGCCTGCACAGAACCAGCTCAGGAGTTCCACCAGTGCCTTTGTGGTGGGAAATGGCAGCAATACCGTTAAAGATGTTAATTCCCAGCTCCCGTTTTCCCTGGGATACCCCCAATTTCCTTTTCCCCACAGCAGCAGCAGGGTGCACCAGGTACCCACAGCTCCCACAAGGGAAATCATTAAAGAATGGATTTTTAACCTGAATCAAACTTCTGTTATTTCCAGCCTTGTCTGGGGCATAAATTGGAAATCAAACACCCAACAAGTTCCTTCCATCCCTGCTGAAAGGCTCCAGGCTTAATTTAGTCAAGGCTCAGAATTAATTTTCCTATTAAATGAATGCTTTCTTAAAACGAAGGGGGAAAATGTTTTCACTGATAAGATTGTTCTGTGAACCATCCCTAATGAGCTGCTGTGTCATTCCCTTCTGCCTCCTATTTATCTTGTTTAGATCCCTTCAGTTTGAAGTATTCCACTCCTTTGCTGCCTGCTAAGAGTTTGTTTTGGTTTATTTCAACTGGGAGCTTAAAATAATTCTTAAAAGCTATTAGAAAGTGCAATATATTATTCATTTATTGGCATTTTTTTCAGGTGAGTGGATGTAACATATATATATAATATATATATTAACTTTTTATCTACTTCTGTAAAGTTTATAATCTAAATTTCCTTTTTACTACATGGCCTTGGTTACTTTCTAAGGACGTTATCCTTCTTGCCCTGGGAAAGTGCTTGAACTCCACAAGGATTTTGGAAGCCTGGCAGCTCTAGGACCACTTGTGGGGCTGCCTTTAAGGCGATTTTTATATAAACAAGTGGTTTTTGCCCAGCAGAGGCAGATTTTTAGCTGTTATGCAGCAGGAGCTGTGTGGTGAACGGGGATTCGGCAGCTCTGCATTCCTTCCACATGGTAAAACACTCTTGTGGGTAAAAAAAATACACTTACAACTCCTCAGAAAACATTTTTGCAGGTGCCTTTAAAACAGGAGAGATGAACATTGAGGGAAAAAGAAATCCCTCAAGATCAAATCGAGTCATTTTAAAATGCTGCAGGCCAAAACATGGCTTTTATTTTGTGACTGGCTCATTCAAGGAGACTCCCAGTCTGCAGTCGATGCTGGGATTGGGATTTCTTTTGGGCAGGGGTATTTTATGGGTGTTTTGGGGGATTTATACGGCCAGGTTCTGTTGTAGGAGGGGTATTGCTGTTTATCCCTGTTTGTCCAGGTCAGCACACACATTTCCCCTTCTGTGGGAAGAGCTCAGGCTCTGGCTCAGGGCTGTTGGTGTTTATTGGATCCCACAGCATCTCCTCCCTCTTTTTAACCCCAAATTCTGGATGAAGCAGCTGCTCACAGATCCCACAGGCGCCCCTGGGTGCAGGGGGGGATCACCCGTGGGGTCCCTGGGTGGCTGGGGGACCACCAGCAGCAGCTTTTACCTCACTGAGACTCCCCTCTGCCTCCACGAATTTCAATCAGAGGTGTTCAGCTTCCCAGTGTATTTTAAGGAATTGAGCAAATTAGAAAAACTATTGAAGCAAGAGCTTCCCTCTGCCTCTGTCAGGTAACGCCGCGCTCGGAATTTATCTGAGGAAAGAAGAACTTTCACAAGCCAGTGATTCCACTTTTTATTCTTCCTACACTGTGAAGCATCATAATATTCTTTAATAGTGTCATACTTATATTTCACGGTCTAATCCACTTTTCTTCTCCGTTGCCATTGTGTTTTATCCAGTTGGAAGTCTGGAGCGTGCTCCCCATCGGCTGCTCCTGGGCCGCGCTCAGCCTTTCATCAGGAATTGTCTCCTTTCCACAAACTGAAACACTGCAAACTTTGTGCTGTACAGAATTATAATGTGCTGTGCATTATGTACATTTTCTTTACCTTTTCCATTATCTACTTCACAGCAGAGCACATTTGTCACTGGTTTTCTCTCCTTGTGCCTTAATGAGAATCTGGGATTTGGGAATGTGCTGGTTCTGTCCTTTGTGTCTAATCCGTGCCCTCTATTTCTCTCCCCCTCTTGGAGATAAAAGTGCATTTTGCTGCTGTTGCAGTTCCAGATGAATTTGATCAAGATAGAGGAACTGACTCATCACCTTTTCCTGAATCTTTAGGAACTCTCTGGCACAGGAGGCCTGGAGGAGCAGGATCAGCAGCGGGCAGCGGCTGCCGGGGCTGCTGAGGGAAACAAGAGGCTTTATTGTTGTTTTCACCCACGTGAAGTCTCCTTCAGATCCCAGCTCTCTTGATTTTATCTGTTATAAATGGAGAAGGAGGGAAAAAGCTGAGCTGATGACTGGGAGAAGGACACAAAGTGTAAAGCTTCCTGCGATGTTTTCCGTGCCTAATGGGCTGGGACAGGGAATGCTCTCTCCAGGGAACTGTGTTGGGAGCTGTGCTTAATTCCCTGTCCCAGGCAATGCCAGATCCTTCACAGGAGGTGCTGCAGGCACCCCTTTCCTTCTGGGATAATAACAGGGCTCACAACTCCGGCTTCGTGATTCCCTCAGAACTCAGCTGGGACCAGTGGGAAGTTCCCAAAGGCCCCTCAGTCACTGCAGGGCACTGAGAAGCGGGGTTTAAATAGGAATTTTAACAGCAGTGATACCCTGAGCAGTGCTGCTTAGCAAGCAGGGTCACTTCTGTGCTGCAAAACCAAGAGAGGGGGTGGCAGAGGTCGGCGTGGATTGCCAGGGAATTGGGACCCGGATTTCTGCAGAGGTTGTTCCTGAGCACAGCTCCCCAGCAAACAGCTCCTTTTACGGCCTGTGAACAGCACATTCCCCTCTCTTCTGAGCAGCAGCTCCTGGCTGGGATTTCCTGGGGGTCTCGCTGGCCCTTTCCTGGGGGAGGCTGGGAATGGGGGAGTTCCCTGCAGGAGCACAGAGTGGTGGGGCTGCTTTGGGCCAGCACCTCCAGGGATGAGGAGAACTGAGCCTCATCCAGGCCTGCAGGGATGCTCTGCTGCACAGCACAGGTGGGTTTGCTTGGGGAGTGTGCACATGGCCATGGAGTGCCAGGAGAGGATTTTAGAGCCCTTTTTACTTTATTTTATAGCCAAGCATTTCCCCTCCCTTCACCCCCCCGAGCTCTGGGTCTGCTGCCTGCCCCAGCTCCAAGCAGGGATCCAGGAGAATGTCAGGACACGACCTCCCCAAATATCACAGAGCCATCCAATAGCTTGGGTGGGAAGGGAAAGTTTTGACTTGTTTGGATTCTGATCTTCCCAAGCTAACTGCTGAGTTTAAATCCACATAACTGGAATCTGGCTTTAGTGGATCCATAATTTGATTTTCTATCCCATGTCCTGTTTCTTTTGCTGCTCCTCACAATGGATATTTTCCATGGCACTGGGTTTGTGTCTTCTTTTTTTCCTTTATTCCTTTAAACCTCATCCCTGCTGCTCTAATGTTATAAATTACTGAAATGATATTTTCTGTACCCAGTGCTGGGGCAGGAGGGGTTTCAAGCACGATGATATTCTTCTGTGGAGATGCAGATCCCATGTTTTAATTCCTGCTCAGGCCAGGTGAGCTGACTTGGGATTTTTCCCAGGAAAACAGCCTTGGCTCTGGCAGTGCTGCTCCGCTCCCCACCGTTGCTATGCAGCGCCCTCCACCTCAGATGTCTTCTGATTTTATTTTGGGCAAACTCCTTGAAATCCAAAGATTTTCCTTCAGTTTATTTTGCTCTGCTGGGTCAGGGGTTATTGCTGCAATCTCTGCTATTGCAGGGAAATTAAAATGGGGTTTTTCCCTCCTCCTGCAAAAATCCAGTAAAAGGAAGTGTCTGTGTGGAGGGGAGCTTGGAAAGGGAAAGGAAAAGCTGTTGTGTTATGCAGAAGAATTTCCTTGTTTCTTTTAACTGCCTCTTGAGATTAGAATTCTCTACCTTTATTTTTAGCAGCCAGGCTGGTGGCAGGAACAATTCCTTCCCTTGGCTTTGTCAGTAGGTAAATACCATTTTTATTTTATTTAAAGCAAAATCTGGGTGCATCGGAAATGCACCAGTCCTCTGAGAAAAGCAGGGAGAGCTGGAAATGCAGGCACAGCTTTCCTGCACTCATAATATTGCCATTAACACTGAATTCCTGAACGCTGGTTTTTATTTAATGGTAACTTTGTGTTTGAACAGATGGGGCTGTGCAATGTAAAGACAATCAATTCTCATACAAAAATGATAAATGAAGAACAGAAAAGCATTTCGTATTTAGAAGAAGTTCTAACATATTTATCTCTGTAACAATGAAGGTTCTTCTGATGAATAATTGCAGATTACAGCAGGTTTTATCACAAGTGAACTGTTTTCCTCCCTTTCCTCTCCAGTAGGTAGAGAAACGTTGCCTTTTAGTTTTGATTTGTCCTTTTCTAACCCACGAAATCCCGCTTGTGATTTGTGCTTTTGCTGAAGTAGAAAAGGATTAAGTGACATGGTGGAGCTTTGGATGTTGTGCAGCAAATCACAGTGTCACAAACTGGAATAAAAACTCCAGGAATGTGAATTTACATGGAGCTGGAGAAAGCTCTTTTGGGTTGCAGGGTTTAAACACGATTATGAAAGGGGGTGGAGAGAGACAGAAAGAAAGAGAATGTGAGGAATGCTGGGATTTAAATTTGGGTTGTTTTCTATTTAAATCTGCAGGCAGATTCTCCTGAAGGAAGGAGCCCAGGCAGCTCTGGCTGAGCCCATATGGGAACACTCCTTTTCCTCCCCACGGGAATGTGCTCTCCAGCAATTCCCAGGATTTACTGCCAGCACTGAGGGAATGAGTGCAGGTGAAACCAGGCCATGGTGTCCCAGGCAGCTCCTGGAGGAGAAGCAGGAGAAGCAGGAGAAGGAGGAGAAGGAAGAGAAGGAGGAGGATGAGAAGGTCCCAGCCCAGGAGTGCCCAGGCTGCTCCCAACACACTCTGAGGGGACAGGAGGTGACAGTGTGGGAATGGGGGCAGGAAAAGGTTGGGATCCAGCAGACAGCTTGGGCTGAGCTCGGTCTCTCTTGCTGGAATGTGAAAGCAGAACGTTTGCTTTGCCCAAGCACTTAGCAGGGCAGCCGTGGGTAACTCCCCCTGAACATTGATGCCTCTATCTCACCTGCAGGAGGGAAAAGTGTCAGAAGGGAATTCCCTGCCGAGGTCACAGCAGATGTGAGCCCTGTGGGTGATGTTCAATTGCCTCCAGCACAAGGAACAATAAAATGCAGGGTCTGGAAACTCCACTCCCAGTGCCATTTGTGCCACCTGGAGCTGGGGAATGTGTTCCCACTGGAACGCTGCACCTGGTGAACCCAAGCTGATCCCAAGTTTTCCTATTAACTTCTGCCTCACCTTTGCAAAAATATTTATTACCTGGGCACACCTGACCTTGCTTTGAACTTGGTATCTGAAATTTAGAGTTCATACCTGGCTGCATCACAGAGCTGTGAGAGAAGGGATGAGGATTTCAGTGGTGCTATAAAATCCTTCAAAACATGTGGAGCCTCCACTGGCAAGCTGAATCCAAATCAACATCCCAGTGTCTTATTAATTGAGCAATTTCAGCTCCCAGCTCTTTCCATTGGGTTGGTTTTGTGGAGGCTGAGAAGACAGAATTGGAAATTACACCTAATTGCCCCCATTTTGTAAAATAAACAGGCGGATCCCCTGGATGTGATGCTGTGTGTCACATCTCGGGTCTCAGCTCGACCTCCTCGGGGTGGGGAGCTTTGATGTGGTTCCAGATTGTTCCTCTCACCCAGCTCTGGGAGGGGAATTCCTGCCTGACAGCCCCTCACACTCCCACATACCCACGCTGTCAAAATATTACACTCTGCCCTAAATTATTTGGTAGCAATGGGAAAAACACCTGCTTGCTGAGAACACTTCTCCCTTTTAATTATCTGCAGGAATTTGGGGGGAGATGCATTATTTAAAATGGTAATGACAGCCCTGTGCAGGAGCAGGTAATTTTTGATTCTTCTTGTTCCACTCCTTGACATCTGGGTGCGTTGTTCTGATTCCCTTCTCATCGTGTGGGAGCAGCTTCCCGAGGTGAAGGAGATATATCCTATTATTTATCCATTACATCTCTGTAGCATATGATGCACAGAACCTTTTTGGGCTAACTGTGCAGCAAAGGCTGCCTTTTAATTATAAATACACATCAAATATGCAGGAAGGCAAAATTGACAGGAGCAAAAGGAGAGCAGGAACAGGAGGAGTGCCTTGGAACCACTGTGCTGCTGGAATTTTGGAAAATTAGTGTTACAATATTCAGAGGTGTGTTTTAATTTGATTGAAAAATGTGACATTTAGATTGACAGGCGGTGCTATTCTGAAAAGGCATTTTTCTATCTGACTGTCTAAACAGTTGCTATGTAATATTTATATTTGTCATGTGTTTTTCTAGATACAGGAGTTCTTTAGATACTTGAATTTATCACATGAAAACCCTCTTAAAATTCTTATATGTAGGTTTAATAGTATTTGGTGATTTATAGGGTTGGTTGGGGGTTTTTTAGATGATTTTTTACAATATTATGGTGCCTGTAAAGTGAAATACATGAATACTCTCTTGCTTTCCTTGCAGATTTAATCCAAGGGGAGGAGCTGAACTGGCCACGGGGCTTTTTCCATGGCTGTGGTGGGGATGTCAGGGAGTGCTCCTGCCAGGATGATGGTCCTGGAAGGGTGGGAACGGTGGGAAGGGTGGGAATGGGGGGGAAGCTCAGGATGGAGCTGTCTCCCACGGAGGGTCCCCTGTCCAGCTGAGAGTGACCACAGCAGGACAGGGAGGGTCAGGGTGGCCTTGGGGCTGCCCAGGCTGGGTCAGACACACACGGGCTGAACTCTGCTGGGTCAGACACACACGGGCTGATCCCCAGGGCTGTCAGAGGGCACCAGGACCAGAACTGGGTCAGACACACACGGGCTGATCCCCAGAACCAGAACTGGGCTCACACACACATGGGCTGATCCCCAGAACCAGAACTGGGTCAGACACACATGGGCTGATCCCCAGGGCTGCCAGCAGCTGCAGAGGGCACCAGAACCAGAACTGGCACGGACAAACCCCAGCAGAGAGGGCCCAGCCCCTGCCCTGTGCCACCCCCAGCTCAGTGTGACAGGCTGGGCTCTTGTGGGGACACCTTCCCACATCTGGAGACGTTTCCATTGCTTGTTTCTCCCAGCCTGAGTGGCATTCCATCACCTGCAGAGCTCTCCCTGGCCAGGAGAGCAGAGCAGAGCCCAGAGTGAGGGGTGGGAGCAGCTCCCGCTGGCGAGTGGCAATGGAGATGTTTTTATGACATCTGGTGGCCATAAAATCTCAACTCCTTTGAGTGGAAATGGCAGTTCAAAGCCTGTGGAGAAAAGAATTCCTTGTGAGACACACATAAATAAATATGTATCTGGATGTGCAGCTCTCATTTACACACACACATATATATATATATTTATTGTATTGGACTTTAATGTTTCCCCCCATCTATTGCTTCAGGTCTTTTACATATTTATTATCTGCAGGTAAAGATGAGCACGTTAATAAAAAAAATAAATCTATAAAATATTAAAGATGGGGGAAAAGGAGTATTTGTTTAGCCAGGAGATTTATTCGATGCTAATGTGAAATATGTCAGCACAAAGATGACGTTATTTGGCCCCTGTTCAACAACCCCTGAGGTTACACCAGCAATTTTCTCTGCCAGCATTGGCTGTGTTCAGCCCCAAAGCAGGAGTCACGCTGCTCCTGTGCCTTTGGAGTCATTATTTGAGGAGTTTCAAACCAGGAGGGGTTTTGATGCAGGCTGCAGGCCCTGGGAGGGGAGGTGGCAGGGTGGGTTTGGTTTATTCCTGGCCCAGGAAATGCAGATTTGCTGCTGCCTGCTCTGACAGTGCTTTGGATACGAGGACAATTAGCTGTGGTAATTAAAAATGCTGCTAAGGCTTCATCAGGCTAAAATAAATGGAAATATGGGGCCAATAATTGACTTGAGCTGGATTGGGCCCATTGTTCACCGTGGTTTTTACAAAATACCTACTCCAAACCTGAAGGCTTTGTAATGCTCATCACGAGGGGTTTGTAGGCAAATGATATTGTTGGTTCTTGCCTGACCTAAATTATTCTGATAGCAAGAAATGCAAAAACCCAAGTTAAATTACTCTTTAGCAGGAATTTCAGGCAATGGACACTTTTCCATGAATATTTCATGCCAAGCTATAAATAATTCTGTTGGATTTGGAAGATCAGAAAGTGACTACTCGGATGATGTAGGGCATTTATGTAAGGCTGATCGCCTCGTGCCTGCTGCAAGAGACAGATCCATTCATGGAATTCAAGTCATGTGTGGGCAAATTGGACATTTTTCCCTAAATTTCTTTGCAACTGTTCTTTGTTTCAATTTTTAAGAGTGGAACAGGCAAACACAGCCCCGTCATTCACCTCTGATGGCACTGGAGAGCAAACGGAGATGTTTTCACAAAGCTTTTCCTTTCAAGAATGTTTTATTCAATATTCTAGTACCAGTGCTGAATATATTGTGCTGATAAAATACAAGTTTGAGGTGTAGGTCCCTCTGAACCTTCACTCACATGTAAAAATCAACTCCACTTGACGGAATGATCTTCCTCAGGAGTGATTTGGATGAGTTTTTTCTCTGTAGATGGTGGTGATCTCTTCATATCAACCAGGGGAAAAAAGAGAAGAATTAGAATCGTTTCTTCTTTACGTCACAGGATGGATCTTACGCAGACAAACAAAGAAATCAAAATATTGTATCATTTAGGCTGGAAAATTCCAGTAAGCTTAGAGTCCAACCAGCACTGCCAGGGTGTCCCCAAGTGCCACATCCATGTGGCATTGAAACCCCTCCAGGGATGGGGACTCCACCCCTGCCCTGGGCAGCCTGCACACCCCTTTGGTGAAGAAACACAGTTTAACCCTTCTGTTCTCCTTCTCATATGTATGATTTATTCCTGCTTAATTTTCCAGGAATCACAACGCTCATCCAGCTCACTTTTCTTTCCCTCTGCTTAAAATCTTGCCGTGATAAAACAAGGCTCCTTTATGCAATTTCCAAGCCGGATTTCATTCCCCTTTTTCACAATCTGTATGATCCCCTTTGTAATGCCAAGAGTGCTGCTTGTCCGTGAGGAATGTGGAGAGCAGCAAAGAACTTTCCTGTCTCTCGTGTGTTCAGGAAGAGCCTGGAGCACATCAGGCCTCGCATACAGATTGAATGGATACGGAAAAACAGGAGAGAGGAGCAGGAAATCAAGAGGAGATTTTATATCAAACAGAAATTCAAATAGCTGGGAAAGCACGTGGGGATGCAATAGAACCTTCCAGGAGGAGTTCAGGAGGGAAGGACCCAGCCCCTGGCAGCTGCTCCCAAGGGGGCAAGAGTAAAGCAGGAGCAGGGATGTGCTGGGATCTCCATCCCTGGGGTTAAACTCTTTTCCATTCTCTGCTGTTGCCATTCAAGCTTCCCCTCTGCTCCTTTTGCAGCTGGGATGTAATTGCCTTGCACTGGAGCTTGCCCAAATCCCAGTTTTTCCAGAGTTTTTCTGTTCTATTTAGAGCTTTTCCCAGTGGTTCCTTGTAGATGTAGAGTGCTTAAATGCTGATAATCCTCTTTATCAGCCCTGGGAGATGGTGAATATTCCTGCCTCTGTGTGACTGAAAGGCAGGAATAACTCTGGGACCAAGCCACCATGGATGTGTTCTGGATCTTCTTTAGCGAGTACAGAAGGAGTTAAATAAACCAGAGCTGGAAGGACATTCCCAAATCCATAATGCACAAGATTGGCATTCCCTCTGCATACAAATAACTCGGATTAGCAGGATGTGCCATTGCTTTCACCACAAAAATATCCACTCTCACATTATTTTAAGATACTGTCAAAATAGAGAGGAGTTAAAATATTTGTTTTAAACTATCCAGGGATCCTTGCACAATCTTTTTGATTGCTTTTTATAGCCCTTCTCCACCCTGAGTCATTTAGCAGTTCCCTTTCCCAAAATACCAGTGGTAACTCTCTCTCCAGTCTCTGATGGATGTGTGTGTGAATTCATTTCACTCCTCAGAGTGAAGCCTTTCAGCGCTGCCTCTCCACTTTGGGACAAATGCAGCCTAAATGGGGGGGTTCAGGCAAAATATTGGGGAAATGAGGTTATCCAGAGGCTGCCCCTGGATCCCTGGCAGTGCCCAAGGCCAGGCTGGATGGGGCTGGAGCAGCCTGGGACAGTGGGAGGTGTCCCTGCCATGGCAGGGGTGGCACTGGGTGGGATTTAAGGTCCCTCCCAACCCAACCCATTTGGGATTCCCCGATCACTTGCTGTGGGAGGTTTTTAATTTACCACATTTCACGTTCCACACCCTTTCTTTTGGACCTTGCCATTTAACTATTGATGCACCAGGCTTTGAGTGGCAGGAGGGACTTCCCGAATCTCTTTCCATGTCACTCATGAAAAGTGGGAGCGTGTTTGGGAGCTGCTCCTCTGGACCTGGCCCTGTTTTCATTCCCATCTGTCACAGCCAAAGGTAACACCACAATGTGTTCTCTTCTTGCTTTTATAAATCGAATATCCAGTTTCCTCCTGGCTTCCCTCGTGAACATGTGAGTGAAATTGTTTTTCTGTCCTGCAAAACACTTCAGAAACTTTCCCTCCCCAAAATGAGGTGAGTGGTTTTGCTTCTTTAGTGCTGCTTTTCCTGCAAGTAACAGGTTCCATTTGCTGGGCATTTATAAGCACTTTGATCTGTATCAAGTTTGAATTTTAACTTTCTTTATATTTCAGAATGAAAAGAATTTTTCAGCTTTGTGTTCTGCCAGTTCAGGACTTTTTCACATCAGCCCTTTCCCACAAACAACACTGGTTTGTGCATGTTGGATTTTTAAATGAAAATATTGGGTTGAAATTGTCACAGGTGTTTTTCATACTTAACCCCTCCCTGACAGGTGAGGGCCAGAGTATCTCCAGCTGTGGGGATCTTTTCCTTGGAATCTCAAGGATTTCCAGCTAATTTTGACATCTAAAATAGTTTCAAGTTCCCTTCACACTCTTATTTTTTCCCTTTTGTCTGTTCCAGTTCTCCTGAATTTCACTTCTGTGCGTTTTCTGGATTTCCCTCTTGTCCTGGGTGGTTTTCCATCTCTTTCTGACACACGGAGCTCCAGTAAGAGGTTGGTAAACTCTTTAAACAGCTCAGAGAAATTAGCACTTTTCCCTGCTTTCCATCCTCTCTCCATTCTTTACCTTTGGAGCAGTGCAGAATTTTCTCCCCCACCTGTCAGGCTGTGTGTAATTAATTCTGTGTTCCCGTTCCCCAGCTCCCACATCCCTTCCCTCCCCTCTCCCCGTGCCTCTGTTTCCTTTGCTGGTTTGAAGACACCGATTATTCTGCCTAAGAGGCAAAAAGAATTCAAACTCTTTTTCATGTGACAGCAGCAACATCAGCCAAAGTTTTGCTTGAAAAACGCTGCAATATCACCTGAGAATGGATTGAAATTTTCCATTCCAGTCCTCTCTGGGAGGGGGACCTGGAATGTGTCCATGGCACGGGGTTGGAATGAGACGGGCTTTAAGGGCCCTTCCAACAAAACCCCTCTGGGATTCTGGGATTCGGGGATTCTGGGATTTTAGACTCAGCTCCAGGAGGCAAATGCAGCCCCAGCCTGGTCCCTGGGGATGGGACAGTGCCCACCTCCCTGCTGCTCTCCTGCAGGACCCAGCTCACACTCCAAAGTATTTTGGGATTTGGAATAAACTCGCAGGTGCTGAGCAATGAGGGGTAACAACAAATCTTCTTTTACAGCATTTATATGAAATTACTGCAGTCTGAGGGGCAAGGAGCTGAAGCTGGGAGTTGGTTTCAGCGACTGAAAGAGTTTTTATTTTATTTTTTATTTTTAAGAAGTCCATAAAAAATGCATGTTTGGTTTTTATTTTTAACATGGGTGTTAAAGATGTAGAGCAGGGAACCCGTTTCCTTATGGATCCACAGTTAGGAGCTCCTCTGGCACTCGGGCTGTGCAAACCCCAAAGCTCCTCACTCATCTGCCATCGCTGCCAAGGGCGGGGGGTGTCGCTCTGCAGGGATGGAAAAGGAGAATCTCTTGGCAAGAGCAGGCTTTTCCTTCTGTTTTCTGGTTTTCCAATATGTTCTCCGAGTGTTTCCAAGTACAACACTTCCCGACGTGCCTTCCAGTGAGCAGCAGAATGGAAGTGTGATTTCAGTGCACAGGGGGAACTCAGACCTTGGGGGGAGATGCCAACCCCAGAAACACAGGTAATTAATTCTCATTGATTGCAGAGGAATGTGCTCATGGCCCCAAACCTGCCAGAGCTCCAGGAGTGTGTTTGAACAACGCCTCAGGGACAGGGTGGGGTTGTTGGGGTGCTGGATTCTGATCCCTGTGGGTCCCTTCCCACTCAGGATATCCCCTAATTCTCTGAAAGGCTGCTTGCACACCTTGCACCTCACTGCTGAGTTTAATCCGCCTGACTCAGCTGGAGAGAGGAGTTGTCCTGGTGTCTCCACATTCCTGGTTGTCCTGAACACATTGGGAACACTTGGTTACTCAATTGTTCTATTAATAAACATAATTCTTGCCTATGTGAGCAAAAATCAGGATAAAAGCCCAAGCAGGAGCTGCTCCCTTGGCTGGACTCCACACGGATCAGCTGTGGGGGTGCAGCCAAATCCTGCTCCGTGTCAGCAGCCAGGGCTCTGGGCAGGGATGGGAATTCTCCTCCCTGCACGTTCTGGTGCTGCTGGATGAGATTTGTGGTCCATGACAGTGGGAGGTGTCTGGGGTGGGCCTCAAAGTCCCTTCCATCCCAAACCATCCTGGGATTCTGTTATAAAGCCGTATTTTGCAAAGAAAAGGTTACTAATTAGCCTGCTGGGAAGAGGGGAAGAGGAGAGCAGAGAAATCTGCCAAATAGTTTTTATCAATTGCTTTGCACTGGTTCTGCTTTCCTGGACAACATTAGTTACAGTCCTGAGCCAGGTGCCAGGACCACTCTCTATCTTCTTAGAACCCTCTTAATTTTTAATCTTATGTAACCTGCTCTCCTTTCCCTGTGTTTTACATATATTTCCTTCATTCCACCAGATTTCACCACCTCCCCTGTTTATGGCCTCTGGAGTGATGTCCACAGCTCATCGAGCAGCAAATGATGTTCTCTAAAAAAAGGGGAAAGAGCTCCTCATGTCTAATTGCCTTCAGTGAGCCTGCTGGACAGGAGGGAAGGTGACCTTTGGTGTGCAGGGCAGGGCTGGGCCACGCTGAGCCTCTCCCACAGGGCTGCTCTGGGTGAGCAAACACAGAGGGTCGGCCAAGGTGGTGGTAAACAGAGGCACTGAGGGATGCTGTGCCTGGGTAAACTCGGGATTAGCCAGGCACTGCTCACCCCCTCACCTGCACACCACTCAATTACCCCGGTGTTTAACCCACACACGCTCGGGGAAATGCACATTCATTGCATATTCATGTTCCCCCCGGGGAGCTGGGTCAGACTGAATCAATATTGAATTTCAGGGGACAGCCTCAGGACGCTGGGCAATAATTGAGGCTGTGTGAGGCTGTGTGTGCCTGCTGCAGGGAGGAGTTGGAGTTTGGGGTGAGCCCAGCCCTGGCAGCCATGAGGCCGGCTGCTTCCATCATTCCCACTGGGATGGGATTGGGATGGGA